>CAWUFW010003746.1:1200000-1730993 GCA_963921515.1 Calotriton arnoldi | reverse complement strand
GACCCACGCCAAGGATGCCAGGTCTAACAGAATCCAACTAGCGATTTGACGTCAGAGTCTTTAGCTTGGCTGCAATCCAGGTTTCCCACTGGTTCTTCAGGGAAAAAGTTGGCAAAAGATTAAAAGCCCAAGATTTTACAGTTTGGGCAGGAGGAATACACTCTAACACTTATCTAAGGGTCCAGGACCTTTGGGACGCTACTTAGGGATTAGGACACACTCCAATAGTATCTACCAGCAAGGTCTAGATCATGTCCAATTGCAACTGGCCATCTGGAAAAGGGTCATTTTGCATGTTTTGTGTCCCCGTATCTTAACAGGACATTGGACTGAATATTGGAGTCCACTTCATGGTCTTGGGTATAAGTGGAAGCAGGTCCAGTCCTTGGGTTTCTCCACACAGGTCACAACAGCATGTGTAGTCCTTCTTTTGTTTTCTAACAGTCAATGTCAGGATTGCCAGGCAGTAACATCTTTAGGACTTATTACAGGCTTTGTTCACCCACTGAGAGTATTTTGTAAGACCAGGCACAAGACTTAAGTGGTGCCTTGTTGTCAATAGAAGGATTTGCTGATGTGCTTAAAGGAACTGAAACCTGTTCTGGGGAACTCCAAGGACTTAGCCACACGAGGATTGCCCTGAACGTTAAAAACTGACACTCATGCCTCGTTGCTATGAGATTTGGAGTGGCCTCCTATTTAAGTAATGCCCAACCACACCCCCATGCTAACTATTTGAAGACTCACCTTCTGCCGGATGGTACTGCCAGCCTTCTGTTCACCCAGTGTCCTTTGGCTGTTGGATCTTGACGAGGGACACCTTCGGGAAGGGAAACAAAGACCTTCAGTCTACCCAGCTTGAACCAACTAAGGGCGGTAATGCACTTGCGCAGTCTTTTACAGATTTTTACTTACCTTGATGCTCTCTATGTTCCACTCAGAGAGACAATTAATGCCTGCAAAAAGAAGGTAAAATTAATGACTACAGTTGCACTCAGAATCTTCCAGGGTTTGACAAGGGACCGAGGGCCTGATTTAAATATTGTCAGTAAACATACTCTGTCACAACAGCAATGGAATGTTCCTATTTCCAACATTGTGGGTTCACCCATCAAGCTTAAAAGCGGGCAGATCATAGTTAGACCACAGAGGAGACTATGGATTAATGGCGATCCGAAAAATTGGCTATATGTCCTTCCGCCTATTAGGATGGGCGTACAGATAGCTGTTTTTTACTGCCTGTCACTGCCAGGCAATCCCTAGCGGTAAGGGGCAGTAAAAAACAAAGAATGACCCCGTCGCCATGGGAGTCAGCTCTTTTTTTATTTTCAAAAAGAAAATCCCACTTCAGGGTTTTCATTTAGAAAAGAAAAAAGAAAACAGTTTGGTACAGGTCTCCGTCATGTTGACAGAGCCCTGCACCACACAGCAAAAACCATTGACAGAAACCGCTGTGATGGCAATTCCCGACAATGCTTTAAGACATTACCACCAGCTTAGCAGTCATTTTATGAATTGGCAGGAAGAGGTCACCCTGACTGCAATACCTCCATCTACCGAAATTTTTGTTTATGTTGAAGAACCCAGGTTAGTGCTTTTTTGACAGTCCAGCAGTGTTCTGAAGATTTGCAGAACCTCCTGTGTGTTTTATTGTAAACTATCGCCCAGTGCCCCTCTTTACTTAAAATCAACATGGCAGCACCTTTATTCCCTTGAGTAGTGCTACCTGTGCCCACTGAGAGGTTTGGCTATGATAATGGGGGAACCTTTCCTGGTGGTCGCTCATTTCTGGGGCATTTACTCTCCCACTTAGAGTGATGCCTAGCTGGCTAGCAGGACAATGGAGGAGGCAGGCGCAGGTGTGAGCTGCATTTGCCAGTGACAGGGTAGGCCTCATTTGAAGTTAATTAAGTTCCAGGGCATAGCCAAGATGGCCATCCTGTCAAGGGACAGTCAACCTGTCTCCCTTTGTCTCACCTCTGGAAGAATCTTCACACCTAATCAAGCAGCCATTCAGCTCTTGGGTTTTAAATTACTTTTAAAATGAGCCCTTAAATCATTTTTTTAGCTACTCTCAAACTGAAGTTAGCCATTGCCTATGGAAAAGCCAGCCTTGCCACAGTGAAAAACAGCTTTGGAGGGTTTCCACTGCCATGACATGTAAAACATAGAATATACATTTCCTAACATTTAAATATCATGCCATATGGGAATTTAGAGCCTCCCTTAGGGATGACTAATGAGTACCAAAAAAGAAGGCTTAGGGCTGACAAAAGCGTTATTTTGCCAGGTAGAATTGGCACTTTTAAAACTGCATAACCAGGCTGCAGGGTCAGGCCAGGAGACATACTTTGCATTGTCACTTTAGTGGGGGCACGATATGTGCTGGAGCCGACTAATGGCATTGAAATTAGAGGACTGGGTACACTTAGTTAGTGCCATATTGTATAGCTATTAAATGTGCCAATTAGGTGTATACCAATTTGACATATTTTTAGGGGTCAGAGCAAATACACTGGGCACTGGACAGCAGTGTCCTAGTGTGCAGAATAAGAAAAACAGCAACAAAATCAAGCAAAAAACATGGAGGTGACCATGGAAAAAGAGCCATTTCCTACAGTAATGAATACTGTGTTGTTTATTATTCCACCCTACCACCAAACAGTAGACCTATAGATACCTGGCAACCTCTGCAGACTTTCCTGGCATATATTGCCCCTTCTACTTAGGAAACCAGGCTGATTGCCTCTTAAAGTATTGCACTGCCTATGATTATAATACAAGTATTAGACCCATGTATAACATGTATAAAAGCTAACTTCTGGAGAGACTCCAGATAGATTACCCTTGACTTGTACAATTTTCCCAGGTCTGAATGCTAAAAATAGAAATGGCTGGGGTGAGCACAGCGTCGCCTGGATTCTGCCTTGAAATGAAAACTTACTTCACAACAGCATGTGATTGTTGTGTTGATTGCACTAAGGAATCATGACTGTGTGATAATAAATATATATGTATCACCTTTATTGTCAGGTGACTGAATGTAATAGTTTAAAAGTTCAATAAATAAACTGTAACTGTAAACTTCTTTTCTTGTCCCATTCAATGCAGATGTACAAGAAAAGAGAATTAGGGCCTAATTACGAGTTAGGCGGTCCCTGGGACTGCCGAACCCATGGTGGAGGGCCCTGGACCACCAGACTGGCGTTCGACCCGCCATATTACAACTAAGGTGGTGGGACTGCCACAGGACCGCCGCAATCACCGGGGATCCCTGGTCCCGTGGCGGTGGCTCAGCAATGCGAGTCAGTAATATGCTGGCAGTGCCACTGCAGCACAACCAACCATATTACGAGTTTCCTCACTGTGACCATTTTCATGCTGGTGAGCCTGCCATGAAAAGGGTGGCAGTGAGGAAACTCAGGGGGACCTACGAGGTCCCCTGTTGCATCTGTGTAGGAGGGTGCATGCAGAGGGGCACATGTTGTGCCCCCCTGTATTTTTGCACCCCCTGTTCCTGCACAGACAGAAATGCACAACATTGTGCATTTCTGTCTGTGCAAGAATGGGCTGCTGCACTCCTGTGGCAGTGCCTTTCTAAGACTCTTCTATGAGACTTTATAAGACACCGCTGTGGGACCTCAGCAGGACTACCCACCAGGATTACAACTTGTAATCCGGCGGGTGGACTGTCTATGGGTTTGGCAGTCTTGGAGAGGGGCGCTGGCGTGGTAGCCCACTCCAAGACCACCAAATTCTTAATAAGGCCCTTAGACTTATTGAGTAGAAACATGTTATTGTGCACACTTTCTTGTTCCAGTAAGTTTAATGGTGCCAGAAACAAGAAAAACAATGGGTTGCACATATTGCAGGATTATATGGAGCTCCCTCTCAGACAGCCCATACAAGGGCTGAATTTGAAATGGATCAGTACATCCCAGCAATTCTTTAAATTTTCTTTGAAGGAGACAAATTCAGCCATGGCAAGCTGCCTGGGCCAGACAAAATTCCAGCGTACTTATATCGTTTGAAACCTAGTGTTTGGGCACCATATACCAATGCCCTTTCAGAATAAAATAATGGAAGGTGATAGTAACTCCTCCACCATGGTTAGCTGTGGAATTAATCCCTATTTATGAAAAAGGTAATAGAACATCCCATTGTAATTGTCGACTAATTAGTCTGATTCTATCTAGGCTTCAAGATTGGTTGGATGAGAGGAGGATTTGGTCTCCCTTTCAAGCAGGGTTCCATTCAAAATTGAGCACCATTGACCAGGCCTTTCGCCTGAACCTTATAAGATGGAAATATCTGGCCATCTCCAAAGATCATCTTTATATCGCTTTTGTCGATATGGGGGTCGAGTTTGACGTAGTCCAAAGCTGTCAACTGTGGCTCACTTTGTCTAGATTGAGCGTTGACCCCTGCCTATTGGATATCCTTATCAGATTGCATGAAGGGACTTATGCCCAGGTGAGGTGGGGAGCAGGGGGAAGCTAACAGAACACATATCTGTTGCAAGTGGGGTGCGACAGGGCTTCGTTCTTGCCCTGACCTTGTTCTCACTTTACAATACTGATCAAGTGGAACATCGATCAAGCTGTGTACATGAATGTTCCAGGTTGGGGGGGCTGTCAACGCCCACTTTACTATTTATGGATGACACTGCCCCACACTCCTATGTGGCTACAGAATCTGCTGAATAGTTTTGTAGTATATCGCGATAATAGAGATTTGTAGGTCAACACCTCTAAAACTAAGATCATGTCCTTAAGTCCCCACAAATTACACAATAGGGGGCTTTATATGTGTGGGAATAGACTCCAGTAGGTTGACCAGTTTGATTTTTTGGGGGTGAGATTCGATAAATCTACCATATGGAAAGCTCAAATATTCATGTCTGAGCTTTCATTGACCCATTATACTGCATCAGTTATCAAACGCTACATGGCCACTGCACCAAAATCAGTGTCCCCTGTAATGGAAATTTACAGGGCTAAGGTACAGTCTGCTGCTTTATATGATGCGGAAGTAGAGAGGATGGAGAATCTTATTGGGCTGCTTATTAAAGAAAACTGCTTTTTAAAACCTCTGTTTTCTCTACTGAGAAGCACACAGACACTCCCACTGATTTTTTATGCTGGCCTTAAAAGGACCGGGGACCTAGGAAAGTTGAGACCGTTACTGTTTTGGTTGAGATTGTGGTCTTCCCCTGAACTGACTACTTAGAGATCACCACTCCAGTAGGTAGCCAATAAGGGGAAGAGTATCACCATTCCATGGTTTAGCTACATTTAGACCCAGTTGAATTTTTGGTCCTGGGCATGTACTGGTCCGACCCAGCTCAAATTAACCCTAAATCCAAATTAATTGTTAAGAAATTTTGGGCCTACTTGATCGACTCACATCACCGCAATGTAAAGACTGGTGGGCTGACGGTTGGGTTTTTGGCTTTTAAAACTGTCCCCCTATTAGAGTCATATATGGATGCTTTTGTCCCACCACAAGCCTGTACTCTACTAATTAAATTCAGACTTGGTACTTTACTGGTGAACAAATTTACGTACAAATGGGATTCAAAAAGTTTGAAATCACAGAATTGCTTTTTTGTGTGTCAATAGTACTGAGGATGTTGAACATGTATTGTTCTTTTGCCTGACCTATGTCAAACCCAGGAGGACCTCATTACACAGATGCTTATCAAATTTTAAGATCTGATTGGTTGCAACTCGTGGGCATTAAGCTTCAACTTGTATTTATTAGCTGTCTGGTGCATAAGAAAATCCGTAGGAATTTGTTGTAGCAATCAAATTTATCATCTAGCAATCTATGCACAGTGGTGACAATTTTATTTCGCCGAGTGAACGCCATAAATCATGCATCTTGTAATGGCAAGGTACTTACTGTAATAACAGTTTGTATTTTTTTTAAATTCATATGTATTATTATTTAAATATTTTAATACGATTTTAAGTATTATTTCTGGGTCGCTCTGAAGTTTTATTTTAGTTCTTATGCTGTACGAACAATAACTAGCTCCATCTGTGCCACGGTTTTGCTCATATATCAGGATTCAAGTATTTCTTAGTATCATTGTTAGTTCCATTTTTTGGCTGCCTAGATGTTCCATCCAGTAGCCATCTGAATGAATTATAAGGATCTTTTATGTTGTTTCGCACTTGTTTTGTATTTTATTCATGAGCTCTGATTTTGAATTGGCACTTAGAGGAATGTTTTATTCTTTTATTGTGTGTTTTATGGGCTAGTCCCGATGTAAACAATTTGAAGAAGAAAAATATACGTACATGCATCACATTGTCTGCAGCTGGTGCACCGACCCCATCTGTCCCGCCAACAATGCCACTGGATATTTTTAACAGTAAATGCTGAAAATCTTGCTTTGAGATAGTGTTACACAATTAAAGGTTTGATAGGACATGTGAAGTTGAACCCTGATTTGGTTTATTTCATACATCATTGCTGTGCTGAAGGAACTACTGCCAGTCATGCCTAAAGCATAAAATGCATCGTTTTGACCGTTCAAAACATTATCGCAAGGTATGGAATCCCTCACTAAATCAGTGACCGCACTGTGCGTCACAATCAGGAGCAGCACTACAAACATATATTGAATAGAACTGATAGACATGTTACAGCTGTTGATAAATTAGCTAGTGCAACAACTCTTCCTTCACATCATACGATAAATCTCCAAACTGAAATATCTAAGCGCATCCAAAATTTAAAAAAAACTGTTTAGCCCAAGTTAATAATACTTTAGAGGTTTTGCAGTAAATTCGTGCATGTAGTACAGATTCCAGCCATGTGTCATTAGAAAATGATTAGGCATCTACAGTTACTAGTTTATCTGCAATTCATGTACAGGCCTTATGCATAGACCGAGATCTTACCAGTGCATTTGCTATGGCGCTTGCAAAATTAATAAAATAGGCATATAGCCTAATGCATGCAGATGAAGGATCGCTTAGAGAACTATTAAGACATGAGGTTTCATGAAATATTTTTAGTTCCACATAAGTCTGACTACTTTACATTAAATTTTTAATTGCACTAGAAAAATTAGATTGCACTTTTGTTATCTGGATTTATGTCCCATTGGCAGATGCGTCTATATTTAAAACAGGCTATCCCGAGTTTTGCATTATATGTTAAACACTGTATCAGCCTGAAAATATATGTATATTTTATCAACAAAGTAACTTGTGGTATGAGGCAGAGTTATCTGTTGTAGTGCCTTGACAATTTAATTAAATTATTTACCTTTATTTACAATATATAATGTTATTATGTTGACGTTTTGAAGGTTCGGAACCCGGGCCGGGGAAGGTGAAGCCGGACCCATTAGGGGCCCGGGACAAACTCCGTCCGGAGGCGGGGGCCGCCCACCCCGCACATATGGATAGCCCGCCAAGGGAGGGGGGGACCAGGATTGGTCACCCAGGGCAAGCTCGGGCCCCCTCCAATCCGGGGACGAGCAAACAAGCAGCGAGGGGGGATTAATAAGGGTGCCAGGCCCGAGAAGGCACAACCCCCCCTCGCAGAGGGACAAGGAGAATCGCGTCGCCGGAAGAGGTGAAGGAGCTGAGCAGCGGATGGCCGGTCGGAGGCAGCAAGAACCAGCAAGAACCGGATCCTGCATTTGAAGGCCTACCTGAACTCGGAGCGGGAGCAAGCAGCCTCCAGAACCGGCCCGGATCCCCTGCGTCAACAGGAAGAGCGGTAAGCATCACGCACGGAGCGGCAAGGGGGGGCGCGAGATGGTGCAGCGCGTTGGTCCAGCAGAGGGGAGACCTGGGCAAAACGTAAACATGGGCACGCAGATGGGCGTGAGCAATGTAGCAATGCAGGGGCCATGGTCCATACAACCCCCATGGCAGACAGGGATAAGCCGGGTGCAAAAGGAATTCCAAGGGGAAGCATGGGGTCCAGGGACTGCTCACCCAGCGGCTTGGATGCCCTGGTGGCAATGGCCAGGGACAGGGGCTCCATTCGGGGGAGGCCACCCGTGGGGCGACGCAAAAGCGGGAACACGCAATGGAAAAGGTTGCTCCAGTCAGGCACAACAAAGCGAGCAGGAGGGACCCGAAGTAACCGCACAGGAGGGTACAGCGACCCCCGGGGTTAATACTACAAGTACAAGCGGGGCAGGGTAGAGCCAGGACCCTAAGGGGAAGCCGGCCAAGGAAAACATGCGCCCCTCCCCGGGGGATCCCCCCACAACCACAAAACTTTTAGGGATGGCCAATCTCATCCCGCTGGCGGTGAAGGAGAGAATATGGAGGAAAGAGTTTATAGACATTTTCTCACTGCTGGAGGTGTGCTAGGCAGGTTTAGACCTAACAACACAGGACAAGAAGGACGATGACAGGAGGGACCGTTGCAAGCCCAGAGTAGAGAGATCAGTTTAAAATTGGCTGAAAGCATTTAGGACCTTGGCTTGCGTTTTCATAGAAAAGTTCCCCCAGAGTGCAGCAGCACTGATTTTGTACGAACAAAAAGTGCATGAGGCACAGCAGCAATATCAAGGGGATGCATGGTTGAGATACGATGAGGGTTTCAGGGAAAAAATGCAGATATGGCCAATAATGGAGTGGGACTGTCAGGACATGGAAGGGTTCACGACGCACATGGTGGCGGCCAGGGAGGGGGTCCCCACAAAAGAGCACACTTTTCGTCCCTACGGGAGTAAAAGTAAATATGACGGGCAAGGACAAGGTTTCAAAGGGAAAAACCAGGGCAGTAACAAATCAGGTAAATCATGCTGGAAGTTTGACAAGGATGAATGTAAGTGGGGGGCCGCTTGCAGGTTCAAGCATGCATGCGGGTCATGCGGGGGCAGTCACCCCACCATACGCTGTAAACGGGTTCAAGGGGCGGGGACCAACAAAGATAAATCAGGCACAAAGAAGTAATGAGCAAGCCCCGCCTGGCAGGGGCAGCGGGGGAAGGGCGGGGGGCCGGGGGCAGCCGCTAACAACCCCTGTAAAAGCAGGCAGGTTGTTATATTTGTTGAGACAATATCCCAAGGCGACAGACAAACAGCGGTTAGCAGAAGGGTTCACACAAGGTTTCCCAATCCCGTACAAAGGTCCCGGGGGCGCCCGGGAAAGCCGTAACCTGAAATCAGTAAGACAACCTGGGGGTGGCAAGGCAGAAGTTAATGAAAGAAGTTCAGCTGGGGAGGGTGGCCGGCCCTTTCACCTCCCCCCCAGTGCAGGACCTGGTGGTATCGCCGCTCAGCGTGGTGCCCAAAAAGAGGCAGGCAAATTCAGGTTGATACATCACTTGTCCCACCCCCAAGGCAATTCCATTAACGACTGGTTGGACCAGGGTGAGTGCACAGTAGCCTACGCGTCGGTTGACGACGCGGTGGACTTGATAAGACAGGAGGGGAGGGGGGCCCTGCTGGCGAAGACAGACATAGAGTCAGCTTTCCGCCTCCTGCCAGTACACCCAGACAGCTACCATTTGCTAGGTTTCCAGTTGGACGGACAATACTATTATGACAAATGCTTACCTATGGGTTGCTCGATATCATGGGCATACTTTGAGGCTTTCAGCGGGTTCCTGGAATGGGAACTAGGGAAGCGCGCTCCAAAGGGGTGGCAAGTCCACTATTTAGATGACTTCCTTTTTATCGGCAGGGCAGGCACAGGGAAGTGCGCTAACCTACTGCACAGCTTCATGGCTCTGGCTAAGGAATTGGGTATCCCCTAGCTCAGGACAAGACAGAGGTCCCGACCGCTAAGCTGTCCTTTCTCGGGATAGAGCTGGACTCGGTGGCCGGGACTTGCAGACTGCTGCCAGATAAGGTAAAGGAGCTAAAAAGAATCATTGGTAGATTGAGGCAGCAAAGGAAGGCGACGCTAGGCGAAGTGCAGCAGCTGCTGGGGAAGTTGAACTTTGCCACAAGGGTAATCCCCGCAGGGCGCGCCTTTGCTAGGCGCCTGATGTTAAAGGGTGAGGTTTTCCTCTCTTGGGGGGGTGGCAATGCACCAGCTTAATTTGCAGGGGTGCTGTATCTTAAACAAGAAAATACACGTGTGAGAGACAGGAACTGAATCAAGATTGTTTAGAATTTATTCCAAAGAAACCGTTTCAACAAGAAACGTAAAGACACACTTTGATCAATGGTTATGCAGTCTCAGCAAAGACTTGGCATCAAAAACACTTTTAAGTAAAGAACAAACTCATGCAATGCAAATATATTTCTAAATCAATGGTAATGCAGAGGAGAGAGAGAAGAAAACATTTTCAAAATACAATAAGCATTATAGCCTCAGCCAAAGACGCTAGAGAAGATGGCTGAGGGAAACTACACATGCGTCATGACCCAAGGGGTCACTTGTGCGAGGTAGTTCGTCGAATGGACTGAGGAGCAGATCATTTATACTCTTTAAATGAGGAACTATTGACAGCAGACCTTTGGCCACTTCTCGGAAATATTAGGAACACAGAAGTGACACCTACATTACAAAAGTTTACCAAAAGGTCACTTGATGTTTGACCGTAAATCAGAATGAAATTGAACATTTATCGAAAAGAATGTGCGTCACTTCTCGGAAACGTTTTAAGAAAGCAGAAGAATACAAAATGTTAGACGTCACTGGTAATTTCTAAAGCTATGGAAAGTCCCAGTTGGCCCCCACTCCTACTCTTGGCCAATTTTGTTCTTCTAAATGACAGACAGAGAAATGTACACAAAGAGGTATGGGGCCTACTGCCTCTCTAGACACTCAATGCAGTGTGGACAATTTTAACACAACCCTGTCTATGGGCTGGCCGGGACAATTGAGACTCTTATGCTTCAGATGTGGACAGAATGGGATTGGGGCACTATATGGTAAAAATAGACCCTGCTTCACTGGCTTGGATGACCAGGGGCATGACACAGAAGCACCACAGGGTCCGCAAAACACAAGGGGTGAAGGAAGACTTGGGTCAGTGGGAGAGCTTTCTGACAAATTTCAACGGCACCCTCATGTGGCGTGAACCGTGGGTGCAAGCAAACCAACTGGAGCTCTACACGGACTCGGCTGGGGGTCTCGGCTTTGGAGCCATCCTAGGAAAGGCATGGACAGCAGGGGCCTGGCCAGCATCCTGGCAGGATGCAGGGATCACTGCCAACATATCCTTGCCAATAGGCAGATAACGCTGTGGTCTGACAACCACGCGGTGGTGCAAGCAATTAACACAGGGTCAGCCAAGTGCCCGGCAGTGGTCAACCTGCTGCGTAAGCTGGTCGACTGCCAGCTGAGAGCAAATATCGCGCTTAGGGCAAGACACATCCCAGGGATAGACAACTCAGTTGCCAATGCCATTTCTCGTTTTCAGTGGGTGAAATTCCGAGAGCTCGCCCCAGACGCGGACTTTGGGATGGTGCCGGAAGAGGCTTGGGCATGGGTCGACCTGGGTTGAAGACGATGCTGGACAACGTGCTGGCCCCAAAAACAGAGACATGTTACCGTAAGTGCTGGGAGACATTCGTGGCCAGGACAGGGCCAGTAAACGGCCGACAGGCAGGGCAGGAGGAAGTCTTAAGCTTCATGGAGTGGGCTTTCGGGTCGGGCAAAACTAAACAGTGGGCCCAGACACACTTAAACGCAGTAGCATATTACACAAAAATAACAACAGGGGAGGACCCAACTAGGGCCTTCCACTGTAAAATGGCATTGAGAGGCTGGGGCCGGCTGCAGCAAGCGAAGAAAGATACAAGGCGGCCCATCCATTTTAACATACTACAGCGTTCTCCCCGTTATGTTTCCTTCCCTCTTCCGCCTCCTCCCTCTGTGATCCTGTGACTGCCTCCTCTTTCCATCCCTGCGTCGAGACGTAGAGTCTGCTACCTTCATGGTTTTTGGATGGATTTTTTATATCCTGCCATTTTGTGACACTGCTGTCGGCTCCCATGGGTCCTCCATCTCGCGGTTTCGGTTCTGTCCCCTTTAAGTACTTTCCCCCTGCCGGTCTGCCTGACTCTGTCTACATTCCCTACCCCCTTTTCACCTTTCCCCCTCTACCGTCCATTCCCCATTAGACGTGTGTCTTGGCTATGCTATCCGCTAATAATTCTTGTTATTGTGTAATCACTGTTTTTCTCCTATGTTTATACTTGGCTCCTGTAACTGGTGTCATTTTGTAACCTGTAACTCGCTGATCCTCATGTAAAGCGCTCTGATACCTCCGGGTCTAGCCAGCGCTATATAAAACTCTGCAAATAAATAAATAAATAAATATTATGGGGGTCCTAGGGGGCGTCTGCAGCTCGGAGCAAGAAACCATACTCTTTCGGGCAGCATTCACGCTGGCATTCTTTGGGGCTTACAGGGTCAGTGAGTTGGCAGCCCCAGCGATCGGTGACCCTGGGTCGGCCTGCATAAACAGGGGTGACGTAGAGGTATGGGAAGGGCACATGGACATCCTGCTGCGAAGGTCAAAAACAGACCAGGCAGGCAGAGGGAAATTGACCAGACTAAACTGCATTAGGGACAAATCGTGCTGCCCAGTGTGCTCACTTCAAAAATACTTGGGACCCGGGGAACACGGCCACGGGCCACTTTTCCGGCACGAGGACGGGTCTTTCCTCAGCCGTTTTCAATTCATAGTGGTGATGAGAAAGACGCTAGAGGCAGCTGGGCTTCCTGCTAGAGTGTTTGGGTCTCACTCTTTCAGAATAGGGGCAGCCACCACTGCCACAGGACTAGGTTTGGGCACCGAGCAAATCAAGGGAATAAGGCGTTGGGCATCCAGCGCATTTAAGCGTTACATATGCCCTACAATGTACTGAGTCTGGTTTCTCCCCCCCGTCTAGGTCCAACCGCGCTGCGGAAGAAGGTGTGGATCCTGGGTCACTCCTACGTAACGCGGGCTTGACGCTGGGCGGCGGCCAGACGCGAATTTGGAGGGATATGGCAGCGGGACACCGACGTAGTGTGGCAGGGGCGTTCGGGTATGAAATGGGACCAACTGCTCCCCGCGGTGCAGGAAGCGATGGGGCAAGGTGGCAGACCGGACCCGGTGGTGGTCCACCTGGGAGGAAATTATTTGGCAGCACTAGGGAGGAGGGTCCTTCTAGAAAATATGCAACAGGGCTTTACAGCCATGGCTCGACTGATACGCCCAGCCGAAGTAATTTTTTCTGAAATCATTGTGCAGAGGGCATGGCGTGGGGCCCTGGACTTGGGGGAGGTGGAGAAATCCAGACGAAAACTCAATATCACCATGGCAAAGATATGTAGGGCCAACGGATGGGGTTTTGTATGACACGGAATCATAAATCTGAGGTCCCCGGGTTATCACCTGGAGGATGGGGTACACCTTACCGCGGTGGGGATGGAAAAGTTCCTACTGAGCATCGTAGGGGTGCTAGAACAGATGGGCTTCAAGTAATAAGGGACCACGGAGGTCAGGGCAGTGGGGGAGCTCCCTCTGATCGTGGAACCGTAGGTAGCGTGGCGGAAGGTACACAAGAAAGGTAGAAAAAAGAGATAAATCACTAAAGGTAGAGGGAAGGCTCACACAGTGTCCTTGGGATGCCTCACGGCAGGGGCACTGAGGGAGCGAAGGGCGGCATACCGCCATAGAAAGAGTAGATGTGATGCTCCCGCAGGGCCCTTGGGATGCCTAATGGCAGGGGTACCGAAGGAACTAGATGGAAGGGACTCAGCCTCAGAGTAAATGCTCAAACAAGGTCCTTGGGATGCCGCACGGCAGGGACCCCTGGGAGCAGGGAGGGCCCAGGAAGGGGTCAAGGGCAGGTGGGATTGCACTTGCAGCCTGGGCAGGTCCTGACGGACGCCCTCCAAGTCGGTAGCAAGCTGAAGCCTAAACCCGTGAAGTGGAGGCCCAGACCGGTGGCCCCACTTCTCCCCCTAGATATCAATTTGGCTGGGACCACATAATGACCAGAACGTTTGAAGGAATTGCAAAGACAATGAAATGTGTTAACATGGATATTAAAATGACAATTGGAATGACCATGAGTTTTGCAATATGTGTAACCATGTGATGTTAAATAAACTGCAACCTTTTATGGCACCAAAGCACTTTGTCACTGGTGTGATTTGAATGGATGATGGATGCAGTTTAGAAGCAGGGGAGAGGGGACGACTCGCCTTCTGGGAGGGGTTATGTTTTTTCGTTCCTATTTCATATATTTTCAGGACATAATTCTGATGAAGCAGAAATAAAAAAAATGTAGCATTTGAAATTTGTTTGCATACATTTATACATTGCAATGCATACAAGAACATTAACATGTCTGTCTCCATTCAGCAGCTCTGTTAGCATCTTGTGCATGGTTTGGGGGTGGTCTTCTTCTTCATCTGACTCAGTATTTAGTAGAGCAATAGGTAAACTTTTTTTGGTAGTTACATTATGTAGCATAGCATAGCGGATACTATCCTACAAACCTTTTCAGGGGTATATTGCAAAGCTCCTCCAACATCTGTAAACATCAGAATCTATTTTTTTAAAGTTCCAATGTTCACTCCACTACAGAGCTTGTTCTCCTGTGTTATATCTTTCCTCGTTAGCTGTAGTTGGATGTAAATAAGGAGTATCGAAGGCCTAATGAAGTATGCACTATTGCCTACGGAAGCAGAATATATACAATGTTTAAACGTTTAATAAATAATAATTTACATAGCATACCATCTTAAATATATTGTAAAAAGGATTTGCTTATGTTATGATAACTCTGTTCTCAAAATCTCCTCTAGTCAAAAATTGTAGACGCTGAAAATATAGGAGTCATATGTGTTTCCAGGGTAATGTGCCACAAGGTCTGTGATAATGCTATCTGTGCTGCATACAACCTGGATATTAGGTGAGTGTTGATGTCTCCTGCTGCGTTATATAAACTCCCATGCTGAAGGAGGAAAGGTATTAAAATGTGTACCATATGCACAACTTATGATGTGTGGCAACTGAATACCTCTACAAAAATCTACCTTGGTGTTGAATATTTCATGAGGACAATTAGGAAATGCAATGAGGGAGTTTATTTTGGTGAACATAGCTTTATGGACTTGTATGTAAAATCTGGAAAAAGCGCTTTGGGAAACACCACCTGCTGTAGCTACTATGACTGGTAACTCGCAGATGCCAGTAGGTGAAGTGAGCAAAGTACTTGGACATGGGTGAGTATTGCATGAGTGCTGTGTGTTTGTCTACCTAGAAGTCGGTCTAAATCATTTAACAAATTATATATCATTTGCCTAGGCAAGCTCTGTTTTAAATAAATGCCCTTGTTTCTCTGTTCAAAAATGGTTATTTTGACCTTGAAAATCCTTTCATGCCGCATAAACCTCATGTCGTTGGCAGTCGAAATCCTCATTCTCCTTGACATAGAATATAGTGCAGCAATTTTACTAAACCAGAGTTGTTTTCTAGCCCACCTTTTATACATTGCACCTGGTTGCCACCTGCTTCAATTTAGATCCAATTTGTCAGGTTTGCTCCCCATAAGCAATGAACAACAGAAATAATTCTATTAATGCACATGGATTACATAATTTAGCGTTCACTAACTACTTTACGAGTGGTTAATGATTCACTAATAGTTAATACATCAGGCCCAAGTGTGCTAGAATACCATTACTCATACCCCCAGAATGAACGGAATTGGTTTAACACTTTTCATTGGTAATGGTAGCTCTTGTTTGACTTCTGTACCAGTTTATGGCGCATCTATGTTTTTGGGATAGAAGGCCGGTCTATTGTAATGAAATTCGAACTGGGCTCTGTTATTTGAAAACTGGGTCTGGATTGTGTGCTGGAATCAACTGGCAGAATGGCCCACATATATGCTCGTTTGTGGGAAATCACATTGACCAAAGACCTTCTTAAATGACAGTTGGGCTTCATTACTGGAACATAAGGTGTTTATATATTTGGAGATTGTTTTTTTAATTTTCACTAAATAAACTGTTTGCTGCTGGACCTTCTTCTGAGGAAGTTAATTCACTAAGCTTAGGATGCAAATTCATAGAAAAGCCCTGTGACATCCGAAAGAAATAGATGAAATGCCTTTCCCCATATAACAAACAACACAATAAACTCAACTTATCAATTCTGTAGGGCCAGTCGCGACAAATACTTCCTGGTCTTGTTAAACTATCTCAATTTCTTTTGTAATTGGACCTATCTTTTCCAGTAATTTATCTAGACAGGTAACTAGACTCTGTCAGGTCAATCAATCTATCAGGGTTCTTATGAAGGACGACTACTCACCTGTGAGGGTCTCAAGGCGCTGAGTGGGGGGGGGATCTGTGGTTCAGTCGAAGTGCCAGGTCTTGAGGTCCTTCCTGAATTGCGGCAGCGATGATGTTTGCCTGAGGTGCAGTAGCAGAGTGTTCGAGGTCTTTGCAGCGAGGTTGGAGAAGGATCTTCGTCCATCCGTGGTCTTGCGAATCCGTGGGATGGTGGCCAGGGCCAGTAGGGCACAGCGGAGATGTCTGGTGGGATTGTAGAAGAAAAGGCGGTGGTTGATGTATGCAGGTCCAGCATTGTGGAGGGCTTTGTAGGAGAGTGTGAGGAGCTTGAAGGTAATTCTTTTGTTGATAGGTAGCCAGTGAAGGTCTCTCAGGTGGCCGGTGATGTGGCTGCGGTGTATGATATTCAGGATGAGTCTGGCAGAGGCGTTCAGGATGCTCTGCAGTTTCTTTTGGAGTTTCTGGGTGGTGCAGGCTTAGAGTGCATTGCCTTAATCGAGTCTGCAGCTGACGAGAACGTGGGTGACTGTTTCCCTGAACTTGGTGGAATCCATTCGAAGATCTTACGAAGCAGGCGTAGCGTGTGGAAGCAGGAGGATGAAACAGCATTGATTTGGCAGTTCATTGAGAGCGAGGAGTCCAGGATGATGCTGAGGTTTTGTGCATAGTCCATGGGTGTGGGGAGATTCCGAGCTCTGCGGGCCACCAGGAGTCATCCCAGGAAGAGGCGGTGGAGCCCATGATGAGGACTTTGGTCTTGTCTGATCACATGATAGGCTGACAAGCTCTGGCTAAAATATTTGAGTTCAGCGAGCTCTGAAATGCTCTCTCACCAATGAGTCCTGGGGAAACAAACAGCACAGTGAGATGTGCTAGGTACGGAAAACAGATGAGCAGCTTTGCTTGTCTACGGCTGCCTCTGCGAGACCCGACATACAATTGGAATCGCTTATCCTGGGAAAAAGCCACCTGAGGCATGTAAAGGAAGCTGGTTGACAGAACAGCAGTGTACACTCAATATACAGTGAAAAACAGCCAATTTAATATAAACATGAAATAGACACTAACAAGGCCGGCTTTCGCGCCGTGTGACTGGTGCGGCCGCACGGGGCGCTGACCTGTGGAGGGGAGCACTGACGTCAGGGGGTGCACTGTGTTTAGCAATAACTTATGATTGGAGAGATGAGGGACACTTTTTCCCAGTCGTAGTGAGAGAATCCAAGGAGGAGGTTATGGGGGTGCCAAAAATGATAGTCACACCGAGCACCACCAGCGCTAAAGCCAGCCCTGGACACTCATATTGAAAGCTTATGAGAGCTAGGATAAAGAGAAAAAGAAGGAGCTGGACTTTAGGCCGGTCTATATATAGAGTCCTAAAGATACCCCTATGTAGGTTAACTTTGTAGACCTGCAGGAAAGTTTCCTAATTAATGTAATTTGTATTGTAATCATTAATATTTTTTCTTCGTCACTAAATGGCAGCTTTAAAAATAAACAGTAAGAAAGACAGCATAATAGGAGTCTCCGCTCCTGACATACAACTGTTTAACTACAAATGCATACCGATGTCCATCATTAGGCATCAACCGAGCAATCCTAAAACAGCCAGGAGGTGTGCTTAAAGCACATAAGAAATAACACATCGGATTGCAGGAGAGATTTGCATTTTCTTTTTGCAGTTTGCAAGTTAATAATTGTACATTTAGGCATGAATAATTTCCAGATACCCTGTCCCTTCTGATTACAGAGCAGTAATGGCTTCTTGCATTAGCGTTTGTCAGATTATAACTGCATTTTTATAACGCTTTTGTTCATCACCAAATCTGTGCTTTTCTGGTAGTGTAGCACACAAACGGCAAAGTATGAAAATTATGAGGGCTAGGGAATTCAGACCAATAAGAAAAAACCAGCTGAACCAATAAACATAAGGTTAATGTGCACTTAGAAAAAAACAATTCCGTGTACAAATTGCAGCTAGGTGACGGAGAAGGTGGCAGGTGCAGAGCTCTGCTTAGTGGGCCTGGCTTCCCCTTGTGCAGCAGCTAATTTGCAGAGTTATTTTTAGTTCTCCCTTCATGTATTTCTTATTAATGTTACTCTTGTGATTCTTTATTAAAAAGAGGAAAAAATGTTGAATAGAAAAAAGTTCGTCTCTTAAAATGACTTGCACCAACAATTGAAGTTTAGTGGTCTGCACTATGGCTCCAAGAGTGACAGAACGAACTTCATACTGCCTCAGTTGGGTGTTTATGACTAGTACAGCCACTCGGTGTAAAGATTGCTAAGTGATTGGCTGAAATCGCGGAGCATTTACGGTGTGTTGTTAAATGAAATATCAAGTCCATGGCTGCATATCAAGGCAAAATAGATGGAAAGGACGTTGCAGGAAATAGGTCTTCTATTGTAGAAGCATACACTTATCTATCGTTTCGTTCTTTGTGGATTTCAGTGGCAGCAAGAAAGGTTTTATGACTCCCTTGCGCTTTCTTTGGAGAAAAAAACCCATCTCTTAGCTCGTTGTTCTTTAGAGTTAAGCAAACCTCTAATAAAATCTGTTTTTCAACAAACGGATAGTTTAACCGCCTGCCTGACAACCTACATATCTCTCCATCTCGTTTGTATCTTCTATTGATTTGGTAGCGAATAGCAAACTGCAAAGAGAGAAATCTAGTTCGAGTTAATCTCATAAGACATTTTGACCTCTGCAACGACAGGGGATTAAAAAACACGGGGGCATATTCTCAAGGACACATCGCCGATTTAGCGGCACTTTTCCGCCACGAAAGTGGCGATAGATTTATCGCCCTATTCACAAGCCTACGCTAACAGCCGACATCACCAGTTTACCTGTGATAGCTGCCGCTAAAAACATCGCCAAGGCTGACAGCGACAACTAACGCTAATCATATGCAGAGTAGGCCTTCCCGTCCAAAAACTCACGATAACACCACTTCGCGATATTCTCAACGACCAGCCAGATCGGCGATGCGGGCCAAAAACAGGCGATAAGGCACGTTAGCAGCAGGAACTTAAGACCTGCTTTTTTCTGGTCTTAAGTAGGACGAAAATCTGCAGTATAAAGGGAGCCCAGACCAGTGCCACATCTGAAGACCAACAGATGCCATGGAGCCACTAATCATGCAGCTTGGAGACCCAAGAGGGCTTTAACACCCACCACCACCACCCCCAGGACCACCCCCACCCCCAGGACCAACCCCCCCCCGGACTACCACCGAGGCAGCGCAGAACAAGACAGCGGACCTTCCGAAAACGCACCAGCCTCAGAGACTTAACGCCAGAGGATGTCATTGCCCACTACAGGCTCAAAAGGACAAACACCCTCCGCATCCTGACCCACATTGCCCACAGGCTGACGGTACCAACACAGCGGACAACTAACATCCCTCCGAAGACAAAGCTGCTGGCTGTGCTGCACTTGTTGGCCTCTGGTACCTTCCAACCAACAAATGCCAGAGTCGGAGGAGTCTCACAGCCAGCCCTATCAAAGTTCCTCACACCTGTCTTGGATGCCATCATCAGCTTGATACCCCAGCACCTTCACTTCCAACACACTGCGCAGGAACAGCTGGAGACCAAGCAAGGCTTCTACGCCATAGCTGGCTTCCCGCACGTGTTGGGGGCAATTGACTGCACACATGTCCTACTTGGGCCCCCTGCCGACACTGCACACAATTACCGCAACAGAAAGCACACGCATTCCATCAATGTGCAGGCAATAGTGGACCACCGGGGACTGTTCACCAATGTCGTCGCCAACTTCCCAGGCAGTGTGCATGATTCCTACATCTTCCAACAGTCCATCATCAACCAGCGCTTTCAGGATGGCACCTATGGAAATGGACTGCTCGTTGTTAAGTACCAACGGAACACACCACACACCCCAACTCCACAATCATACAACTCACAACTGTGGGAATGCACACGTAACAAAATCACATACAACATGCCCACCTACCAGACACGACAACACAAGTAACTGTGGTAACAGGGGCCAGACATGTAGACAAACCATCCACAAAGGCATAGCCCCTCTGCCACACAATTACAGAATGTGGGGAGAGGTGGGAACCAAGAATGTGCGAAGGAGGCAAGTGACCCATGAATAAGAATGTACACAATGCCAAGTGGGGCGGCGATGTGCTGGACATTCTTGAGTATGCAGAGCACAGACATGTCCATGTGGACATATACTGCTGGTGTTTGTAGTGTTGTGGACAGTGGACGCAACCATGTTACCTCAGGCAGTGGGGAAGACCTTGGACATGTAGCTATGTCACCCCTCCCTGTAAGCGTAAGCGTAGTGGGCTGGGCTGGCGTACGCCAGTCCAGCGTAGGAGTGTGAATAAATAGCCCGGGGCTCTGGGCGTGGTTCACTTCCGGGATGGCCACCAAAGTAACTACTGCGTGTATCTCTGTGTCTGCCATATCCTGACCATAGGCCTACACACACGTGGCTGACCACCTTCAACGGACAAATCTACACCGGCGACGTGGTGGCTACGTCACACGCTACCTGGCGCACATCTCGTCATCGCCTGCAGGGGCGTGTCTGCCAGGGCTGGGCTGGCGTACGCCAGTCCAGCGTAGGAGTGTGAATAAATAGCCCGGGGCTCTGGGCGTGGTTCACATCCGGGATGGCCACCAAAGTAACTACTGCGTGTATCTCTGTGTCTGCCATATCCTGACCATAGGCCTACACACACGTGGCTGACCACCTTCAACGGACAAATCTACACCGGCGACGTGGTGGCTACGTCACACGCCACCTGGCGCACATCTCGTCATCGCCTGCAGGGGCGTGTCTGCCAGGGCGGCGCCCCTCACCCGGCCACGATGCCGCCACCATGACCGGTGGTGCCTGCGCGATCCTGTGCACCTGCTGCACCCCAGCCCGCTGGTCCCCAGACCCGTCCAGCACCCAGCGGTGATTGCCCGCCCCTGCGCACCCAGGCCACACTGCTCACCTGCCGCCACCGGCGTGTCTCCAAGAGGGCCCACCACGTGCCGGTGCAATCTTCAAGCCCGAGCTCCACGAGCTTGGCAGCCACCTCAGCCGATCGCTGGCTTCTGCGCAACAGGCCCCCAGCGCGGCCAGCGGCACCGCACCACGGAGTTCTGTGTGTGCTGACTGCTCCCTTCGGCCTACACTACTGTCCAGCAGGTCTCACACAAATCAAATCCAGTCCGGACCTCCAGGCCTACTGCATCATCACAGGCTGCACAGCCGCTCATCCCAACCGACTAGCAATAGTGTCTCATTTGGTCTCCTACAAATATCAAGAAGCTACGAATGTTTAGACAACCCAGAACACGAGCACTCCCGACTCACCTCAGAGTCGCGGGAACAAGACAATCTTTCGCTCTCTCGTACTTGTCCACAATAAGAATAATCAGAGTCACTAAATAAGTTCAAAATGTTTATTTTGACTATAGTGATTCATGAAACAGTATGCGAACCACGACCAGCAGCAAAATGCATAAAGCTAGCATCATCAGCATTGTTACAATACCATAGAATACAAAAGGAGTCGTCATTTTATAAAGACTGTGATAAAGGCAAAATAACTAGGCCTAATCACCCTCCCCTTGGCAGTAAGAAGTTATCTTATATAACAGAAGATCTCTAGGCGTTATTAGCAGACCCCCTACCTGAAAGCCTAAACGCAAAGGTTTACATCATAGGAACAGCAGAGCTCAGCTCCATGGAACGGCTTTCTTCAAGTGTGTTTCAAAAACATGCAACCACGTTATAGCAAAGCACGATTCTTCCATATTGCAGCTGTTGCTAACATGTTTTGTCTAGGTAATAGGGACTGACCAGAACAGAATAACAAGAGACATTGTTGATCGACCTTGCACATTATGTTCAGACAGAATTTTAAGGGAAAGCTGAGAACGTGAAAAACAATCTGTTATCATGTACAGGGCAGAGGCAAAGTGTCGCGAAAACAAACTCTAGCAGAGGCGTGCGCAAAAGCAGCAGCATAGGGCAAGCAAACACATGCTAACTTAGCAATGTCGACAATGTATCCAAAGGGCCTCATAACCCCATATAACACCCTCCCCCTGGTAAGTCAGTAGGACATAGACAGAAGAACAAGAACAGAGTTTAAAAGTCAGGCAGTGTTCAAAATATCGGTGAGGAACTTCCCAAAAAAAATAAAAACAAACTCGTAGAAAAAATGGAAAGTTCGTAGAAAAAGCTAAAGGCACATTGAGCTTTTGAAAAAAGAGTCAATAATGCAGACAGCGGAGTTGTGACGACCTAAGCAGTTAATCCATGAAGGTACGTGTGCAAAGAAATGCAATTCCCTCTAACAGTTCATACTTGTCATTGGTAGAAAAAAGCGATGACAACCAATTAAGTAAGTCGAAGGAACAATCATGTTCCTCATAAGCAGTAGCATCCAAAACCAGAAATGGGAAACTTGCGTGATATTCAATGAAACTACGTTGTAGGAAAGTCTACGCAGCCGCACAGATATCCCATTGAGCCAAGATTCCAAGTAAAGCTGCACGCGTCATTTGACCATCCACAGAACAAGCCTCGTCATGCACCTCTAAGGGACCCATCAACCGGCTGAAATCAGGGATTGGACACCACGTGTTCGATAAGCAAAGTTCCATCACCCAGGAGAAATGACATCTTTTGCAATGTAGCACAGATTGCACGCAAGTATAGTAGGCAAAGCGAAAGGTCAAGTCGTAACTGACGCCAATCGTTGCTAAGGGCAAGCATACAAAAGCCTCATACAGCCGATTGCGGTACAGTTGTAGCTGGGCCGGCCTGTGCAGAGCCACAAAGTGAGCAGCCATTACGAAGCACAAAGAGGAGAAGCAGGACACCAGCTACTAGCGCCAATATTAAGGGGAACCCTCCGAAAACGCTGGAAAATATAGAATGAATAAAAGCTGGTATTACCCCGAATATAGTTTGAAAAGAAGAGACCAGGCCAGATCCCACACATTTAAACAAATGTGCAAGGCCTGTCGTCTCAGATGCATAAAATATTTGGTGAATTAGTTCCCCAAAATGAAGTGGGAGGTTAGTGTTAAGAAGCGACTGTATCTCACTCGAGGTCCGAGCCACCTGCAATCTGAATGTTTCTCTGGCGGAAGTGAGGCCCACCTCCTGTTGGAATAAAAGGGCTTTGAGCCTGCTCAACTTGCTGAACTCTGCTTTCAAAGTCGGAATGGAAGGCCACAGTGAAGAATCTAAACTCCCTTGCGGGGGCGGGAAAAGTACATTGCTACAGCAAGTTACGCGCTGGGAAACTGTTACCAAGTATGGGACTCCCGCACGCAAGCCACAGCGGTCTTGATTGTTTAAAATAAGATAGCTGCCGTTAGTAAGCAATGTAAATACAGGCGTGATGGATGGTACTGGGGTCCCCTTCAAAAAGCATGCTAGATTCGGCTCTGACACGCTACATTTGCCGTTCAATTTAACGTGTTTGCACACAAGAGAGTGACCCACTGTCGAATCACACTCCTCCCCTGTAAGAAAAACTTCTTTATCCTCCCTCAGACACCGATAAGCAAAGGGCAGCTCCCATGATTCATGCAGAAAAGCGCTACCAAGCGGTTCAAAGCGGCCAACAGGAAAGTGTTGCATACATGGTGTAAATTGAAAAAGCGAAAAGGGCAAAGTGATGACTCCATGAATTAACCAAACAGCAGAGTCTGTTTCCGCCACTGAGAACGGCAAAGGCTCCAATTGATCAATATGTAACAGTGTGTATACAGCATCCTTCATGGACATAAACCTCTTTTTATCAGTCAGGTTAAAAGGCAAAAATAAAGCAGTGGCATTCAAATAATCCCAAGGCACTTTACACATTTTCAGTGTCTGCAATGTCCAAGCAAATTGCATGACGGACCTTAACTGATTTTGACCATGATATAACACAGAAACATCACTTTGCACAATATCTATTGCAGAAGAAACAGCTCTTCCGGTGGGCCTACCTCAGTGCACCGCAAGTCATCGCCACGTGGCGGTAGGCCTGTGCCGAACGCAGTGCCTCAGGTGCCACTACCTCTGTGCACCACAAGTCACGGTCCAGCCTCCAGGCCACTGCATCATCGCAGGCTGCACACCCGCTCAGCTCTTCAGGTGCCACTACCTCAGTGCACCGCAAGTCATCGTCCCGTGGGGCTACCCCACAAGTCCGACTCCAGCAGCCAACAGCATGTCCTCTGTAACGCCACTGGAGCCCTTCACAGTCACGGGGCCACCCCCGTCCCAGGCAGGCCACTGGAAAGCATGGGTGGAACGTCTGGAGACGTACTCCGAAGCGCACGACATCCCAGCGCCGCGGCGGCGGCCCACGCGTAGGCGTGTGAGGAGTGTGAAGAAATGGCCCGGGGCTCTGGGCGTGGTTCAGTTCTGAGCTCAGGGCATGGTTCAGTTCCGGGCTCAGGGCATGGTTCAGTTCCGGGCTGGCCACAAAAGTAACTATGGCGTGTGTCTCTGTTGTAGTGTCGGCGCCACCCGGCCCTTAATCGAAAATGTTGCGATGTAGCATGCACCCGGAGGGCGGGCTCGCCCGAATGGATGAATAAAGGAGCGCAAGACCGCTCGGGGTCTTGGCTCATACATGCCAACTGTTGTGTGTGTATCTTCATTGCCGCAGCATAAGCCAAAGGCCTAGCCTCAATCGCAGCGCGAGTTCAGCCAGGCCTGAACTCGACATCTGTGTCCGCCCTATCCTTACCATAGGCCTACACACACGTGGCCGCACACCTTCAAGTGGAGAAGTGTGGCTCAATGGTTAGAGCGGCAGACCCTGATGCAGAGATCTGGCCCGGGACCAGGGTTCAATTCCCGCCTCGGCGGGTCTTGGGCTCAATTTCCTCGGACCTGATAATTCTCGCCTCGGTGCCTATTCCAATCATGGGTCCCACTCTGCAACTCTGGGCAATAGCTTGCTTAATCTCCACAACGGCCCCAACAGCGCTGGGATGCCTGGCTTCACCCTGGGGGTGCCCAGGAGTGGACATTTCACAGGGAAAAGCCAGGAAGGGTTCCACAGCGGTATGCGTACAGCGCCAGGACACCCCTTTGGGGGTATAAGTGCGCTTTACAAGTACAAATTTCATTTTCATTTCAACGGCCAACGTAACAGTGTTGTTGTCAGGCTTGCGGACATGCGCAGACAGGCATGACAATGGTGTGCCGTAGGATTGCAAGTGATGCAACCGCGCAGCGCACACAAGTAAATAGGCTCGGGGGAGGGAGGAACAGCTGTGAGGCTACGTAATACACATTGATCCCGCACATTTGCCAGAAGCAATACATGGCAAACATGAATCCCAAAGTCGCACAAATCACACACCACAAAACTTGTAAGTCTGCCAACACAGCATGCAGAACCACCAATTTACACAAATCTCACTTACCTCTCACAGGTGATCAAGGATATGCACTCTGCCCGTGGATAATGACACCCCTCCGAGCCCCGAACACCCCGGCCCAGAGGCAGTACAATGTGGCCCACAAACGCACCAGGGGCATTGTTGAGCGCACATTTGGCGTGTTAGAGTCACGTTTCAGGTGCCTGGGCATCACAGGTGGAAGACTCCTGTACAGCCCAGAAATAGCGTGCAAGATGATCATAGCATGTTGTGTATTGCACAACATATGTGTACGCACCAATGCCCCATGGATCCAGGTGCCAGATGCACCTGACGATGATGAGGAAGATGAGGCAGGTGGACCACACCCCACTGCAGCTGCAGCAGGAATAGCCCGAAGGGACACAATCATTAACAATTTCTTCGCATGAGCACATCACATTGTGACTGTCCTTAGCAATCATGGAACAGTACAATATGACCACATGGACAGCATGTGCAAATAAATTCATTGCAACACACATTCCCTGTGTGCATGTCAGTCCTCTGCATTAGCACATCACTCTGACAAGTGTAAGTGCAACATTAAGTGCTAACAATCTCACGAATAGCAAATATAGGGTGGGTATGTCACCTCTGTACAGAGAGGCTGTTTAGGGTGTCACGTATTCGAAATGCCATTTCAGGGTGTCAAATGTAGTACGTAATCCCACTCATCAGCGTATCACATGTGTACAAAAACATGACATGAAGGCTGTCATTGGTGTCCAAAAAAAGACAACAGGGTGTCATTTGGGATCAAATATGGCATTTCGGGTGTTCATTGGGGTCAGATATGAACCACCCTGATGCAGATATGCACCCTGCGACTCAAGTCCCACAACATGAGCAACATGGACGTAAGGGGGATGACGTCAGGGGTTGTTTGTGCACGTGGATGTGTCAGAGTGTGACCTGCTCCTTTACGGATGTGGTCCACACTGAGTCACCTCAGTGTTGTGGCGTGCACCATGTCATGATAATTGGACTGCAGCCATGCTAATCGTCATGCAGTGTCACTTGCATTGACAGTGTGGCTCATGGGCCCGCAGCTTTGCTGGGTTCAGCACATGTGCATGGGTTTGTTGTGAGATTAGTGATGTGTGGGGAGGGCCCCCTCCAGGCACATTGTCGACGGGGGCCTACTTGCTGTTTCTATGTGTGCTGCAGTATGCCAAGGAGATCAGGGACATGATCCAGAGTCATTGTGGGTGTGCACTCTGCTATACTTAATTGTGCATGTGTGCCATTGTGCCCATCTCCCCCCGTCCCCCCAGTCCCTGGTCGTTACTCACCCTGTTGCTGTTGGGTCAGGTCATGTTGAGCAGTGTCCGGTCCCCCAACTCCTGCCACCGTCTCCCCACTGATGACTGTGGACACCATTTCCTCCATCTCATGCAGCTCCTGCTGTGGTGCTGGACTCCCACCTCCAGTCTGCATTGCTGCTTTCCGGTTGTTAGTGAGTTTCAGCTTGGTTTTGTGCTTCACATCATTCCAGCGCTTCTTGCAGTCGTCCACTTCACTTCTCTTCACTCCGACTGCATTCACCTTGGCCAAGATGGACTGCCATATTGCATTTTTAGTTGCCAATGACACAGTGGAGGTGATGAACAGTTGTTGGTGGTGATCTATCACCTCCGTAATCAGGATCTTGTTTTCCTGCGGACTGAATCGCGGGTTCCTCTTCTTCTTCTTCTCCTTGCCCTTCTCCTTCCCCGAGGTCCCTGGCTGGTCCTCCGGGGGTTTTGTGGGGTTCTGGTTGGCCTCTGTAGTTGCTCCAGCTTCTTCCATGGTGCTTCTCAGTTGTTTTTTTTTTTTTTTTTGCAGCTTTTATGGTGAACTTTCCCCTCTGACGTGGGAATAGCAAGCCTCGCGCTGATTATCGCTGATATTTTTATCGCTGTTGGGCCCATCGCAACTTTTTTCCCCTTTCGGGTTTCCTTTTTATCTGCGTCACAGTAATTTTAACTCAGACATTTGACGCGTTATCAGGAAACTATCGCCTGTTGCTGGCGTGTTGAGAATACGCCGTTAACACGGCGTTAGTTTCCCGCGATAGACGGCGTTATGTGAAAGTGCGTTAACCTAGGTTGGCGATGATTATCGCCCGTTCTTGAGAATATCCCCCCACGGTATTCTTGCTGTATTATGCAATGCTCAGGGTGGGGGAATATGCGATAGCTCCGCCAGAAAGTTATTCACTCAATTCAAGTTTATGAAACGTATTCATGAAAGTAACAGAGTGCAGTAATTCTAACTTAGCAGAGTACACTGTAAAAATGAAAAGAAAATGGCGGTGCTGGGGAAGTGTGGGCAGAGGCAGTAGGAGACCAATGTCTGAATATTTTTCCAATGTCACTACCGCTGCATGGACAAGAAGTACGCATTTGTGCCACGACTTGAGCATTATGTTCTAAAATCTTTTGTCTAACTTCAAGACCTTTCTAAATTATCTGTAACTCATTTGTTCTTCCAGAGATTTAAATGTTTGATCTAAAAGGTCCCCATAAACAGGTTTGGTGAGTATGCTTCCTGGGTTACATTTGTGTTCTGGGAATTATAGGTGTTAATGAGTGAGTAGTAAGTAGAGAAAAAGCTGTAAGGAATGTTGACAAGGTGTGGTCTGAGCATGGACTAATGGAAGGTGCTGCTGTTTCTCTTCTCTAGAAATGCTGACCCGGTCTTTGTTTAAAGATTGCATGGTCACATTTAATCTGGTCACATACACCTGCCGAGACCATTTCTCTAAAAACAGTTTTGTTGCCACTTCTCCGATCTCCCTACAGTAGGGTGACCAACCGTCCTTAAATTTCATGGACCATCCATAATTTGGACCTCACGTCCGTTGTCCGTAAGGATCCCTTTTATGGACGCCTTTTGTCTGTAATTTTGGGCATTGCAGGGAACAGCAGTGTTCCCTGCATGAAGCCTCAACTCCCTGATGGGGCCGCCTTGCACTCCTCCTCGGAGCATAAGAGCAGCTCCACCCGCCCATTGTCATTCTGTATGGGGCTGATGATTGTCACATACAGAATGACAATGGGCCAGTCTGGGCTGCAAAGCATGTGGTGGGCCTCCCCCAGCCTCTGTCTAGAGCAGGGCATTCTGTCAGACAGAAGAAATGTGCAAAAACGCCAATGCTGCTACATGAGAATCCAGTTCAAGAAAAGAAGCTGGTGAAAGAAGTTAAAAAGAAGGGGCTAGAGTTCTTTCACAGTCCCGCCATTTTAGAACTGATGCATTTTCAATATTATATTCAAGGAAGCCATGATTGCTGCTTTTTAGGTCGAGCCTCGAGTAGCGCGCAAGCGCTGCTCTGCGAGACTTATAGTTAGGGAGTTTGAAAAGCTGACCAGACGCTCGTTCGTCATGGCCTTTTCCCTGCGGTTACGCGCGCGGCAAACATGTGTTTCCAATTATTGTGCCCAGACGCGGGCGCGATAATTGGAAACACATGCCAGCCGTGCGGGGGAAAAGGCCATGACGCACGAGCGTCTGGTCAGCTTTCGAAAGCCCAGGATGCTGCGCTCGCCCCCGCTCCTCTCTTGTTATCTATTTTTCTCGCCCCTCTCCATTAATGCGCCAGTCCCATCCCCCAATCCCTGTCTCCACGTTCTCTCTCCTCTCAAGCAAATCTTTTTCTCTTTCCATAGTTTCACTTCCCCTCTCAATTTCTGACCCCATCACCTCTCGGGCCCTCTCTGTAAATCTGCCCTACGAAGCTCTCACTCTTTCTGTCCACCCTCTTCTCCTCCACTCCTCAATGTCCTTCTCTCAAACTCCATCCATCGGACTGTCTTTCAATTCCAGTCTCTCTTCCTCCATCTTCGCTGACTCCCTGTTTCGACTCTGAACGCTCTGTCTCTCCCCCTCGCTCTCTGTCTCTCCCCACACGCCTCTCGCTCCTGCCTTCCTGCCGTTCTGTTTCTCACCCCGACTCTTCTGTCTTCCTTCTTTCCGTATTCACCTCACTCTGTCTACCGCGCTCTCTCCCGACTTCTTCTCCTGTCGTCATCTCTCTCCCGCTCTCTCTCTCCATCTCTCTCTCTCTTCCGTATTCATTTGCTTTTCTCTCTCGCTTTCTTTCGCTCTACCTCTATTTATTTATTTCTCTTTCTCCAGCTCTCTCCTCCGTCTTCATCTCCGTGTCTTTCTTTTTCCTTCTCTCGTGCTCTCTCCCTTTTCCATTCCATCTCTCTCTCTCAGTGTAATCTCAGCAGTCCTTGTCTCGGTGGTGCATTCATACCGTGAGTGCTTCCGGCTGAGAGACTGCCGGTGCTCGCCTAGAAGGATCCAGGCAGGCACGAGTGCCCACTGCCCTGGAGCGGACCTCAACCTCGGCGGCCCCGTGGACTCTCACAACCCGGCGACTCGGAAGCAAGAAGCGGCGACGCTCACTTTACCCTCCTGACTGTGCCTCATTAAACTGAACCACCATTTGGTTGTTTGGGCGCGGGGGAGGGCACCGTCGTCGTTTGCAGAGTTTTAACTTGTGAGATTTTTCCTCGTCTCTGGTACTGTCCCGGTGAGTTTAAACTCTTCGACAAGCTGTAATGTAGCTGTGAACATGCACTCGCCACCTCTCACCTCAAAGAGATCCGAGCAGGTAAGCAGCCCAGTCCCTGCCGCACCGTGTGACCCTGGGGCAGCCATACTCGGAGTTAGGCGCTGCAGAGGAAAGGCTTCCACTATCTATAGCGCCTGGACGCGCAATCTAATAGTGTGTGTTCCTCTGCTTTGCTGACCATGTTTCACCAGTAAGTGGCCATGTTTTGCTACCCGTTGGTGCGGGGTCACTGGGCAATGCTTACAGCCTCTACACCCCCACTCTCACCCAGACTAAATAAAGGGAGCGTGGTATATTTCATTTGGGGGGTGAGACGATAATACGTTTTAGGGATTGCTGCGTGTACCAGTGAAGTATATATCCTATACACATATGTGTGCCTGTCTTTGTAGGCATCGTTTCACAATTACTGAAAATCTGTGAGGCCTGTGGTTAGATAAACAGTCACGTTTGTTACTAAGAGAGATTTGTGTTTCTCTGTTGGTCATTCCCAGTCCCACCCTCCTTCAAGCGCCTAGACTGGCTGAGCCCATCAGATGACTCGGAGTGTTGTGATCCCCTGTTGTATGCCTGTCTTCTAAGTTCACTGGAAGTGCAGAGTAGGGGCAAGGGCCAGGCTTGCTCGAGGACGGGTGTCTTCAATGAGTGACGAAGATATGATATGGGTCCGGTCTGTTAATAACTGACAGCTACTGTTAATGACCATGCAATTATGAGCTCCTACTGAAGACAAATTAACACGGGGAGTGGGTAGGTGGTACCTTAACAAGTGTAGATGCCTCCCAAGCACACTAAAGAGAAAGGTCAACTAGCCACTGTTAATGCCCAAAGGCATAATGAAGGGACGATTAGCACCTTCACCAGAGAGGGCAGTAACGTTTATGCGTGGCATTCATTTCCACTAATTTGTGACTCAATAACCCTGCAAAACCCGAGCTGCACTCATTTATAGTCACCTGAAATGTTTGAATCACCCCCACTCCAGAGACCAACGCTTGCGACCAGGAGCTGCTTCCATGAGAGTTCTGACTGTGTTTGGATGGCTCCTCGACGCTTTCTGCAGGGAGGGCGGTGACCCACTCACATGCGTGTTTAGCCCCCAAGACATTTCGGATGTATGCACGGCTCAGGAGGTGCAAGGCTGCCCCGCTGGGGGAAGCTCAGGCTCCGGTCAGAGGAGCAGTGTGTCTAGATTTCCTGTGAAATATTGTGTGGCGGGCTAGAGCTCCCCGTGCAGTGTGCGCCTGCATTCAAGAGGATGGTGAGAAGAACGGGGAGGATGTAGCCTCACGGCTAGAGCTGCCGACTTTAGAGGGCGTCAGCTCAACATCCTGTGATTCTGTGCAAATCACTTAATCTCCCTGTGCCTACCAAAAATGAATGTGTCCTTGTGTAAAGTAACTGGTGCTCATGTAAAGCGCTCCAATACCTTCGGGTCGAGTTGGCGCTATATAAAATCTGCCAAAATAAAACAAGCATTTGCAATGCAATAGGTCTCGCATTTACGCGAGTTTGAGCTATTGGCATTGTAAATGACAATGCCTTTATTTATGTTTTAAAAACCAAAACATAAATAAAACGCATTGTCATTTACATTGCCAATAGCTCAAACTCAGCGTAAATGCGAGACCTATTGCATTGCAAATGCTTGTTTATTTTATGCAACTAACAACCATTGATAAAGCCAATAGTTCTGGCTTGTTGCAAGTGTAATATTACTTGTTGTGTTATATATCTGGATACAATGACAGAAGAGGCAAAATACCAGTCAGGCGGTACACTATACTAAGCACAGATTTTTAGCTTAGGTGTTTTAAGCCACACCCTTAATTACATCGAACACCCCCTTTGGAGAGACCCCTCCAGTTTTTTCATCCCACTTAAAGCCCTGGAAACAACACCATGTCACAGTCACCTCATGGCCCGGCACTGTGCATCATGCATGACTCATGACTCAGTTTGCCTATGTGCAAGGGCATAGTGAACCCTACCCCAACCCCACCCCACCCCTTGCTTTAGGAACTACAGCAAGGGTGAAATTCTTGATGGGCCTCTTCTGTCTGCAACTCTGCAGACAAAGGCTCAGCTCATAATTAATATGAAAAGGTGGGTGAGTGAGTAAGTGAAGGGATGGGTGGATGGCTGGATAGATTAGTGAAAGGGTGAATGGATGAATGAAAGGGTGAATGGATGGATAATGAGAGAAAGGATGGATGGATGAGTGAGTGGAAGGATGGATGAGAGAAAATGTAAAAAAATGGATGTATGGGTGGAAGGGTAGATGGATGGGTAAAAGGGTGGATGGATGAGTGAAAGGATGAATGGATGAGTGAAAGGGTGGATGATGGACGAGTGAAAGGGTAGATGGATGAGTGAAATGATGGATGGATTGATGAATTGATAAGTGAAAGGGTGAATGGATGGACGGATGAGTGAAAGGGTGGATGTAAGGATGGATGAATGAGTGAAAGGGAGGGTAGATGGACAAAAGGATGGATAGATGAGTGAAGGAGTAAAAAGGTGGATGGATGGATTCATGAGTGGATGGATTCATGAGTGGACGAGTAGATGGATGGGTGGAAGGAAGGATGGCTAAGTGAAAGGGTCGATGGAGAGAGAAAGGGAGGATGGATGAATGACTGAAAGGGTGAACAGGTGGAAGGATGAGTGACTGGGTGGATTGATGAGTAAGTGAAAGGATGTCTGGATGGGTGAAAGGCTAAAAGGCTGGATGGATGAGCGAATGGATGGATGGGTGGAAGAGTGGATGGATGAGTGTACCAATGGATAGGGTGAAAGGGTGGATGGATGGATAATGGATGGATGAGTGAAAGGGTGGATGGAGGGATGGATGAGTGAAATGATGGATGGAAGGATACATGATGGATAGGTTTGCAAATGGTTGAATATGTTTGGATATGGATGGGCTTAATTATATACTATTGCGCGACCTCCTCTGATGTGTCTGTAAAACTTACCTTTTGTCCCGAAATTTTGTCCTGAATTTGGCCTCCTGTCCTGAATTTTTGTCCTGAATTTTGACCCTTTGTCCTGAATTTTTACACTCACCGTCCTGAATTTGCACCCATGCCAGTTGGTCACCCTACCCTACAGTGTCAAGAGAGAGCCTTAAGCAATAGCGGCCCCTGCAGGTAAGAGGTGGGGTGGTGGGGCAGGGTTGGTGGAGGATTCGACAAGCGACCGTGAGGGGAAATTAAATAAATAATTAATTTTCCCTCGTCGTCGTCGTCCGTCGAAAGCCCCCCCTCCCCCAACCCGGCACCACCGCCCCACGCTATTACCTGCATGGGCCACACCTGGCCTTAAGCTGCTTTGATTGCCTCTTCATGAGGCACATTTCTCTATGCATATGGTTGATGGTGGAATGGTGATGGGTGGGATGACACTGCCTTATTTGCACTTCTCACCCCACCTTGGGATTATCACAGGTTCTTCCTTTGCTGTCTATTTTTTCAAACACAGTTACAGTTTCTGAAAGTGTGTCCATTATTGCTCTCTGAATTTCAGAGGACTATTCAGAGTTTCTCAATTTTCCTAGACGAATGGTTTCATCCAGATGCCCACTAGCTGCTGCCACCTTCAAAACTGTGTCAAATAGGAACAGAATTGAAGTTTCTACCCCAGGGTCTGAAGACTAATCATAGGAAGCTCTTTCTGCATGATTAACTGAAAGCAGATTATATTATGAACATAGCACACACCCCTAAAGCCTTGGATTTCAAAACATACAGTACTGAACTCAACAATTAAGCTTTCCAGTTCAACTTTCCAGTACAGTGTCAATCTATGTTGCTCAATGATAGTCCGAATACAGAGTAGTCAGTACTGCACACATGTAGTTACAGGTGAAAGGAATCTCTTACACCATCCCTCCTGAGTATGAAAGCATACATCCACTGAACCTAGTACACTTTCCCTAGCAGTAATATATATTATAATTGTTTTACCATACCATTGGTGAATGTGTGAAATATTGAGTAGAGAGTATCGACTTGCCAGAATATCGTAGTCAAATATTGAGGACCAAAATACTGAGGTAAGTATATATTGGTATGTGTAGGTTTCTGTCAAGACTCTCACCTGGATTTTCTGCGGGAGTAAATGGAGGTCACAATGTAGGATCCCCACTTCTCTCTCGATTGGGAGGGCCCAACGAGGTCAAAGCCAAACCCGACCAACGGGAAAAAGGCAAAGGGAGGAGAAAAATATAGATGACGTCCACAGAAGACTGTGCTGCAGGAGATACGTCGGTCTAAGGCCGGTCTACGTGTCTCTCCCTATAAGCAAAGATAAGCAGCACATAAGCAAACGGATTCATATAATTATACTCCGTAACTTCTGTCTAGATGAGTGTGCATTAAAGTGTCTATAAGAACCTGTTAATTCCCCTATACCGTTTTAATGTGGTGTAGAAGGTAAATGGCACTGCCAGCATATCTATGGATAAAATGAGGAACAACTGCCAATTGTGCATAAGCAATGAAACTAGTGGTTACTGACACTCACATAGGTACATATCACTGAGGCCTACCTTACAGTGGCTCTAGTTTCCTTCAGATCAGGTTCCTTACAGGATTGCAGCGTACCACAGAATTAAACAAGAGAACAAAAACAATGCATGCAAAATAGATCGCATTACATCATGCGTATATGTACAAGCAATCTTTAATCAGGACCTTAGTTATGCCCTCCAATGCACAAGCCAAACGAGGTTAGAGAATTACTGTATTGTAGAGCTAAATGCCCCAAACACGCATCCTAAAACAATGTTAACATGTATATTGTGATCAGTGGTCGAAGTGGGGGGAAAAAAGTAGGGGAACTGTGGGCGGAGAATCAGAGGGCGCGAATAACCCGTGGATTGGGTCAGTGGGCGGAGTCAGAGGTGTGGCAGAAAGAGCAAAATATCCCAATTTTTAGTATTTGTTTCCCATTTCACGAACCGGTTACAGCTTATTACGTTATTTAATTTAACCAATGGCTACACAGGTTTATTTAAGGTTTAATATGAGTGGGATACGTTTCCAGTCACAAAACCATAAGGCTCTAATTTATACCTTGCAGTTTGCATGCAGCTCTTACATGACAGTTAAGAGCTCACTGTTCTATGTTAGGATTTTAACTTATTAACTGCAAGTAAAAATAGGCTCTCCCTGACAAAAGCAGTAACCCACTGACCTATTTACTTTATGTGCACTTTGTGATCTGCATGGTACATGTTCTTACCAGCAGGCACATAAACCCTCTGCACTTCCTTTCCATGAGTCAAAACGTCCACTAGACAAAACACCATCTCTCTCCACTAAGAACATTAATCACTGGAGTTATCATGACATTTTTATTGTTGCTGAAAATTGTTGGAGGCCAAGAAGGAGGCAGCAAGTGCTTTTAAAAACCATATTATACTTGCAAACAAGACGACCCCACCTGAAGTCAGCGCCAGCCGCGGTCCATGCAGGTAACAGCAGTGAGGTGGTGGGGCAGTGTAAGGGGGGATTTCGAGGGACGATGCAAATGGAAAACTAATTATTTATTTAATTTTCCCTCTGCATCGTCCCTCGAAATCCCCCCTTACCCGGCCCCTCTGCCCCAGTGCTGTTAGTTGCACGGACCGCGGCTGGTCAGCACCTGGTGCGGTCGCACTGCCCTAGAGCCACCCTGCTCAAGGGTCCTGTGACCTCAGTGACAGAGTCACTGTCACTCTATGGTGTGTTGCTTCATAGGCCTGCCTGCAAGACTTGAGATGAACTTCAGAATTAATTGTGGCGGACAGATCTTCAAGGTTAACCCATACCTGCCACTGCTAGGGTCCACCTGCTGGTGCTAAGACACCAGGGCTTTTAAGATCTTCCGGAGCCTTCTAAGGTCTAGCATGGGAATGTGCTCCCTCAGGGGGGGTGGTCTAATGGACTGGTCATGAAGGCTGAACCTGGTTACCCAGTTCCAAATTCAGCAGCTCTGACCATAGTGCCACATCCTCTCCCCACTGAACACCATACTGCCCCACTGAGAGAAACTTGCACTGCACTGACCCGCTATAAACACCTGGATGTGACTCACTTCAAATTACGCACTAGACAAGAGCAATATGCTGCCTAAAAAAAATTAACAACATCCTAGAAAAAGCAAACACTCATAGGGAATGCAAGATTAAGTAAAGCATGTGAAATGTAAGCAGGAACAACATGGTTACCTTTTTCTTTTTACACTCATTATTCAGAAATTAGTGAGTGCTTTTGCCTGAAAAGTTAAGGCCATGACTGAGGGCCCAGAAGGGACCCGTTTCAATGCCCATTGCTTATATCCTTACAAAACGTAAGCAGTATGGTTTAAAAAGACCACATTTGTAAATACAGAGCCGCAGTATGCATTTTGTTTTCCAATTCACCCATCAAGCAGGTATTTCAGTACCTCCAGGAATAGTGCACTTTCCCACCCAGGGAAAACAATGTTGTTCAAAGAGCGACGAGAAAACAAACATAGCGCTTCACTGGCAAACACTGTAAAGTGGCGCTGATGTGTTTAGGTGTGAATAAATCAATCTGGCCACCTTGCAACTACTCTGTCTTGCTTTAGTTAGTTAGTTATTTTTCATATTTTGAATGTTTTATTCCTCTCCACCCCGAGGCTGCACTTAGAAATTGAAAAATGTCACAAAAAGAGGACGTTTCCAGCAAAAGTGTTTTTCTTTTTTGGATCCATTTCACGGGGGAGCAAATAAACGAAAGGCGGAAAGAGAAGGTAATACCTGTTTCTTGAAGTCTCGGTTTTCACTAAATGAGGAGGAGGGAGACAGAAAGAGAGGGAAGAGGGGGGACAAAGAGGGGGGGGGGCAGCTGCCAGCAGCAGGAGAACTGGGCACTGTCCTTGTCTTCTCTGGGCACGAAGGAAAAGACAGAGTCCTTTTCCTTCTCTGCCCGTTCCGCCCGTCCCCAAAAGCCGAGACTTAACTATCGGCCTTGGCGATTTCTGCCGTCGGGATGCATGTTTAAAATAAGAAAGTAGGGGAACGGACTCTGTGAAATTAAAGAAGTAGGGGCACGCCGTGCCCTGCCGATCCCGCCCACTTCGACCACTGATTGTGATGTCCCCACAGACTCAAACAAACTACGAATTACTCCAAAACACACAGGAGAACTGCAGCGGAGATAAACAATTTAGGTAAGTATTTTAGCACTGTAGTCGTTACTGTAAACAGAAGCGTGCAGGCGTGTTACCCAACAATGGTTTAAATTCAGCTTAAAGAATCTTACTTTGTTTTTTGTGTTGCAGATTGCCGAAGTAGGAATCTCCCCCAGGACCAAGGAAGAGAGCGGAGAAGCTGGTCTAGGAACGCGAAGGCCGATGTACCCGGAAGACGTCCGACACAACGAACAACGCCACCGGAAGAACGTGAGGACACGAGGATGTGAGGAATCAGGTGAGTGAGAGACGCGACAACAGGTAGCTGTGAGCCAAAAAGACTAGAATGGCAAGCAGCTTCCTGTGGGGTCGGCAAGCCACTTATAACCTGCGGTTCCGCCCCTGCAGCATGCGAAAACCCAGGCCGAGCGCAAGCACATTTGACAGTTTAATACACTTAACTCCACATGCATCTATGGGCCCGATTCAAAAGGATAAAGCACAAAGGACAGGCCTATCTTTTTATGTGCAGAGTTCTCTGTCCCGACTGTTGATTCTTTGCATTGGTAAACTTACTATTAAATCATTTGTTTGTGAATAGCAAAAAGAGTAAAATTACAGAATGTGTAAGCTTACCTCTGTCAATTGGGCCCTATGAGTATATATATTCAAGGTGCATAGAGGAGTTAAGAAGAGTAAATCTATAGTTCCATATATGCACTTACCTGCTCAATATTTTGGTCCTTGATATATTGGCTGCGATTTTGTAGTAAATCTAGATAATGCAGAATAAAACCCATGCCAGTTTTAACGAACCTCTGACACCATACAAAGGCTCTAGTTGAAAAAGAAATTTCATTAATATACAGATCTAATCTTTAATGAACCTAATTCCGAAACAAAATACATATCCCCCATGCAAGTTTGGCAGAATTTTGACAAGATTTTACATTACTTATCTGACACTTCCAGAGATATATCCACGTTAGAAGCTTTTCAATTTATCTCTAATTCAGTTATTACCTTGTTGATATCTAGTAAGGCTTGCAAACTGTCTGTCAGGAGCCACAGACGGGTTGATCATGCCTCTTCTAAGGAATGCTGTAACCTCTAAGTCTGCTAGGCTGACTATGAGCTAGCTATCCAAAATAAGGAAAGCCACTATTCGCGATATGACCTTGGAAGATCTCAGCTTACTCAGTGTTACTATTGATGAGCGTTTATTATGGCAAGTTATCAACAATCCTTTATTCTAAGAAGGGCTGGTTGCACACCTTGATTCCCACATCCCCTCGGATGTTTGGGAGAAGCACGTTAGAGCCTTCTATGGTTCTTCCAGAAACTACTTAGATGACTGTTGGATTTGGCCCTTTTTGCAGGGTCATCCCTAAACTTTTTGCCTTTCTCCTAGCCTTTTTTCTGACATGGTGTTGGTGGTTTTAGGACTCTGGGCACTTTAGCACTGCTGTTCAGTGTAAAGTGCGTGTGCTCTCTGTGATAAATGTGGTAAGATTGGTCTACACCTGTTTGGCCTATTTAATTTACCTGTGAGTCCCTTGTAAAGTGGTATCTCATATACCCAGGGCTGGTAAATTAAATGCTACTGGTGGGCTTGCAGCGCTGATTGCGCCACCCACCAAAGTAGCCTTTCAAACCTAACTCAGGCCTCTGCCATTGCAGGGCCTGTGCACGCAGTGTTACTGCCGCTGTGACGTGGCACCTAAAGTGTGTGCCATGTCCGTGACCCCCCTTTTACTACATGTCAGTCACCCCTAAGGTAGGCCCTAGCTAGCCCTATGGGCAGGGTGCATTGTAGGTAAAAGATAGGACATGTACCTTAAGTGTGTGACATGTCCTGGTAGTGACAAACAGCCATTTTGGTTTCTCACTACTGTGGGGCTGCCCTCTCATAGGAATGCATTGGGGATTCCCTGTTAAGTGTTTCAGTGGTAATTCCTGATATGAGAGGCGCAGCGTGGTCAAGTTTGGTATATTTGGAATAGTGATAATAAATGCTGCGCAATGGTGTGCGCAGATTTATTATAACTATTTTAGAAATGCCACTTTTAGAAGTTGGCATTTCTGTGTGCTATGTGTCTGCCTGTCTGATGTGAATTGCATGTCTGGCTTGTGAGTGACAGGGGCTGGGAGGTGTGTGTGGCTCCAGGAGGGGCAGGGTGAGTCAGCGCTAGGCTGAATGGGACATCTGCATGTGAAGTAGTGGGAGGAGAAGTCCCTGAATAGGGCTGTGCCTAGCCTGTACAATGCTGGCTCCGCCCCCTGTGGTGTGTCTGATCACCTAGCCCCCACCTGACAAAGGGGAAGAGGAGCTTGGCAAACAAAGTGCTCCAATTCCCCCCTGAACCAGTTGCATCTGGTTCCCTCCCCTAAACCCTGTCCTGCAGACAAAGAAAAGAGGTGTATAAATGTAGGGGCTGTGACCCCATGAAAAGGTTCTATGCTGGGGGCTTGTTGCTGCTGGGGCCCAGGAGGAACCGCCATGGGGGCTTACCTCCCTGCTGGAGGGCCCTGTGTGCTGGCCTCCCTGGGCCCAGCTATGCCCCATAGAACTTTTCTGCTTGGACCTCTTGTTTCTCTTTAGATCAAGGACTTTTGCTTGCTCCTAGCGCCTCTTGAGCGCTTGCTGTCTTTTTCCAAATTGCTAGAGGAGAGCGCATGGGCTCTTCAGCACGTAGCTGCAACGTACGTCGGGGGAATCCCGGCGTGGGGATTCCCTCTACTGGGTGCCGAGAGGAGCGGGATCCCACCCCGCATTAAGGTGCTGAGTGGGAGCCTACCCCGCTTTATGGTTATTTAAAACAGCGGGTGCCCACCCCGCATGTGGCGCTAGTTGGCGGGTGCCCACCCCGCTTGTGTGTGTTGGAGGCAGGCGGGAGCCCACCCCGCACTGCGCCGTAAGAGGGAATCACCGTTGCGGCCCGGGAGCACCAAAAGCGGAAGACAGGTGCCCGCGCCTGACTGGAGGCAGGGCCTGCTACGGAAGCGGGAAGTCAGGAGGAGGCCTACCGGCCCGAGCAGGGCTCCCGTGAGTTGTTGGGAGCCCCGGTAGCGGAGGAAGGAGATGAAGGCCGGCGGGAGCCCTCCCCACCTACCTAGAGGCCGCAGAGTGCGGCCGGAGCAGGCAGCGCCCGTGCAGTATTCCAGGCGGGGCTCCCGTGGTGAAGAGGGAGAGCCCCGCGTGCTGCAACAGTGTGGCCGGAGACGAAGAGAGAGGCAGCGCGACGCTGCTGCCCGGTCAACGGTGCCCAGGGGAGTCCAGGAGCCTGTAAGCACCTGAGCGGGGCTCCCGTGTGGAGAGGAGAGCCCCGTGTACCGCCCGGATCGTCCAGAGCCTCGCAGTCCCGGTCCCCGGAGAAGGACCGGGCGAAGACCACAGCCCGGTGAGTGGGGCCGCATTGAGAAGTCCGGTGGGGGGGTGTGTCGGGGCACATTGTCGGTGCCCTCCCCCCTGTGGTCGTACCCCTTGTGGCACAGTGGTGCCAGTCCTGCCAGGGCAGTTGGTAGAGTCCCAGTGGAGGACTCAGGGCACAGGAGTGCCAGTATTGCCCTTTTTCCTACAGCTGCAACGTGGAGCCCCATTTGTTTTAAAGTCCCGGAGTGGGGCTTTAGTGGCACAGTGAGTGCCAGTGCCTGTTTGGTTTCCAGCTGCACCGCAGTTGCGGGCAGCTGCACTGAGGGGGCAATTCGTGCTAAGAGCCCCAGAGCAGGGCCCCAGAGTGCCCGAGCTTGTTTTTGCCTGATTCACAGCTGCCCTGCGAGAGAGCTGGGCAGCTGCAACATTGGGGGACAGTTCGTTCTAGGTGAAGAAGGGGGTGAGTGCACCCCATGCCCTAGCACCTGTGCGCACTTTGTGTTTGCTGCTGAGGCAGCCAGGGGGCGCTTTGCGAGGTCCCCCTCAGAGCCCTGACTTTGCGGGACATAGGGCATTTGAGCCCTCTGAAAGGCCAGTTGGCCTGGGGGTCATTTTATTGCTGTGTTACTGTGGTGCCCTGTTTAGGCTTATGATGCCTATTGCATAATGTGGCTATGTTGGTGATTTATTGCCCCGTGTCATTTATGTGATGCCTAGGACAAATGTGATTTATGCACCATGATTATTGCCGAATGTGTTTGGGCTGCTGAGGTCCTAGTGCGTAATGTGTTTATGCTAATGAGGTTTGGGCCTAATGCGGATATGCCTAATGTCATGCTATGATATTTTAGGATGGTGTTTAATGCTAATGTGATAATGCTTAGGTCATTATGGTACCAGTAGTTACTGGTTGTGTTTTGCATTTACTTACCTGCATTTTGATGGTTCTGACCGTGGCCCGATTGGCCCGGTCCTGTATATAATCCCCTGTGAATATTGCCTTGTGCCAGTTGGCACAGTGTAAATGTGTGATTATGTTTCTAATGTGTTTATGACAATACAAAGGCTATTTTTGATATAACCTTGTGTGGAGTTTCTTTTGTAGTGTGCCTAGTGTGTTGCTGTGTGTGTGTGTTGCGCAAACGCTTTACACATTGCCTCTGGGATAAGCCTGACTGCTCGTGCCAAGCTACCAAGGGGGTGAGCAGGGGTTATCATCAGTGTGTAACTCCCTTGCCCTGACTAAAGTGGTGGTTTCTGCCTGGCTTAGGCGCATGCCCTAGCCAACCAGAAATTCCATTTCTAACAATGACACTATACATTTTCTTGGTAAACACATGTTTTTTTACTTCAATGAAATTACTAAGGGCCTTATTACAAGTTCAGCGGTCCTGGGACACCCATACTTGCAGTGGTGGTCCGACCGCCACCACACTGGCAGTCCGACTACCGTATGATGATGGTGGTGGTGGGACTGCCACAAGACCGCCGCCCTAGCCAGGATCTAGTGGCAGTGGCGGTGGGGAAAGCAGACGGGAATCGCAGCGGATTCCGACCTGCTTTCCACCAAGCATTTTATGGCAGGCACCCTGCCATGAAATGCTTGGCGGAAAGGCATGGAAAGGGGCCCCCAGAGAAATCTGCCCCTTAGGGTACATGCAGGAAAGTGCACAGTCATACATGCACGGTTTGGCATGCACAACATGGCGCATGCCACACCGTGCACGGACGTGCAGGAAGTGCTGTCACGGCGGCAGCTGTATGCTGTTTATGTTTTCCTATTAGCCAAACATACCTGTTGCTGTGACACCGCCGCCATTTCACCTCCAGCCTTGGATTGAACTCAACAGGTTCACCATGGGCTTGGCGGTCTTCCTGGGACCACCGCGGAGGCAGGCCTATAGGAACACCACCAAACTCATAATCAGGACCTAAGTCAAGTCAGGATAGCCCCTCTGGGAATGTCCCATTCTTTATAAACGTCAATTGTGGTGATTCATGCATTTACTGGCCAATTTCTCCCATTGGCTCTCTGGGAAAAGAATCAGTCAGAATAATTCTGGAAAGAATTAAGTTTCATGCTTCAGCCAATACTATCCTTGCTGAAACTCAATTGGGTACAGTCGAACAGTGCTTGAATCTCAAGCTTCTGATCGACAAATATATTGTCAAATCTAGCCGGGCCTTCCATCTTGCTTTTATTGACCTTTGATTGTGTCAATATGCCCAAGAATTGGTCCATCTTAGCTATTCTGGGTATTGATGAAGAGATCCTTTCTTCAATGAAGTTTATACTCAAGTCTGTCCATAAAGAATATATATGTGCACAATGGCGAGCGCACCAACTTCATTAAATTAGTTAGAGGAGTGTGGCAGGGTTGTGTTTTGCCTCCCCTATATACAACAACAGGCTTGAGAGTTATCTGAAATCCCTAAATCAACAAGTCCCCAAGGTAGGCGATCTGTAGTCCCCATTTAAATGTATTCTAATAATGCAGTAATCATGGCTCATTCAGCTAATGTTTTACAGATCTTTTGGAGGGGTATGTGACATTTACGGATAGTTTAGATTTGAAAACAAACCTCACCAAGGCATATATAATGTCTATAGGGATCTAGGAAAGTTTAAAATAAAGACTGTATATTATAAAAGGTTAGAGTTATTAACTATCTAGGAATGACATTCAATGACATTGGCTCTTGGGCACACTATTTGCAGTCCCGGATATTCCAACTTTTTCAATCCTTGAATGCATTGTTCAGGTTTGCTACCAAAATGGATGGTAAGCTTGTCCCACGTATTACGCATATTTACAATAGGAGGTGCATTATGTATGGTACCCGCATTTGGGGTATTACTGATCGTCCTTCTTTGTAGGTAGTAGAAAATCAGTTCTGCAAGAAATAACTGGGCCTCCCACAAAGTAGCCTTAATTATGAATGTCATGAAAAACAAGAGCTGACCAATTTAGTAGACACACTTAGCAAAGTTCAATTTTTGCTCTGTATTGCTGTCTGGTGGAAACCCGCTATTACATTTAGCTGTAAGTTATCTCAGACTGTCTGAGAATGGAGAAGGGTTTAGAGATACACTGGTTTAAGTTTTTAGAGAAATCACATGAGGACATTCGCGGAAACTATTTATTTAAACAACTCGGGCTTATTACTGAAAAGAGAAGTATTGGATCAAAAAAGAGTTTGCCAATTGTTCTGAATTAACTAGACAAAAATTAGGAACATAATAAATGAGCAGTTATACATTTAGTATGTTAAAGACTGTCAAGGTATGGAACCCCATTTATCACTTGTTACATCCACCTATGATAAATGGGTACTGCCAAAATTTGGAATGTGCTCCATCAGCAATCTTCTTTCTTTCCGTAAGTGCTGGAATATTCCTGATGCTGCTAAACCTTGCCCTTGTTATAAGACATTACTCAAACACTGATGCAGTTGATACCATTTATACGTGAATATGACTTCTCCCTATACAGGCCCATACTTTTAGTCTCATAACTTTTAGATTCACCCTTAGATTGTTATTCTATGAGTCATTTCTTAACAGTTGCAGTACATCACAAACATTGTTTATCTATTGTGATGGGTTTTAGGGCCCTTTTAATGACAACCTTGTGGCATTCTATGTATTTATGTGCCAATTACCATTTTAAGTGCTAATGTATTGTACATTGTATTTTGCTCTCTTTATGGTTGATGTTTCTTTTAAAATAAAGACACTGATTGATAGATTGATTGATTATCCCTCATAAACACTACTAGCCTCTCCACAAGGGAACAACAGCCATTTTGTCAATTGTTACAGTTTTACCAGACTGGAATCCCAAATCCAAGTCCCTTTCCTAGTTGGAAAAGACAACTGTGAGGAATGCAAAGGTGAAATATTAAATGTATCTTACACACTACCCGAGACTCTTTGCTCAGTGTTAGACTTGGCATCTTTGACATGGTTCCCCCTATCTTTTTGCTTCTGACCTACTGTTTTTGACTGTGTGCTGAACTTTGTTTTTGCTGGTTTTAGGGCTCTGGGCACTTTACTACTGCTGACCAGTGCTAAAGTGCATGAGCTCTGTAACTAAAATATAACGACATTTGGTTTCTCCATGATTGGCATATTTGATTTACTACTAAGTCCCAAGTACACTGCATTACATGTGCCCAGGGCATGTAAATCAAATGCTACTAGTGGGCCAGCAGCACTGATTGTGCCACCTACATGAGTAGCCCTTCAAACATGTCTCAGGCCGGCCACTACAGAACCTGTGGGTGCAGTTTTAAACTGCCATTTCAACCTGGCAAGTTTACCTACATGCCGGGCCCAAATCCTCCCTTTCATTACATGTAAGGCACCCTTAAGGTAGGCCCTAGGTAGCCCCATGGGCAGGGTGCAGCGTATTTAATAGGTAGGACAAGTGGTTTTAGGTTTTACATGTCCTAGTAGTAAAAAACTGTTAAATTCGTTTTTCACTACAGCAAGGCCTATCTCTCCTATAGGTTAGCATTGGAGCTGCCTTGTAACACTTTACAAGTGTATCTTTCAATTGGGAGCAGAGAGAAAATTGGAGTTTGGTGTCTCTGAACTCACAATTTAACAACACATCTTTTAGTGAAGTTGTTTTTTAAATTACACGTGTAAAAATGCCACTTTTAGAAAGTTAAACAAGAGAAAAGTGTCCTAGCCGTCACATTATCTGCTGTTAAAGTGATTTAACAGACTAAAGACCATCAACTAAGTTAAACTGGACTTGACGCATTTATTTGCTAAGTCATTCACTTTTAGACATAAAACCACATTATTTCTTAAGTCAGACACAAGTGGATACGTATGAATTAGTATACGTTTTGGATACATGTACCAACACATGAAAAAAAGGATGAAACTTAAATCAACATTGTGATGTAACTGTACAACAATACATGGCATTTCCAAAGAGAAAACAAGATGGGATTATGCTCCTCGCCTCCTTGAACTAACGCGACGAGAAGCAGACTCCAAATACGCCAGTAAGATCTATAAACTAAGAGGCCCTTGATCCAAACTGAACTTGGAACTTGTATGCGAGCAGTCAGTTTCAACTAACAAACAAAAGCATTCAAAGACTTGTTAAAAACTGAGCCCTTCGCAACCTCCTCTGGCCCCACAGGATCGCACCCTAGGAATATTTTCTCTCATGAACAGATAACCCAGTCGACGCCCTGAAGAGAATCCCGTAAATAACTCTGGGAATTGAAACGCGTCGGCACTGCACAACGCGGGGACTGTTTTCATTTAATTAAATTTGCCCTAGTAGAAATGTTCCAAAACTCTTAACTACTAGGCATAACAGCTTCTTCCCTGTGTTTAGCAGCACTGAAAATGTTGTAGACAATTAGATGAAATTATTGATTGTCAACTTGCTGCTATTGTATCATGAACTTCGACTGGCTTTATCGCACACAACCACTGTTGTTTATTATTGTCACTATGTGTTGTTGTACCGTTACATCACAATGTTGATTTAAGTTTCATCCTTTTTTTTCATGTGTTGTTACATGTATCGCCAAAACGTATACTAATTCATACGTATCCACTTGTGTCTGACTTAAGAAATAATGTGGTTTTACGTCTCTACACAAAAGTGAATGACTTAGCAAATAAATGTGTCAAGTCCAGTTTAAGTTAGTTAATGGTCTTTAGTCTGTTAAATCACTTCAACAGCACATAAATGTTACGGCTATTACACTTTTCTCTTGTTTAATTATTAGGCCCAGTCCAGCCGCCTTGGGCCACACCCCTTTCTAGCTATAACACTTTTAGAAAGTTGGCATTTTCTTACTTTAACTATTTGGTGCCTCTGCCTGTCCGTAGATTACATGTCTGAGTTGGATGACAATTGCTCTTTGTGATTTCACTCTAGACAGTCACACACAAAGGGAGCTGAGGTGTGCCCTGCACGTCCTGATGGCCCATCACCAGGCTTTTGGCTCTTCCTGAGCTAGAGTGGTAGGAGGAGTTGACCCTGGATAGGGCTGTGCCTCTCCCCACAAAAAGAGCTGCATACCCCCCTGTAGTGTGTCTGGGGCCAGGGCCAGGAAGGGCAGGGTCCTGTGCACTAAAAATTCCTTTCTTTGAAGTTTCCCTACTTCAAAGGTCAAAATGGATAGAAGTACTAGACCTCTGACACCACATACTTAGAACACTTCTGGAGTGAGGCCATTCTGCCAGGAAAAAGAGCAGTTGTGCTGCCAGGAGGGACTGCCACTTTGCTGCTTGCTTTGCTGTGTTGGCCTGCTGCCTGCTGCTTCTTGCCTGGGAGTGAGAGGACTAGACTTTACTCTCTGCATCCTGCTTTGTAAATGTTCTCCAAGGGCTTGACTGATCTTGCCTCCTGTTGCTGAAGTTTCAGGGACATTGTTAGATTTGGGGGTCTCTAGTTGGCAGAGGTAGGTACCTTTGTCCAAATAGGGACCCTTGAGTCTAGTCAGGGAAAGTAGGTACACTCCTGAAATAACCCCTGCTCACCCTCTTGGTAGCTTGGCATGAGCAGACAGGCTTAGTTCAGAGGCAGTGTGTAAAGCATTTGTGAACACATATAGTAATCCAGTGACAACACTACAAATGGACACCACACAGGTTATATATTTATAAAAATAGGTATACTTTATATAGATTTATCACAAGACCATAAACGACAAAAATAATCCACAATACTGCCAAGAGTGCTTAGTTCTGATCAAAAAGGCTTAATTCAAGGTTCTGTGCGAGTCGGTAGCCTCCTCCGGCTACGGTGATGTTGAGAACAAACAGAGTCTAACAAATCCAGCTGACCGCGTCGAGACGGGCCAACACAGCGTAGACAGACTCGGTCACAGTACCTTTTACTTGAAGCGGCAGGCACGTGCGTGCGAGCCGGATGGCTGTTCGTCGCGGTCGCGATGCAAAAATGGAAGCGTTGCAGGACGCGTTGTCCCTCGATGCGGTGCAGGCAGCGGCTCGCTGACGTCGTCGAGACGGAGTCGGTGAGACCAGGGCCGTGCGTTGCAGGGCGAGACGGTGCTTCGGTGTGGTGCTGGCAGGTTGCGGTGCGGCGACGGAGCTGGATTCAGGAGCTGGCGTCGATCAGTCCGGACAGCGGTGCGAGTCGGGCGGTGCGTCGCAAAGCGTGCGGGCGGTGCCCAACTCCGGTGCGGTCACAGGACTCGAACTCAGCAGCAGTGACCGTGTCGGTCGGACCAGTTCGATTTGGCGTAGCGAAGCGTTGCAGGACGCGTTGTCCCTCGATGCGGTGCAGGCAGCGGCTCGTTGACGGAGTCGGTGAGACCAGGGCCGTGCGTTGCAGGGCGAGACGGTGCTTCGATGCGGTGCTTACAGGACACCGAGTCGGTCGTGAGAGTCGGTCACAGTTCCCTACCTCTGTAGCCACTGAAACAGAGTTTCCAGCAGCAATTCACAAAGGGGTGAAGTCCAATGGTCCTGGGACTTCGATCAGGGGGCAAGCTCTCTTCCAAGCCCTTGGAGATCCTTCACAAGTTGATGAAAGTCACAGCAAAGCAAAAGTTCCTTTCTCCTTTCTTTGGCAGTCAGGCAAACCACTGCAGGCCAATCCCCCAAGCAGCACTTCAGGCTTAGGGATAGTCTCTCCTCAGTTTCTTCTTGGTTCCGCTCCTCAGCAAAGGTTTCTTCTTGTTCCCAAAAGTGATCTAATTTCCTAGGGGTCTGGGTCCCCTTTTTATACACAGTTTCTCTTTGTTCTCTGAAGGCAGAGAGGCCTCTGCCTAGCCCAAAACCAGTTCTGGTCAGTCATGGAGCACTTTGTTTTTCTGACTCCTTCTTTCCTTTCAGCATGTGGGGCAGAGTGCTCAGCCGCCCGGCAGGAGGTGGAGCCAGCATTGTGGAAGGCAGGCACAGCCCTATTCAGACCCAGGTGCAACTCCTCCCTCCACTCTGGATGCAGATCTTTCTATTCAGCCCTGTGCTGACTCACCCTGTCTCCTGTAGCCACCCCCAGCCCCTGTCACTCAATCTCCAGACAAGGAATACACAACCTAGCAGAGACAGGCTTGGATAGTTAGGCAAGAAAATACCCACTTTCTAAAAGTGGTATTTTCAAACACAGAATGTTAAAACCAACTTCACTAAAAGATATATTTTATCATCCTGAGTTCAGGCATACTAAATTCGTTTTTCTACCATGTTCCCTGGGTCAGTTCTGACTATAAGGTGTAATAGTCAGTCTGCTCATTCTGGCCTATGGGGAGCAGGTAGCCTTGCAATAGTGAAAAACGAAAATGGCTGTAATTCACTATTAGGACATGCCACACACACCAGGGCATGTCCTACCTTATACTTACAATGCACCCTGCCCTAGGGCCTACTTTTGGGGTGACCAACATGCAGTAAAGGGACGGTTTAGGGACTGGTAAGTGGGTGCACTCACCAAGTCGACATGGCAGCCCTAGGCTGCACACAGGCTCTGCAATGGCAGGCCTGAGACACACTTTACAAGCTGCTTCTGTGGGTGGCACAACCCGTGCTGCAAGCCCACCAGCAGCATTGGATTTACAAGCCCTGGGCACACTCAGTGCACGGTACTAGGGACTGACAAGTAAACCAATCATCCAATCATGGAGTCACTAATACATACATCAATTCACGATAGGGAGCACTTGCACTTTGGCACTGATTAGCAGCAGCAAAGTGCCCATGAGCATCTAGTCCAGCAAAAACATATCAGCAACAGTGGAGGCATTACGAAAAAATGGAAGGGAGACCCATGCCAAGGATGCCAGGTCTAACACGTGTCCCCTCCAGCTGAAATGTGGGGAGAACTATCCTACCCCTAGGGAGTTCTCATCGCTAAGGCGGAAAAATCTGGACAGTCCATCAGCATTGGCGTGTGCTGTACCAGGGCGGTGTCCACCGTAAAGTCCATCCCCTGTAGGGAAATGGACCACCTCAACAGCTTTGGATTCTCACCCCTCATCTGCATCAACCATCTGAGGGGACTGTGGTCTGTCTGAACCCGGAAGTGAGTCCCAAACGGGTATGGTCTCAGCTTCTTCAGTGCCCAGACCACAGCAAATGCCTCCCGCTCAATAGCACTCCATCTCTGTTCCCGGGGAAGTAACCTCCTACTGAGGAAGGCTACAGGTTGGTCTAGGCCCTCCTCATTGATCTGTGATAGAACAGCCCCTACACCATGCTCCGAAGCGTCCGTCTGAACAATGAACTCATTGGAGAAGTTGGGTGCCTGGAGCACAGGCGCCGTGCACATGGCAGTCTTCAAGGTGTCAAAAGCTTTCTGACAGGCGTCAGTCCAAATCACTTTCCTGGGCTGCTTCTTGGAAGTCAGCTCTGTCAAGGGGGCAACAATGCTGCCATACCCCTTGACGAATCTCCGGTAATACCCGGTGAGTCCTAGGAAGGCTCTCACCTCTGTCTGGGTCTTGGGGGGCTCCCAAGCCAAAATGGTATCAATTTTCGGTTGGAGGGGCGCCACCTGGCAGCTCCCAACCTGGTGTCCCAAGTACACTACAGAACCCTACCCAATCTGGCACTTACTCGCCTTGATTGTGAGGCCTGCCCTCTGCAGCGCCATCAACACTTCCCAGAGGTGACGCAGATGTTCTTCCCAACTGGCACTGAACACTGCGATGTCATCCAGGTAGGCGGCACTGAAATCCTCCAGTCCAACCAACACCTGGTTGCCCAACCTCTGAAAGGTGGCAGGGGCATTCTTCATCCCAAAGGGCCTCACCCGGAACTGGTAGTGCCCATCTGGTGTGGAGAATGCTGACCTCTCTTTTGCCCCATCAGTCAAGGCGATCTGCCAGTACCCAGATGTTAAGTCAAACGTGCTGAGGTACCGCGCAGCCCCTAACCGATCTATGAGCTCATCAGCTCTGGGGATGGGGTGGGCATCAGTCCTGGTGACGGAATTGAGTCCCCTGTAGTCCACACAGAACCGGAGTTCTGGTGTGGCACCAGGCGCGGCAGCCTTTGGAACTAAGACCACTGGGCTGGCCCAAGGGCTGTTAGAGGACTCAATCACCCCTAGCACAAACATCTTGGAGACCTCCTCCTTGATGCAGGCTCTGACCCTGTCAGTCACCCTGTAAGCCTTGTGCTTCACAGGAAGACTGTCCCCAGTGTCCACATCATGGACGCACCAATGAGTGACACTGGGAACCAGGGAGAACAGGTCAGGGACAGTCACCCTGCTGCTCAGGTGTCAGGGAGGTAGAGAGGTTTACTCCCTCCACTGATCCATCTTGCTCTCGGGCTGACAGGAGGTCAGGAAGAGGCTCGGTCTCCTCCTCCATTCCATCATCTGTAGCTAAGAGCATGCCCACTTGGGACCTCTCCAAGTGGGGCTTCAGGCGGTTCACATGCAGGACCCGCAAGGGGTTCCTGGGAGACTGCAAGTCCACCAAATAGGTAACTGGACTCTTGCGCTCCACCACCGTAAAAGGGCCGGTCCACCTGTCCTGGAGCGCACAAGGCTCCACAGGGGCCATGACCCACACTTTCTGACCAGGCTGAAGCTCTACCAGAGTGGCATTCTGGTCGTACCACCGCTTCATCTCCTCCTGGCTGGCTTCCAGATTTGCCTCAGCAAGTTCTCTGAAACGCCTAGTCTGGTTCCTGAAGGCCAGCATGTAACTGTATACATCCTGGGGAGGTTTCCTGGGAGATTGCTCCCAGCCTTCCTTGACCAAACTCAGAGGTCCTTGCACCGGGTGTCCATAGAAGGAGCTCAAAGGGACTGAACCCTAGAGACTTCTGTGGCACCTCCCGGTATGCAAACAACAGGCATGGTAAGAGGACGTCTCATTTACGCCTCATGGGTTCTTCCAGACCCATAATCATGCCCTTGAGGGTCCGGTTGAATCTCTCCAACCAGCCCATTTCCTTGAGGGTGGTAAGGAGTGGTGAACTTGTAAGTTACACCGCACTCCTGCCACAGGGACTTCATGTACTTGGACACGAAGTTGGTACCTCTGTCAGACACCACCTCTTGAGGGAATCCCACACGTGAGAAAATTCCCATCAGTGCCCGTCCCACCACAGGGGCCGTCACTGTCCTCAGAGGGATGGCTTCAGGGTACCGGGTGGCATGGTCCACCAAGACCAGGACAAACCTGTTGCCCATGGCTGTCTTGGGGTCCAGTGGCCCCACAATGTCAATACCCACCCGTTCAAAGGGGGTGCTGACCACAGGGAATGGCTGGAGGGGAGCCTTGTGCTTCATCCCACTCTTTCCACTTGCCTGGCAAGTCTGACATGACCTGCAGTGAGTGGCGGCACTCCTGCGCATCTGGGGCCAATAGAAATGGGTAACAAGCCTGTCAAAGGTCTTGTCCTGCCCCAGATGTCCTGCTAACGGTACATCATGAGCCAACCCCAGTAGGAAGGCTCTGAAGCGCTGGGGTACCACCAGCACACGGGCTGACCCAGCCTCAGCAACCTTAGGCTCTGAATACAGGAGACCATTCTCCCAGTAAATCCAATGTGATCCAGACTGATCACCTGCTGCCTGGTCTGTGGCCTGTTGCCTCAGACCCACGAGAGAGGGCATGCGTTCTGCTCCTCGCAGAACTCTTCCCTGGAGGGTCCTCCTTCTTGCTGCCAATGGGTCAGCTCAGGTAGGTCCCCCAGTTCAGCTACCTGTTCCCCTGTAGGCTCCAGGGCATCCCCCTCAGGGTCTGCCTCCTCCTGGACCGTGGGAACTTCGGGGGCCGGTTTCCCGCGCCCCCTGCCTCCTCTCTCTCCGGCAGGCACCTGGGCCTCCCTCTCAGGCTCCAGGTCCTCTTGAACACCTTTCGCTGCCATTGACCGGGTGGTCACACATGCCCAATCAGGCAAGCCCAACATTTCTAAATGCACACTCCGCTCCACCTTAGCCCAAGGTGAGCTCTCCAAATCGTTCCCTAACAAACAGTCAACAGGCATGGCTGGCCTCACAGCTACTTGAAGAGTACCCGAGACCCCCCATTCAAAGGGAACCTGAGCCACCTTGCAGTGACTCTCTGTGTTGTCAGCGGCAACAACCGGATAGAATGCATCAGGGATAACCTGCTCCTTAGACACCAGGTGACACTTGACAGCTGTCACACTGGCTCCTGTGTCTCTCAGAGCCTCCACCCTATGGCCATTGATGGTCACCCACTGCCTGTATTTCTTAGTGTTCTCAGGCAGCGGGGTCCTAGGGACCATCTCAGAGTCTCCTAAGGAGACAAGGAAAAACACTGTGGGATCCCCCCACCTTGGACACCCAACTCCTCCCCAGGGCTACACTAGCCAACTGCCGGGGGACTGCACCAGTGGGTGCTGGTTTTCCATGCAAAGGGCAACGAGGATCGTTTGCCTTGTGGCCAGGGGCGCCACACTTGTAACATACCAGTGGTCCCTGGTGAACAGGGGGCCTGTCAGGGCCACTGGCTTCTTCTCAGGGGAGGCTGAGAACCTTTCCCTTGGTTCCCTTGGGGTCTACTTTGGGGCCCTTTATGGAACTCCCTCTGTTTACCCTTGTCCCCCCACTCTTCTGCTGGGGACCCTGCCCACCCTTGGCGGAGTCTCCCACGTGACCCTTGTGGACCCGGGTACTCACCCAGCGGTCCGCCTCCTCAGCAAGCTGCCTAGGGTTAGTCAGCTTACTATCAATCAGGTGCTGGCGTAGCTCAGGAAAGCAATTACTGGACAAGTGCTCCCATGAAATCAAATCAAAGAGCGCCTGAAAATCAGTCGCTTTGCTACCCTTTACCCAACCATCCAAGGCTCTGCAAAAGAAGGTCACATATTCAACCCAGGTACTGCTTTCAATCTTACTACAGTTCCTGAACCTTTGCCTATAAAGCTCAGGGGTCAAACCATACCTAGTCATTAAGGCATCCTTCATGTGGCTGTACGAATTATAGACTTCAGAGGGCAAATCCAACAAGGTATCCCGCCCTTCACTGAGGAACCGTCCCCACAACCCCGCTCTCCAATCCTCAGGGACCCGGTGGAAAGACATGGCTACCTCATAGGCTTTAAACCACTGCCCAATGTCATCATTTTTAAAAAACTCCTTCACCACATCTTTGGGAATATACACCCTAGCTTCAACAGGCGCAGGCGGTACACTGCCACCAGAGGGAGTAATCTCTAAGCTTTTGGCCTTCAATTCCAACTCCCTCAAAACTTTCTCATGTTCAAACTGCATTTTCTTTTCCTCTAGGGCTAATTTCCTAGTTTGCATTTCGAATTCTAACTGCCCATTCAGCTTGAGCTTGGTCAGCTCCATTTCGTGCATCCTACTCTCTTTCCTGTCCTCCAACTCCTCTGGAGACAGTCCTCTGGCAGAAACACTGCTACCTACTGGGGAAGGTGGTCTTCCAGCCCCTAGACCCAATAGCCCCTCCAGCTGCCCTTCTGCATTCTCAGCCCCCTCCACAGGGGCACTCCTTGATTCGACCCAGGCCCTCAGCGCCTTTTGGAGGTCCTCCTTCCTGGAGAACCCGGTCATGGACACTTTAAACTTTTGCAGAATTGCCTGAGCTGCTTGAGGGTGTAGCATTCTAGCCTCTCTTCTTCCCAATCACACTCAACAGAGGCTACTGATGCTGGTTTCTCCATAGTGATTAAACTTGGCAGTTGCAAAAAATAGGAAATCCCAGAAAAAATGCTATTAAAGTATGTGGTTGCGTTTTTGGTCTGCATTCACTAAGTAGTGTTCACCAATCACTGTACATGAGTCACAAATGCAAGTCCAGAATCCTCACCGCTGACCACCAATGTTAGATTTGGGGGTCTCTAGTTGGCAGAGGTAGGTACCTTTGTCCAAATAGGGACCCTTGAGTCTAGTCAGGGAAAGTAGGTACACTCCTGAAATAACCCCTGCTCACCCTCTTGGTAGCTTGGCACGAGCAGACAGGCTTAGTTCAGAGGCAGTGTGTAAAGCATTTGTGAACACATACAGTAATCCAGTGACAACACTACAAATGGACACCACACAGGTTATATATTTATAAAAATAGGTATACTTTATATAGATTTATCACAAGACCATAAACGACAAAAATAATCCACAATACTGCCAAGAGTGCTTAGTTCTGATCAAAAAGGCTTAATTCAAGGTTCTGTGCGAGTCAGTAGCCTCCTCCGGCTACGGTGATGTTGAGAACAAACAGAGTCTAACAAATCCAGCTGACCGCGTCGAGACGGGCCAACACAGCGTAGACAGACTCGGTCACAGTACCTTTTACTTGAAGCGGCAGGCACGTGCGTGCGAGCCGGATGGCTGTTCGTCGCGGTCGCGATGCAAAAATGGAAGCGTTGCAGGACGCGTTGTCTCTCGATGCGGTGCAGGCAGCGGCTCGCTGATGTCGTCGAGACGGAGTCGGTGAGACCAGGGCCGTGCGTTGCAGGGCGAGACGGTGCTTCGGTGCGGTGCTGGCAGGTTGCGGTGCGGCGACGGAGCCAGATTCAGGAGCTGGCGTCGATCAGTCCGGACAGCGGTGCGAGTCGGGCGGTGCGTCGCAAAGCGTCGCGGCGGTGCCCAACTCCGGTGCGGTCACAGGACTCGAACTCAGCAGCAGTGACCGTGTCGGTCGGACCAGTTCGATTTGGCGTAGCGAGCGTTACAGGACGCGTTGTCCCTCGATGCGGTGCAGGCAGCGGCTCGTTGACGGAGTCGGTGAGACCAGGGCCGTGCGTTGCAGGGGCGAGACGGTGCTTCGATGCAGTGCTTACAGGACACCGAGTCGGTCGTGAGAGTCGGTCACAGCTCCCTACCTCTGTAGCCACTGAAACAGAGTTTCCAGCAGCAATTCACAAAGGGGTGAAGTCCAATGGTCCTGGGACTTCGATCAGGGGCAAGCTCTCTTCCAAGCCCTTGGAGATCCTTCACAAGTTGAGAAAGTCACAGCAAAGCAAAAGTTCCTTTCTCCTTTCTTTGGCAGTCAGGCAAACCACTGCAGGCCAATCCCCCAAGCAGCACTTCAGGCTTAGGGATAGTCTCTCCTCAGTTTCTTCTTGGTTCCGCTCCTCAGCAAAGGTTTCTTCTTGTTCCCAAAAGTGATCTAATTTCCTAGGGGTCTGGGTCCCCTTTTTATACACAGTTTCTCTTTGTTCTCTGAAGGCAGAGAGGCCTCTGCCTAGCCCAAAACCAGTTCTGGGCAGTCCTGGAGCACTTTGTTTTTCTGACTCCTTCTTTCCTTTCAGCATGTGGGGCAGAGTGCTCAGCCGCCCGGCAGGAGAGTGGAGCCAGCATTGTGGAAGGCAGGCACAGCCCTATTCAGACCCAGGTGCAACTCCTCCCTCCACTCTGGATGCAGATCTTTCTATTCAGCCATGTGCTGACTCACCCTGTCTCCTGTAGCCACCCCCAGCCCCTGTCACTCAATCTCCAGACAAGGAATACACAACCTAGCAGAGGCAGGCTTGGATAGTTAGGCAAGAAAATACCCACTTTCTAAAAGTGGTATTTTCAAACACAGAATGTTAAAACCAACTTCACTAAAAGATGTATTTTATCATCCTGAGTTCAGGCATACTAAATTCGTTTTTCTACCATGTTCCCTGGGTCAGTTCTGACTATAAGGTGTAATAGTCAGTCTGCCCATTCTGGCCTATGGGGAGCAGGTAGCCTTGCAATAGTGAAAACGAAAATGGCTGTAATTCACTATTAGGACATGCCACACACACCAGGGCATGTCCTACCTTATACTCACAATGCACACTGCCCTAGGGCCTACTTTAGGGGTGACCAACATGCAGTAAAGGGAAGGTTTAGGGACTGGTAAGTGGATGCACTCACCAAGTCGACATGGCAGCCCTAGGCTGCACACAGGCTCTGCAATGGCAGGCCTGAGACACACTTTACAAGCAGCTTCTGTGGGTGGCACAACCCGTGCTGCAAGCCCACCAGCAGCATTGGATTTACAAGCCCTGGGCACACTCAGTGCACGGTACTAGGGACTGACAAGTAAACCAATCATCCAATCATGGAGTCACTAATACATACATCAATTCACGATAGGGAGCACTTGCACTTTGGCACTGATTAGCAGCGGCAAAGTGCCCATGAGCATCTAGTCCAGCAAAAACATATCGGCAACAGTGGAGGCCTTACGAAAAAATGGAAGGGAGACCCACGCCAAGGATGCCAGGTCTAACAGACATCAAAGACTTAACAAGCATTTTGTAACCACGACCTGGGCTCCTCTGCTGTGAGTCCTGACATGCCAAGTGGTGCCAAACCCAGTCCTGGGCCCTTGGAGGTGAATTTGGGGTTGCAAACCAACAAAATTAAATCCTTGATGCTTAGTGTCAGTCGGAACCGGTGCCTTATGTGAAATCGAGGCATGGTCGCTGCCTGCACCAAAGCTGTCCTCTCGACATCAACGCCGCCTCAACGCCACATGCCCCCGCAACTCACGCATCACCTCTTCTGTGCTAAACATTGTTCCAGAGCTGCAAAACCTTCAACAACACTGCATCGCCTTAAGGAACTGACACCTCACCTGCAACCTCAACACCTCCCCTCCACTGCGCGATGCCACATCCTAGGTTTCCGACACTGTGTCTTTGGTTTCCAATGCTGAGTATTTGGTTTTCGACACTGAAAAGGTACTGAGCGTGACCAGATAGCCCCATTTAGAGCTATAGGATTCTAAGCACTGAAAGTTTTATTTAAGCTTACAAAATTCATATCTTGACTTGTGTATGTTAAATGTTTGTCGTTTTGATCTTGTTTTACTCTCATAAATATTGGCAATTTTTCTAAAGTGGTGGGAAGTACTTTTGTGGTGCTTTCACTGTGTTACTGTGTGTGTGTACTTTACATATTGCCCCTTTAGTTTAGCCTGACTGCTAAGCTACCAGAGGGTTAGCACAGGAAAACTTTGGTGTGTATGACACTTACCCTGACAAGAGTGTGAGTTCCTACTTGCACAGGCTGCATACCTCTGCCAACTTGAGACCCCATTTCTATCACTCAGCCTCAGATTGTTTAGACCATCTGTGAAGGAAATAATGTTATTATTCTAAGACACGCATAATTCCTTCAGTTTTGGTGGAATATTTTAGGCTTTCACTTGCTTCCTTTTAGAGGTGTGGGATGCCAGTTACCATCCACAATCTTATGCCACATCTGTCTCAGCGGTCTTCGTTTATTGATTGGTATCCTACAATGTATGGTTACTGTGCACAATAAATAATAACCTTCTCATTGAATGCATCCCTAGGTTGTGAATAAAGGCTGTTATAAAAAAGCTGTATGCATTGAGACCCAAATAGTCTTCTATTTTAAAAGAAAACTACATCTCACAGAAGTAATGGCCACCTCCACTCTTAAAATGGAGCTTCCTCTCCAATCACTCATTGACTGTATCTCTGCTGGGTTTTTTTGCAGGTATTTTTATTCATTTCAAATGGTGTAGCATAGCAAAGTGGATATCGTTGTCATTACAGTATGTGTTTAGGATACATTCTTCTACCTAGTATCATATAATACACAGAAATACCGCACTTCGTGTTCTATAAACATAGAAGACTATGACTACAGTGATTAATCGTCATTGTGATGTATCAACTTAGATAATAACAGTATAAACATCATTGTATGCATCAGTTCCCCCTTTACCATCGTGTTCCACCCCCTGCCGTCGCCTACCCCTTATATCTCAACTGCTTCCTTTCATGGCACTCCAGTGCATCCCTTCCCATACACACAGATGTATGTACCACAGCCTTCGTTGTACTCCCTCCACTCTCCTTTCCTGGGCCTGTATACCATCCCTGCATGGTGTCTGCTTTTACTGTATCTTTGCTGTCGACCCTGTTTAATGTGCTGCTAGCTTTTGGCTAGGTTTGCAATATTTAAATATCACTTACATACATTAGCGGGAACCAGGAATTGACATATAGCTCAATCCATCCCAATATAAGCAGTAATACACAACTTTTTATAAAAGATATCAGAAAAGGGCTCATTATTTCTTACCATGGATCCTCAGGCAGATTGCGCAATAGTGCCTAGATAACCTTCATATACATCATTCTTTTAGTGCACCTGACAAGGAAAGCTGGATGATAGATACAGGGGCATATTTATCATGTAGTTGCATTGCCTTTGCACAAAGCAATGGGGCGCAAGGGCAACACAACTACTAGGTAAGATTTATTAAGCCACGTTAGGTCACCTTGCGTGACCCTGTGTGGCTTGAAAAATCTAAAGTAGAGCAGCGCAAATCGGTGCATTGCATTACTTTGCCCCAGAGAGGCATTCCATGGGTGGAGCGTGGATGTTTCCATGCATCCCCCATGGATTTTTGCATATTCCCAGATTTACCATTACAGGTAGATCTGGAAATACATCAAAATGCTACGCCTCCCAGGTGAGGTGTAACGAGGAGAAATATCTTTATTTCTCTTTGTTTCTTTCTCTTTCTATGTGTGCTGCTTTGTCCGTGCACACATAAAACGAGTAAAATGCCTTAGAGGACTGTTTTTGTGCAGGAAGGTGTCCATTCCTGCATAAAAACAATGTTGCTTACAATGCAGGCACCCTTGTACCATAGTGCAAGGGTCCCTGCATTGGCGCTAGGTAGCACATTGTGCGCCAGTGTAGGGAAAAGGCAGAAATGTGTCATATAATGTTAAATACAGCGCATTCCTTCTCTTTCTCTTTTTGAAAAAAGTGCCCTACAGTAGGATGGAAGATTTGAATTACATCATCTATGACCATGAGAGTATCTAATTGTTCGGCACATATGGGAAGATATGATAGAATTTTATGGGAGTCTTTACACCTGATGTTCTCAGGCACAAAAGGTAATACATTATGGATGTGAACCAGGGAATCTACTGCTATAGCAGAAGTGGCTGACCTGTCAGCCTACGACTGTTACGGTGGGATGTCTACGAGGCATTCTTCCTAGCTGAGGAAGGTATCCGAAAACAGAGACACAGTAGGAAATTGTGAATCTGCCCTTTACAGCTACCACAAAGCATATGCTGACATTTTAAGGTGTGGAGCTTTTAAAAAACAGAAGGGTGTATCTTAAGCCTCACTAAAGGTCATTAGAAAAGAACTGCCACTCCCTATGTGCTTGACAGCTCTTCTGACACAAGTATTCACTAATATCAATGGAATCCAGCTAGAAAGGATGAAAAAATAATTAACCCAAGTAGGGAAGGCCCAAAGTGTGACGAAAAAATATTTCCCATCCCACTTTTGGCGATTTCCCTCTCCAATAAGGGGGAACATTGCAAATCACTTGGATGAGTCAGAAAAATAAATAGACAACATGGCAAAGGGATATTGTCAGTTGTGAGATGTGGCTGTACTTTGAAGTTCAAATAAACACTTCCAAACATCCTACCCACAAGGTCCAAAGAATATCATATGGACACCTAATTATGGGAATCTGCATTTTACAATTAGAGCTGGTAATAATAAGACTACCCAAGTATCTCAGGAACAAGGGTGTTTATTCGTGGCACCTCCTGGTGCCCAAAAAAGGTCTAAGAAAACAGTTCATTCCAATTTTTGACAGAAAAACAATGAAGATGTGGGTGAAAGAAGAACAAAGAAATACAAAGTATGTTTTCAATTCCCAATCAATATTTTCCTCTAACTCCAACATGGAGATTGGATGTGTGCCATAGTTCTACAATATACACACTGAAACTGGCACTGTGACCATCTCCAATGCGTGTTGGAGCTGGCCGCTCACCAACATGAAGATAAAAAGGCACTTTCTTTTACCCTTACATAGTTGACGGATGAATGCTGAAGTAAATTAATGCACATTACATAATGCCTTTTTTTCCAAAACCATCCTTTCTGTCAAAAATAACACCCGGCAAATGCTGGCTTTATATGAACAGACCAATTGTGGGTAGAGCCCGGGGGATATCATTTGGATGTTCAAAACTAATAGACCTGTAATGCTCTAGTATAGCCAGATCACAGGCACACTCCTAGATTCATTGTACTCAATTGCATTGCCTCGGGGCGTACAACATTTTCTCCATCACACACCAATGGATTACAATCCTGACTTCGGAAATATGAGGTAAGAGATCACAAAGTTGTAGAGTTATTAGATTAAGTTACATGTGAAAACTGAAAAGCACTGCAAGCGTATCCATGTACGAGGAGCAGAGATGTGTCGTGTAGAAGTGTGGCTTAAAAGAAATTAAAAAAGAACTTACAAACAACCCCCGCACCATAAAAGTGAAAAGAGCCCCGAGAATTTATTCCTACTAGACAAGTGATTAGGTAGAACAAACAAGTGTTTTATAATTCTTTCTCCATATGTATAGTGTTGAAACAGTCAGCTGCTAGATTATTTCCTGTCTAAAGGCATGTTACCAAAAGTCCATGAATTACCTTTCACTAAAGCTTATGGTCCATTCCAGAAGGAAAAACATGTCAATTGTATCCCTTTTTACAAATATTCCCTTTGCCTTCCTAGATATATATTCATGTTGCAACGATTCATTCTATCAAACCTGATGACATTTCTGGAAAAATTAATAAATTAATTAGGTACTTTCTTCTTAAAATTGAATCTGACTAAAATTGAATATCTCCTTCTCTACTCTAATGACACTCTCTAAGTATTGCTCAAACCCTGGTTCTCATACCAAATCTCTTAGATTCATTATCAAACAAATATTACGATGTCTAATCACCTCTGTAAACTGACTAACAGGGCCATTTCGGCCATGTTGGACGGTCTGAAAGTCTGCCAGGGTGAAAATTGCCATAGACCTGTCCCCAGCAGAGCATCATCTGCACTATTTAGAGATCCCTGTCCGCCTGTGAGTGTGTCCTGTGAAGGGAGGTTCAGCGGCACGGTTCAAAATAATATTCTAACTCTAGTGTATGAGTTAAATGCATATATTGGAAAATGAAAGTCACTATTCTAACTGCAATCCCACTCACATTTGAGAAATTGAATATGTTGGGAAGGGTTCAAATTAATCTTTTAACTCCAGTCAAAAGCACAATCGAGAAAGTCCTTATATGGAGGTAGTAGGGTCATATTTACTATTCTCACTGCAGTCCCACACGTATTGCAGAACGTGCATTCACTTGGAGGCATCAAAACTACTATTCCAACTCAAATCCTAAGACAGTAAGGGGTTGCCGGGCTTCATTCGTATCAATTGGAGCCTTTTGCCGCTGGTATCGTGTGGTCACCTTGCTTTTGGACCCAATCCTGAGCATTACATGCACCACTTACACTATGACCCTCTGATAGCTAGACAAAGTGTTGTGTCTTGATTCTCCCCTCTCCTTGTACCTATTCTCTCCTTCCCTACTGCTCAGCCAGGATGAGTGCTGGAATGTGTGATGAGGTCATGGAATGCTTGGTTGCTTGGTTATGTGTGGAGTGCCAGTTGGTGGATGCAGGCTGAGCAGCAGGGAGGCTGCTCCTGGTGGGGCTACTACTTGCCATCTTACTTACCATCTATCTTTCTACTACTTACCTGGAACTGGATTTAATAAACTACATTCTTGCAACCTACTTCCTGGCTACATCCGGACTTCTTTTGCCCAGTACATTTTGGCGACGATTTGAATTACGAACCTGCGTGTGTTTGAACTACATTTCAACTGCTGTGGAAACCTGAACTTACAACAGTGAAAATTGACTGTACTATTGGAAACTACTTAAGAAATTTCTACTAAAGAAGCTTGAAACTTGGAGGTAAAGCACTCCCTCACTAGCCCCACCAGTGTCCTTTACTACCTGGACAGCCTGTTTGAGGCGTGTTATCCTTCTCAAATCTAGAGATCTCTTGAACTTTTGGTTGCAGCGTAATATTTCTTTCCTGCTGTGTTACTACAGATTTTGATGTGTAATTCTAATCTACACATTTTATGATCTACCTTCATCTGTATATTATTGCTGAGTACTGTGGATATCTTTTTCTTTCTGCGAACGCTTTACAATCTAAGCAGGGGGAGACGTTTTTTTTTTTTTAACAGCCAACAGCCAGTCAGTCTTGACATTATCTTTACTTTTTAGCATTAGTAGCCGTTTGAGTCATATTGGTGAGTTTTTTTTTTACCTTAATCTTATCTGTGGGCCGTTTGCCGTTATCCCAACCAACATTTGAATCGGCCGACATCCACGTGATATTGGACAGCGCGCGCACACTTTACCTCATTCTGGTGCCGCGTGAAGCTCTTGTGACGTTTTGGCATGTTACCGCCGTCTTCTAGCTGTCCTGTGATGCTGTGTTGTTCAGCGATGTTGGGAGAGCACGCACTCGGCGTTAGCCACCCGGCGCTCTCTATTGCGGCGTGCCGCCATCTTGGATGCCTCATTTTCGTCTTCATGATGCTGCAAGTGAGAGCTGCTCCACTTTTCTTGGAATACTTTCACCATGATTACGGGGTTGGAGTTGCTGCTTTCCTCATTCTGGGATGCTCGAGTGCGCTGGTTCTTGCCCTTTGTTCTACGGAAGCTACTTTTTGTCTATGTCGGTATTTCTAGCGAGTAACGTGAGTACTGTTTATGTGTCTACAGCGCCAGTCTGCCACCATCTACGATACTCCTGTTGACATTAGCCCACTGCAGAGGATTGCTATGTTCAGCCATCGGCATTTAATCTAATGTTTGCAGATGTTAAAGTCCTGTTGAGGTCATTTTTGGCCTATTTCTGCAACGTTTCGGGTGAGATTTTGCTCACCAGAGGTGCACCAGAGTTTTTATGAACTTTGGTATTCAGAACTGATTAATGTTTTCTTATTTCTATGGTATTATCGTTGGTTATGCTGGGGTGTAATATGCACACAAGTTTTATTTACTGACCCTAATTGTTTTCTTTCAATGTGATATTGAATGTAGTGAGTATAGCTTGCTCGCTGCTATATTGTCATGTGCCTCGTTCTATTTTGCATATCCTGCTGCCAAATAAGTCTTGTTCTTGCTGGGTGTGTGTGATTTATGCCTTGTGTCATTTCGTGCAGTGTACGTCTTATCATTCTAGGTGTGGTGCAATCTATGTTGTGCTGAGTTAGTGAATTCATTTTTTTATTTCTAGCCTACTTCTTTTTACTGCGTTTGAGTGCTGAATTTCGTTGGGTCAAGGGTTTTACTCCTTGTTCTGCTTTCTAATGTGTGCTTGATACTGGGTTTTAGGGTCGCTTACCCTTGTGCTGTGTGAAGAGTTCTCTACGTACGTTGGGCCCGATTCACAGAACTAACTTAAGACAAAATCCTAAACTTACTACCATTTTGGTATTCACAGAAGGCACTTACTCATTTTGGTATTCACAGAAGGCACTTACTTACTCATTTAGAGTAACTTACTCATTTTGATTAACTTACTCATTTTGGTATTCACAGAAGGCACTTACTCATCAATGAGTAAGTGCCTTCTGTGAATACCAAAATGAGTAAGTTACTCAAAATGAGTAAGTAAGTGCCTTCTGTGAATACCAAAATGAGTAAGTGCCTTCTGTGAATACCAAAATGGTAGTAAGTTTAGGATTTTGTCTTAAGTTAGTTCTGTGAATCGGGCCCGTTGGTTTTGCTTTGCCTGAGACCTTTTGTCCTGTCAGGTTACAGCGCAGTTCTTGCGTTTCATGATTTTCTGCTTGACTCACAGTTGTTTTGCCTAGACATTTCTGTCAGGTGTTCAGCGCACTTTATTTGTTGCGCTATAGGGTTGATTGCTTTCGTGTTTACAGTGTATTGTATACGTTCTTAGTTTTTGCCTGAGACATTCCGTCCTGTCAGGTGTACAGCGCAGTTTGTTTTGTTGCGCTACAGGGTTGCTTGTGTTATTGTTTACAGTGTAGTGCGTGCATTGCAGGTGACATTAAGTCATGTCTGGTGCATAGTTTGCATGGGTGCCTGAGACGTCAGGTGTACAAATGAGTTACGTGTATTGCCGGTGACGGTAAGTCATGTCCGGTGCATAGTTTGCATGGGTGCCTGAGACGTCAGGTGTACAAATGAGTTACGTGTATTGCCGGTGACGTTAAGTCATGCCTGGTGCATAGTTTGCATGAGTGCCTGAGATATCAGGTGTACATAAGTGTGTTACGTATGTTGCCTTTATGCGGTAGTTCATGTCACGCGTACAATTTTGCGTGTGGCGTACTTCCTTCTCTTCTCTTGTGAGAAAAGGAGATGGGTGAGAGTTCAAGGTTATTCTTTTCATGATTCAGTGTTGCTTCATAATTCTTTGTTTTATCAACTCATTTAGGGCCAGATGTAGGTGGCGAAATACCGGTCGGTAACGCCGAAATTCGGAGAATTTCAGCGTTACCGACCGGTATTTGGCTGAGTGCAACGTAGGTGAGTTCATACCTACATGCAAAATAAGGAATCGCAAAATAGCGATTCCTTATTTTGCTCTTGCATTTAAGGAATCGGAAATACCGATTCCTTAAATGCAATGTACATAGCACTAAAAATAGTGCACTTGAGCCTTAAGGAATCGCTAATTACCACCAACTGCAAGTTGGTGGTAAATAGCGATTTCCTTTAAAAAAGCACTTTTTTGCTTTTTCAAATGTGCCATGTGGCACACATCCATGCCCTTAGGGCATGTATGTGCGCCACATGTGCACACATGCACATTTCAGGGGTGCAACAGGGTGTCCTTTGGACACCCTGGCACCCTTGAAATACCTCCGCTATTAGCGATTCGGTAATACCGAATCGCTAATAGTGAATATCTTCCCATTCATTCCTATGGGCCTCCTAGCCCATAGGAATGAATGGCTAGGTATTCCTTAATAACGAATCTCAATTACCGATTCGTTATTAAGGAATGTTAAGGAATCGCTAATATTTTAGCGATTCCTACCTACATTCCATTTAGCGAGTCCTTAATAGCGATTCGGTAAAAATCGCTATTAAGGACTCGCTAAATTGAAGTTACCTACATCAGGCCCTTAATGTTTTATTCCATTTAGGACATTTTAAAGTGATGTCTATTATTTCATGATGCTAATATATTAGTAACTTTTGTTTTCTTTTAACTTTCTGTTTTTCCAATTTGTTGAACTTACATTATGCATTTTTGCGTGTAATGTTCTGTGCTTTTATTGTTTATCTTGGATATGTTTATCTTTGTTCATGCAATTGCCTTTTGTTGGTGTAAGGAAAGGGGATATGTTGTGTCTTGATTCTCCCCTCTCCTTCTACCTATTCTCTCCTTCCCTATTGCTCAGACAGGATGAGTGCTGGAATGTGTGATGAGGTCATGGAATGCTTGGTTGCTTGGTTATGTGTGGAGTGCCAGTTGGTGGATGCAGGCTGAGCAGCAGGGAGGCTGCTCCTGGTGTGGCTACTATTTGCCATCTTACTTACCATCTATCTTCCTACTACTTACCTGGAACTGGATTTAATAAACTACATTCTTGGAACCTACTACTTGGCTACATCCGGACTTCTTTTACCCAGTACGCAAAGCAGTTCAAGGGAGAGTCAGGGAGTTAGTATGGTCTAGAAAATAAAATGCTCAATAACACTACCAGTCAACCCATTACTCTTACTTTAGCAAGAAAAAAGTATTTATTCTACACACAGCTCATCATGTCACATTACATTTTATATATAAGCAAGGAAAAATAACCGGTGATGTAAATGTGTATCTATATAATAAACAGGCATCAACCTATTGGCTTTGACAGTGTTTCTATAATAAACCAACCCCTGCTTACAGACTTTGACAGAGGATTTTTTTCCAAGCAATAGGCCACTGCCCATTGGCTTTATTAAAGGGTTTCTCTCAATCAATTGACCACCGTCTATGGGCTTTGGCAACAGGATTTCTGTGGCACACCAGGCACATAAAGATGTTGTGTTCTCTTTCTTAAAACACTCTTCACAACCAGGTGCACAAAGTCTCCCACAAAGTGGGGCTCTTAATTCAAACTTCTTCACAACCGTTGGGCGGATTTGGATAGAGTTTGTAGGGTTAGAAAGAATACAACATCACTGAACACCCAAAGGCCATGGAGAAGGACCAAGAAAGCTCAAAATCCTGTTGGGGTTAACCAGCGACACAAACTGAGAATTCTATTGACTGAGTGGGCTCATCACAGTTCCTTGAAAGGCTGAGATGGTTCCTTTGTCTCTTCACACAGATTCCTCAGACAGCAAGCCTCAGTTCTATGACGTCTTGTTCTGGATAACATTTTCTCTTTTCAGGGTTACTCCTAGTACCCCCTTCCATAGTAATTGGGTTTGTCCTTCAATGAAAAGTCTAGCATCACTTCTAGCAGAGTTCATGACCCCATGCAGAGATTCTAGTCACCACGCAGATGAGATGCAATATAAATAAATATAAATTAATGTTTAACGAATATTTAAAATAGTATATATTTATTAGATAATTATGAAATATTTTGTAACCTATTTTGAATTTCAAAAGTAATATAACAAAACATTATTAAATATGTACTTTTTAAATATATAGTTCAATATCAATGTATGTTTATTTATATTCTTAACAATTTTAAATGATTTAATTTAACATTTCCTGGTATGTTTTATTTTAAGTTCCTGCCTCCATTATTTTCTACAGGAAGGGTTTTGCAGTAGCACTGGTTGGCAATGTGTAGTGCTGAACTTACTACAAAAATGTAAGTTACTACAAAAGTACAGTTTATGAATACCGAAAAGCGGCAAACTTACTCAAAAGTGTAAACTTACTCAGAAGTGTAAGTTACCTCTGTGAATCAGACACACAGTCAGCACATTTAATTGTCATGTTCACTGAAGCAAAAATCTAAAACCTACATAGACGTGCTGTGACTTTTCTACCAATCTAACAGGAAACATTACCATCCATACAGGGCAGGAGGGGGTCAAATTGGTGCAGTACAGTAACTGTCACTAGTCTCCATTAATTGTGGCTTTGAAGTCCACTCTAGCCAATGCTTGCTTCTAGTGCAGTACTTTTTTTAACAGATACAGATCACTGCTGTTTCAGTTATTAAGTTGAAGGCATTTGCTTTCTCCTCAGCTCTGGTTCTGAACAAAGCCGACCAGCTGCTGGTCGTGTTGGCAGAATCAAACATTGACACTCTCCTGGGATTAGGCTCTTTGTCCATTGTCCCAGTCGGATAACTCTCTAGTGTTTCCAGCAGAAATAGCAGAGAAACATTAGCACATAATCATGGTTACTGTCATCTAACACAATTGCACATACACTTTCATGTAATATATTGATGTACGTTTGGTGCGCGTTTTATACGAGCATTTATGATAGAAAAGATCGAGTCATATTTACTTTCACATAAATAAAATACATAAACACATTTTCTATTCGAAGTGTTTTGTATTATGGTTCTACTAATGAAAATGTGGTTCTAAAAGAACATTTATGGCAATTATTGATATGAAAAATAAAGAAATCCTCTTCAAGTAGCTGATCTTTTGAAATATTTAGTTTTTTATCGCTGCTCTATCAGTCCCTTACTAAATTCTTACATTGTGCGTTTTCAATCACATTTCAAATGACATATGCATCTTTCTCCATTCCTTTATGTAATCAGTATCTGTCAACAGAATAGCTTAAAATAATTACGTTTGAAAGAAATTAGTTCCTCTTGTATTTTCTTATTTAGTTTTTAAAAAAATAATGGTCTAATATTCATGCTCCTATCGTAACACTGATTGCAAGACACAACCTCTGTGCTCAGAGACAAGAGGTCTGAAAGTTAATATAATATTAGTTCAGGATTGATTTCAAGCCTGAAGTCTCCCATGTCGGTGCTCTCCATCTGCATGAAAATACCACCGTCTAATTACTAAAAAACTCTTCACACAATAGAGGGAATGAGTAGAGGGCCGCCCTTGATATCTTCGCCTCTCACGCATCATTTATTTTCACACTTTCATTGCAAATGAAAATCACAGAAGAACAAAAAATGTGCTTTGATTAGCAAGAGTTGTGTGTCTTGCCTGCAAGTTTCATTATTGTTAAGATTTTAATTAAACTGCTCGAGTGTTCTGTGTCGGGTTTGGAAGTTAGGCTGTATGTCACCAGTTTCTTTATGAGACTGACACACTTCCTTAAAAAATCCTCTTTGGTTCCCAAGGGATCCACCAGAAAGGATCCGCAAGAGATCCACCTACTCTATCTTTACAGCCCATGGAAATGTATATTTTTGAAATCTCCAGTTGTGCTGTAGGAGATGAACTGTGAAGCATGCATCTACAAGATCCTCAATCCATTTGGGCCAGAAAGAGAAGAAGGCTTTTTAAAGTCCAAGAGCAAGACATGCTAGTGGATCCAAGACTTTATGGTCCAGCGGCTCATGGCTATACTCCTGGAAGATGGTCTATTACAGCACAGACTGATACTGAACTGACACTGGTGTGTTCTGCTCCACATCTATGTATTTGCTTGCAAGCCATCTCTGTGAGACTACTGAATTCTAATGTGCCCCAACCACTGAGAAATATGTTTAAGGAGTGACAATCAAATAAAATGTGAGGAACTGTGTTATCATGAAAAAAGCTAAAATGATAACAATGCATTGGGAGTCCATAATGTGTCCTATTGAAAGCTGCCTTTGGTCAGAAACCTTTGAACTGTGAAATATACAAACAGAAGATACAAACTACAATGGGAAAGAATGAAGATGGGGAAAACTGTGAAAGACCCAATATTTGTTGGTAATGAATTTTGGGACAGTGTACTCAATACTTTTTTTAACTAAAAATGTCTAGTTCATATGACAAGGTTTCATCAATTAATAATATACAGAAGCTAAGAATGAATAATACCGCAAGTTATAAAGGTCCAGTTATTGAAAGTGAGTTACTTTTTTGTTTTTTGTTTTATATAGTGCATCCTCGACCTAAAGGTATCAATGCGCTTTATATGAGTGCCAGTTGCAGTACAGGCGGTCACATTCATTTTTAAGCACGGGGAGGTTAAGTGATTTGCCCAGAATCACAGGATGTTGAGTGTCCCTGCCGAAACTCGAACGCGGTTCCCCAGCATCCGAGGTCGACCGCTCTAGCCGTTAGACCACATACCCTCCGCTTTGATTAACATACAGGGTAATTAATATCAACATGGTGAGTAAAGAGCGCAGTGGGGGGAGCGGTGTAGGAGCAGTCTGTCCTACTCACACAGGGCAGAAGATGAAACCAGCATGGAAGTAGAGCACAGTACTCCCATTGAAACATTTAGGATAGGTTTACTTCGGTGTCTCTTCCATAATGAATAGGCTAGCTGTTAAAGAGTGATCACAGTCAAGCACCTTGAACCAGGATCTTCAATGATTAACAGCGCAAAAGACAAACAGAAGTGGGCTTGAAACCCACAATACACTCTGTACAGGTAGGAGATTAATGACAACCTTTTAATCCCTAATGCAGCTATCACCCTCCTCCCCCGTGCTGAGGAGAGACTTAAGAACAAATAATGCATCGAGATGTAATGGAAGAGACAGGCGGAATCCATTAAAAAGATAATAATGTAAATGGAATCGTGCGTGCGAATAACATTCACCAGCATTAAGCTTGTCACTTAATAAAGCAAACAACTTTTGTACTCACACAACTTCCAGTTGGTATGGACTGTTGGCCTCGGTGGAGGGAACTGTGCAGATGAAGTCTCAGCTGCCTTGACGAAAACAAGCAGAGATACATTTTCCTGAACTTTGAGGCATATTTGGTTATTCCGTTTTGAGTGCAAAATGCCTTCTTTTCTGAAATGAAAAACTAATGTTCAGGATCAAAAGGCATGATAGCAATGGCGGATCCTTAGAAAACAAATGTTGTGATAATAATACCCAGACCACACTGACGAGTCGCTATCTCGACTCAGAACTCAGAACTTGAATTTGGTTCCATTCTGCTCCTGAGGAAGAATTCTGCTGTGACAGTGAGTGAGCTAATGGCTTGCACTTCCCCAAAAAACCCCGAACTAATGATTCCTTTCATTGATCCATTTTTGCAGTACCGATCCCCACGAGGAGGAAAACTAAGTTTTTATATTTAATAAAGTGTGGTGCATATATATTCTGGAGCAATGTCCTTCAAATGAAGCATTTCTAATGCAGGATTTAAAACGTTTTGCTAGTAGCTGAAATATTCTTTGTTGCAGGAGACCACAAATAATCCTTACAGTTCTGGCGTAGTCTGTGTAGACTGGTTACAAGGGAAATAAGGCATACAGATGGCATGTGGGGAATGTTGGCTAGGTAATGTGTAGCAAGACTGTACTGTGGACTTGGTCTATATTGGGACAGCTTCTAGTTCAACCTGTATGAATGGGGTTTTCTCATGCATTAGTGTGACAGAAGGTGAGTGAACAATACACATGGAACCTACTCCCACCAGTAAAGCCCCATGTTACCAACATAATTCACCCACTCACACAACTTGGAGAAATGAAATAACTTGGACACAGACAGAAGAAAGATGCTGTGCCTTAGTTTTTGCTTGAAATATACCACAACCAGCTCTATATTTAACATTAGAGATAGACCTGAATTAGCCCTGAAAAATCTACACAATTTAGATGATCTATTTGCATTTGCCCACCAGACACAAGGTCCTCAAACCTTGTTGACACATTGCCATTCCCCAGCTACTGCTTGGTACACCCACCAGAATTGTCCAGCTTTCTATCTCTAAACCAGCATCACACAATGTGAATTGAATGTGTTGCAAACTCCAGGCTTTCTTCTGTCCAAGTTCACACTCTAGTCCCTGACTCGTTTCCAAATCACTGTGATCAGGTGGCCTCAGCTACTAACGTGTGTGTGATAAAGGCAATTGAACAATGAGCCACAACTCTCTTTAAGTGATATGGGTAGTAAACATTCTCCACCCCCTTTGTTACAAATATAAACTATGCAGTGTGCACAGGTTTCATAAAAGGGGATTGGGTCATTGGGAGATTATGCATTGGCAAGAAAATGCACAGAAGAATAAGAGTATCAGAGTTGCTGCACAACTTGCATTTTAAACTCTATTGTACTTACCCACTGCTCTAGGGGGCAGATTTTCTAAGGACTTGCGTTGTCCTTGCATGATGCGAGTCATCTCAAGGCAACGTAAATCCTTAACTGGGATTTTCTAAGCCAAGCAATGCCACTTTGCATTGCTTTGTGTGGCTTAGTAAATACAAAGTAAGTAACTAAAGGCATCGCTTCGCTCTGCGTTATTTTGCTTTGGTTAGGCGTTACATGGGTGGAGCATGGGCGTTCCCATGCATCCACCCATGTATTTTGATACAAACCCAGATTTACAAAGAATTGCAAACTTGGGTTTGTGCCAAAATGGTGTGCCTACCCTACAGAGGTGTAACAAGGAAAAATATCTTTATTTCTGAAGCACAGATATAAAGAGGAATGTGCTTTTAAGGATTATTTATGTGTGGGAAGGTACCCTTTTGAGCAGTAAACCAATCCTGTCCGTAATACAAGTACCTTTGAACAATAGTTCAAGGGTGCCTGCATTGGCGCTAGATAGCACAACTGTGCACACAGAGAGCAGAATTGTTCCATATCTCTCTACTTATGGAGAAATAGATGGAGCATTTCTTCTCTCTCCCATTGACGCAACATGGCACAGGAGATTTCCTTGCTGCGCTGCATTACATGAAAGAATGAAAAATCTACCCACAATTGCAGTAGATAAGTCTAGTGTTCATCACTGACTGTAACTAAAAACTAATACTGAAAGGGGCATTTATCAGGCCCTTTATTCATTTCCTTAATCTTACAAGCAAAAAGACTGATCTCTCAAAGTTAGCAATGCAACTCCAGTTAACATTTCACTTCACGTTGCGCTGTGTATTTTTACCTTATTACTTAAGAGTATTTCTTTATCCAGTATGTGGTTTCTATATTTTTTATTACTCATGCAACATACGAGTCTTGTTTAGCACATGTTGCAAAATGAGTCAATGGTCTGATTGAGTTTAGTGTGTGGATGGGTGTTCGTCAAGGGGAATGAGTGAGACCTCTGGAGTTGAGACTGAAGGCAGAGCGAGTTTCTCACAGTACCCGTCACTGGGACATAAAGTTGTTCAGACTACATGCTGATCCAATCCATGGCCTCTTTGTAGACCACACAATGTGATGGTCCCACAAGTGCCAATTGTAATTAAATTTCTATGGCAAAGTGTGTGAGGGAGGTACACATCTGTCAAAATATGGAGAAAACAAAAGCTAAAGAAACAAGCATTGGCATAGCCAATAGGTCTCGCCTTTGGGACCTTATAAGTGTTTAGCCATGCAGCACACAAGCTGCGAGTTTGCAAACATGAAAAAGTAGATAGTGCAGCCGATTGCACATTGTACATAAAACTTTGGAAAATGCAGAGAAAAATACTGCAAATATTCTAATAATGCGACTGCTGTTTGGATTGTTGAATGTTATGTTGGCGCTTTGGCAACAGTCATATGGAGGGAAACTGAGAGGGATAAGGTGGTCGGTTGAGAGGATAGAAAGCTAGGGAGAAAGATAATGCATGAGAGAAGGGAAGAGAGAAGTGCTTAATTTGTAAGTGAATGAGTGCCGGTGCTGAAAGATTTGCTCAGAAGCAGCGTCCAAACCAGCCGAAAGTACATGAATAGAGCGGCCGTATTCCCAAACTGATACCTATTTGTTTAGTTTCCTCTGTAGTGTTGAGTCTGCAGAAGTGGGGGCGGGGAGGGATGGGGGCATTGGTTTACGCGGAGTAAAGCAGCCATGAATGCAGTTAGCCAGGGGGGCACCTCAAGGAGGCGCATAAACATGTAAGTGACACTTTTTGCCGTTATATGTTGTCTTAACATCCCCAGGCACTGAAAGTTTAGGGCTTAATGTATGAACTTTAAGGGTAAAGTTGGGAGCAAACCAGCTGAAAGTACATGAATAGCGCGGCCGTATTCCCAAACTGATACCTGTTTGTTTCGTTTCCTCTGTAGTGTTGAGTCTGCAGAAGTGGGGGCGGGGGGTGGGAAGGGGAAGGGGTATTGGTTCACGCGGAGTAAAGCTGCCATGAATGCAGTCTGCCAGGGGGGCACCTCAAGCAGGCGCTGCAAAACACGAGGTGCGTGGAGCGAAAAGGAGGGTGGGAAGGGAGGCAGGGAGGGAAGAAGGAAGGCGCGAGGCAGGAATGGAAAGAAGTGGAGCATGGCTGATACGGAAAAGGCATGCAAACGGGGAGAAAGCAAAGAGCGTTTCTGCAGGCCTCGTTAGTTGTCAGCTAGAATTATTATCTGGAAGTTACTCACTACTCGGCAGCACGTGCTTTAACCGAATAAACTACTGTCTCATTGGGATTGGGGTCACACGATCCTCCTTGGAACAGCAGTTACACACTTGGCTGGTGCACCGACTCGGTTTGCGTGCTGTGTGGGAATCTATGCAGCAGGCACATGAACAGCTGAGCTACCATCTTTAAACGTGGGACTGGCAGTTACGCATTGATCTCGGGTGTAACGTGCGTGAACCAGCTGGGATCGGGCTGTTGTAGGGTGCGCACCTCTGCAGCAGGCGCCCAGCCCACTGACTGCCCTGGTAAGTTACAGTTATGTTTAATCCTACCCAGCAAGGGCTCTGCTGCCTGCATCTCCAGGGATCCTTGCTGCGGTTTCCTAAGGTGGAGGCGCTATAGAGGCTATAGTCGGCGTGCGGCTCGAGGCGTGTGCACGCGGGGTGGGAGTTCTGCTCGGATTGAAAGTGCCACGCATGGCCCGGGGCCACCTGGCAGCCGTGACTCACTCCTTTGGGAAGCTTCTGGCACGGATGGAGCAGTCCGTGCGAGTGAGGGCGGGAGGAGCTTGTGAAGTGGGAGAATGGAGAAAAAGTAGGGAAGGTGAAAAGGAAGCAAGGAGAGGGAGAAAGGGGCAAAGAGGGGGCAAAAGGAGGGAGCAAGGGAGGTACATGGGGAGCAAAGAGCGGGACCCCATGAGGAGAACAGGACGCATGGAGAGGGTGAAAAGACTGGGTGGGGTTACAGGTTATAGAGTAAGACCTAAAAAGCCCGCGAGTGGTGCGCGCGCGCTTGGGAGAGCGAGAAATAAATAAATAAAGTGAGCGCGGTGTCCCTAGCGGGCGCCGTGCTGGAAAAGATTAAATAAAGCACCGCAGAGTGGGAGAGCGAGCCTTCTTCCTCCTCCTGACAGCTGCTCCTGAGGCGGATTCACCACAACAATAATCGCCCGCGGGTTAACAAGTGGGAGGGGTGGGGGGAGTGCGGCCGAGGTCACATACAGCATTTCCCTTGCGGGAGCGAGCCTTAGGCACCATCTGTTTGGAAGTTAATTACAAACAGATGGTTTCAAAGCTTCGCTCCCGCAGAGAATAAGCCAAACGTGCACGCTTTGCCATTGAAATCAATGCAAAGCGTGCACGTTTTTGGACCAAAAAGTGAATCGATTTCTAAAGGTCTCCTCCTATGCAGCGCATGCGTGCTGCTTAGGCGAGACCTAAAAAGGAAATAGAATGTTTACGGATATGGAGGGTGTGTGGCTGTTTGTAGGCATATGGTGAGCCGCAAGACATCAATGAAGAGGAAGTCGATGAGGTGTGATAAATGCAAATGGAGGGACTTCAGAAAGAGAGATGTGGAGTGAAAAGTGTGTAAGTGACGTACAGATGGAGCGATTGCAGATTAAAATGAGAAGGGAAAAACGTGATTGACTAAGGCACTCAGAAGAACACTTCTTCGAAAGCTTTTTTAATGTTTAATTCACTATCTCATTTTTCAGAATTTTTCAGGATGTCCTATTTTCAGAACTGAAATATATTCACTTCTACTTATTGGCAACAATATGGTTGTTACTCATTTATTTGATACTTAATAATCTGTTATAGGAAGTATTGGAGGGCCAAGAGTTCTGGCTTGTTTTAGTTGTATGTGGTGTGCCATATGTTTGGATACCATAACAGAGAACACGCAGGTCAATCACAAGATTCTAGTTGAAATGTTTAGACTTCACACATGATTACAATGACCAAGCCCCTTGTAAAAAGTTCCAAATTATGCTTCTTTGCCATTCCGCTTTTACCGACCCGCACCACAACCTACCTTTTTTCCCACTTAAAGCATTGACATTACCTTTTGTCTTCTAGATCAGCGCTATTAAGAAGATATACATTATTTCTGATAACTAATAGCCATCTTTCAAAAGGCAAATTCCATTGTGTGGTTTAATTCAACATTTGCCCGCGGTAATGAATATTTCTCCTTTTCATTTAGGATTTATAACTGTTGGCAACAGCACATTTTCTATACCATGTCTGAAAGATGCTCCATTAGAGATACAAGGGACCAGCGCGCGCTATTCTAACTGTGCCCTGTATCAGAAAGAGCACCGATGCCAGGAACACTGGATCTACTTCAGCCTGCTGAAGTCAGACTCCAGTTTATCAGCCTTTCATTCTACAGAGGTCAAACACAGCCAAAAAGAGCGCTTTCTGAATCATCAGCAATTTTGACGTCTTTGTTTTTTTGTTTTGCGGGGGCATTTTCCGCTTTTCTTTGACTTTTCATGGAGCGGGATTTGAGTGCACAGTGCTTGGCGTTGACTGTTCCCCATCATCAGCAAGTAACAAGGCAAAAACAATTTAATTCTGCTGTATTATTACCGACAGCAGACATTGCTGCTCGCAACCTTTCTACACAGAACAATTGTGTGTGTCTCTCATTCATATCGACCCTTTGATTGATTGCAGAAGTTGTCGAAAGGGCTTCAATGTCCCAGAAAAATAAGTGGTCAACGAAGGACATGCTAAGGTGTTATAAAATCCTTTATTCCTTTCAGTGTTCATTGTCAGGGTCGGATTGGTAACGTGGGCACTCGGGCAATGCCCGAGGGGCCGGTATCCGAATTCCAGCTGTGGGCTGCTTTTTTGAGCAGCCTGGGGGGCCTGTTAGGGCGGTTTCTGCATTGTTCGATGCCGCCAGCGGCCCAGTGGGTGCCTGAGTGGCCTTTCTGGAGGTAGATGGGCGTCCATTACCTCCCTTTTATCAACGGCAGAGGGTCACTCCCTTTCTCTCGCTGGGCCGGCCCATTTATGCATATTGAGCGGGGGCAGGGGGCCTGAGCAAAAGTGGCCTCACTTGTTTTCAGGTGTGTTTCACCAGTGTAAACTAATCTGTGCATTTTTTTAATGCTCCCCCCACCCCCTTTTTTTAAATAAAATTTCGCCGGAGCAGTGTTTTGCGGAAAGGCAATATGCAAATGTGGGCCACTTTTCTTTAGCGTGCCCGGGCCGATTTTTAATCCCAATCCAACCCTGATCATTGTCAATACCTGTGAAGGATGGTAGAACCATAAAATGTTACAGTAGGGCAGTGCTTAATTGAGCCGGTGATTTTCGTGCCCAGTACTAGCACTTACATCTGCTACATTGCACCATGTAATTAATCAATCTGTCCTCTGGGCTTATCGTTGGTGTTGGACCTTCTTCTCTCTGCAGGGTCATCCCCAAACTTTTCGCCTTCACTACTCCTATTTTTGTTGAATTTATTTTATCGGCCTTAGAACTCTGTGCACTTTACCAGGGCTAAAATGCTTGTGCTCTCTCCCCTAAAACATGGTAAAATTGATTTTCGCCTGATTGGCATATTCAATTTACTTATAAGCGCCCTGTAGAGTTGTATGCCACATACCTAGGGCCTCTAAATTAAATGCTACTAGGGGGCCTGCAGCACCTATTGTGCCTCTCAACTTAAGTAGCCCCTTCAAACATGTCCCAGGTCTGCCACTGCAGCCTGCATGCAGTTTTAAACTGCCTATTTGACTTGCCAATATAACTCCCTTGCAAAGCATTAAACTCTCCTTTTTTGCATATAAGCCACCCCTAAGGTAGACCCTAGGTAGCCCATAGGGCAGGGTGCATTGTAATTAAAAGTTTGGACATGTACTTTAAAGTTTTACATTCCTTGGTCGTGAAAAACTCCTAAATTTGTTTTTCACCACTGGGAGGCCTACCTATCCCATAGGATAACAATGAGTCACTATTATTACATTTAATAGGAGCTAATTTTTTATTGGGAACAGGTGAGCATTTCATGTTTGGTGTCTGAGAAATTGTAATTAAAAATCCTCTTTAATAAAAGTTGGATTTTAAGTTCCATTTTGAAAATGTCACTTTTGTAAAGTTTGCATTTCCTGCCCTTTGCCATTTGGTGCCTGCAGCCTGTCCTAGGTCACATGACTGGGAGTAGTTGGCAAGTAGACTTTGTGAATTCTTCCCAGGTAGTCACACAACAGAGGGATTAGGTGTGCCTGACTGGGCCATCTGCTGGCAGGATGGGGGTGGAACCCGACTTTCAACTGAATAGGCAGTGTTCTGCTTTCACACAAGGGGCCTGATGGAGGATTCTCAGAGGACTGCCTGCTGCTGTGACTTCTGGGTACTCTACAAGACTGTTTTGCTGCACCTGGACGGACTGCTTTGCTGCCTCTACTCATTGGCTGAAGGTCAGCCAATGAGAGGAGACAGCAGTCCCAATCATCCAGAAACCACAAAGCTTCCCTCCTGCCACACGAGATGGGTCCTGGCATTGGTACTTGGCAACTCTATCATTCGGCTGACTGGCTGCGGGATTCCTAGTAAAAGTTTGGGAACCAATTCGCAAAGAATGTGTGCAGGGCATTCAGAATAATCATCCATGAACAAGGTTTTTGAATAAAGATTTGGACACTTAAGGTGTCTAGGATGAAAGGAACTCAGGAATCTCTTAATGAAATGGTTCAGACAAAGAGTGACGAACATATGAAAATGAAGTCTGTTAGACCTGTTATACTCAGGGTGGTCTTTCCCTAGGTTCATTGCCTTATGCCTCCACGTTTTGCTGATTCTTTTTGTTGGCCTTAGGACTCTGAGCACTTTCCGACTGCTAACCAGTGCTAAAGTGCATGTGCTTCTTCCGCTAAACATGATGACATTGGTGTATATATGCCTGATTGGCATATTTGATTTACTAGTTAGTCCCTTGTAAAGCGGTATACCATATACGCAGGGCCTGTACTTCAAATGCTACTAGTGGGCCTGCAGCACTAATTGTGCAACCCACATAAGTAGCCTTTCAAATCTGTCTCAGGCCTGCCACTGCTGTGCTTGTGTATGCTGTTTACTTCCACTTCGACTTGGCACTTAAAACTACTTGCCAAGCCTCAAGGTCCACTTTTTATTACATATAAGTCACCCCTAAGGTAGGCCCTAAGTAACCCTAAGGGCAGGGTTTTGTGTAAGTAAGAGGTAGGACATCTACCTTTATGTTTTACATGCTCTGGTAGTGACAAACACCCACATTTGTTTTTCACTACTGTGAGGCCTACCCCTCTCTTAGGCTAGCATTGGGAATTGCCTAATACATTTTTAAGCTGTAATTCTTGATAAGAGAAGAGTAGCTGTTTCATGTTTCATATGTTTGGAATGGTAATGATTAATCCTCCTTGCAGGTGAAGTTAGATTTAACATTACTGTTTTAGAAATGACACTTTTAGAAAGTGGACATTTCTCCGCACTTACTGGTAGTCTGAAAATCCCCTAGCTGTGTTATTCTTGCACTATGCTATATTAGGTTAGCATTATAAGGCTAAGTTAGTAGCAGCTGCCACATTTGTAGGTAACCCACTGAGCTGTCCTAATAGAATGCAGGCTTAAGTTAGCGCCTGTGGCTCCATTTTGTATTTCGCAATCCATATTAGACTGTGACTGGACTAAGCTTCATTATATGTACTGCTTGCTTCAGCAGAAAGCTGCTGGGGTGCATTTTCTCCTAAGGTTGGGCCTCGCTGTACTAATGAATATATTGTTTGTACTTCTGCATACCTTTCCCATGAGATGAAGCCTGCTTCCTCTGGCTCAGCTACAGGCACAGATGGAATGACCTTGCCAGAGAGAGATAGTGTGTGCCCGGTCTCAGACTCTTAGCTCATCCTTGTGTGCCCCCTTTGTCTCTTGCTGCCTTCTGTGGAAAGTTACTGGGTGGGTGTGTCTTGTGCTCCTGCTGAAATGTATGATTGTTACTTCTATGCCTGGGGAAGTCAGTCCCTCGGCAGACATCTTAGGGTGCAGGTCATGATGGACTCCTCTGCAGAGTATTGATAATAAAACTAACTGCTTGTATTCTCTACTGTCTGACCGACTCTTCATTCTTGGGAAGGCATAGCAGGTGGTTGTGAGCAACCCGCGTGGCCCCTAAGGGCCACGTTCTTCATTACTGCTCTGTGTTCCTGACAGCTTGTCTCCAATACATGTCTGGGGTAGGTGACAGCTAAATTTTGTGCATTCCCTTTGGACAGCCACAACACAGGAAGGATGGATGTGTTTGAGTATCCATCTACATACACCTGCATTCTGATGGCCTTCCCTGGGCAGTATGGAAGGGAGGAGCTAATACTTCACTTGAATAGTCTGTGTCCTGTCCCCACACAATAATAACAATAATAATTTCTTTCTTATTAAGATGAAAGACACATCCATAAAAGAGACAATTATACAATCATACAATATAAAAATCATTGCATACAGATAAAACAGTGCAGCGTTATTAAAACAGAGCAAAACAAGCTAATAAAACCTCCAAGATATGTGGCTATTCACCACATTGCACCAGCAATAACTTCATAAATTCAAAACGATGGGAAGTCAATCAATCCTGGATAGCCTAGATCTATAAGCTTCCCACAAATAGCTTAATACTGCGTGAAGGGTATAGGAGTTTGGTATCAGCTGCAAGTGCAAAAGTGCCACTTTAGCCTGCCTAAAATTCAGACTCTTTACTAAAGCCCGGAGATATAGCTTTCTTGGCACTGAAAACAGTTTACACAATAAAACAAAGTGAAGTGTGTCCTGTGGAGATCTAAGATCGCAGCCACAGGGGCCTCTTTGGGTTTGAGGGAGAAATCCAGCCGGAGATGCTAAAAGATGGTGCAATTCATTAAATCTAAAACGTGTGATTAAAAATCTGTCATGGGCGCTAGAAAGTGCAAGAAGATATGGCTTCATACCCAACACGCACTTTAAGATTACATAGCCCCTCAAAGAGGGTTTGCCAAGCTCCATAATTTCACGCTGGTCAATAGCAAATTTAAAATATAGATCTTTCGTTATAATAAGATCCCTGGGGCTCAAAGTGTCATGTGCGAAAAAAAAGTCTGGCCTCCCTATGGATTTGAAGGATTCCTTTTATACAGTATCCAAGGGATTTTGTTACCATGTTCCAGGGCCAGACAATCTACTAATATTAGGCGGTTTCAACCCTTAGCTTCGCATGTCCATATCTTTATCCAGTAGGGGTTTAATAGCCACTTGGTCTGTCAAATAATCACCCCAACTCTTCATGCACAGACCAAGCTGGCATTCCTTGGAAAACTAGCAGGAGCCGGGGCAAACATTTATTTTCCGCCACCTGTAACCTATAGGTAGGGACGTACCCCCAGACCTCACTACCATATAACACTTTCGCAATGGCCTTATATTTGTACAATTTTAGAATGACCTCCGGGGCCCATGAGCCCAGTCTGCTAGCAAAACAGGAGATGGCCCTGCGGTTTTATTCAACTCACTGAATTTCCCATCTAAAAGGGCTCTCCACTGCAATCGGTCGTCAAATTACACACCTAGGTAAGAAAAAAACGGGACCTTAGTGAAAATATGGGGGCCCGCATTAAAGCTTTTCAACTGGGGCCCCCGACGGCCGGCAACTAGCACATATGACTTTCCATAATTAACAGACAGATCCAGTCTGTCCATAAAAGAAACAAAGCCATCTACTAAAATCTGTGGGCCTGGGCCGTGCGGGCCATCAGGACCACGTCATCGGCATAGAGTAAAACTCGGAGGGCTCACCTCCCCACTCTAGGGGAATCTGACTGGAGTGCCAGTAAGGCCGCCGCCAGGCCATTAATATGGACTGAAAATAAAAAAGGAGCTAAAATACAGCCTTGGCGCACCCCCCCCTAGTACACATAAAATTATTTGTAAGTGCCCTCTCCTGTGTGTATCGCACTGCCGCTGTCGTCTGGGCATGGAGTGTTAAAAGCAAATTGACAATACGGGGGTCCACTCCCAAGGAAATCATAATGTCCTACAAACTGGACCTGTCAACTCTATCAAACGCGGACGTAAGGTCCATGAAGGCTAAATACAAAATGCCCGGTTGGGTCAGTGTGTATTTAGCTGATAGGTGATAAAGATTGAGACATTGATCAGTGGTTGACATACCTTCACGGAAACCAAATTGAATGTCCGATAAAATCTAGTTGTCTGTGGCCTACAGGGACAGTCTGGCTAGAAGGACCCGGCCCAGAACTTTGACAACAGTGTCTATAAGGGAGATCGGGCGATATGATTGCAGATCATCCTTGTCCCCTTTTTTATAAATCAGGATTATTGTAGCAGTAGACCAGGAGGGCAACATCCCCTTTACGGCTGGCGCATTTAAAACTTGAGTTGGAAGAGGGGGCCCAGACCTCAATATTATCACGGAAGAGATCTGGGGGTATTCCATCAGGACCCGGGGCCTTATTTAGCGTGAGCCGCTCCATAATTGAACGTACCTCCTCCAAAGAGAAACTAATGGGCATTAAATCTGGACTAGAGGGTATGTCTACCCGTGGGTCTACCGGAGAGCCTGCAGTATAGACCTTTTCAAAATGAGAAACCCACTGATCTGGCAAAATATGATGACACACGATCGGTCTAGCTGGTTCAGCAAAGCAGGGATTATTAATGATCTTCCAAAATAATGTTGAGTCCCTCAACTCCCCCGCTTTAGATAGATCCTCCCAGGCCTGCAACTGCAGCCGGCGCCTACACACTTTCACTGCTTTCTTATAAAGATGCCGGCACTGAGTCACACTGTCTTTCTACCGGGGCACCTGCTTCAAGGCTACCTTAAACCTCCTCAGAGCTTGCGAGCACTTGCGGTCAAACCAGTAGTGAGAAGCCTGGGCTTCCCTCACTGTCTGTGTAGATAAAAGACCAGACACTACCTGTGCAATAGAAGTAAAAGAACTTGATATATCATCGCTCGGGGAGTAAGGGTCTAGACAACGGCCTAGCTCGGGCTGACAAGAGGAGAAAAGGTTATAATTAAAAGCCTTAACATCTATGCTTGACCAGCGAAGACGCCTACCCAGGTCTGTAGAAATTCAAGGTGCCTGGGAGTTTCGAGGGCCCATTGTATGGCTGCCCAACCCCCTCAGTGTAAGTGTCAGGGGGTTATGGTCACTAAATGGATTATGTTCTATATTAAAGGAGCCCAGGCCCACGCCCATGGAGGCAGACACAAATATAAAATCTATAATGGTAGCAGAGCCCTACCTTTATAGGACGGGGCAAATGTGAGATAGGTTCAGTGTACCAGTTGTCTAAAGTGTTCAAGTTTATTTTTATTTGCATAGTTACTGAAAACCATTGCAAGAGTATAAAATCGCCAATAAAACTGGTGTTGAACCCCGGTAAAACCAATGCTACACATACTAAAAATGCTGTACAGTGCGTACATGACTGTGGTTAAAATAGACGGTGAGGCCGTTAGAATGAGTCAGTAAATCACGTAATAAAGGGCAGTGCGGTCATAAAATGCATTACTACAATTGTAAGTGCACGTAGTCAGGTGCCGTATAGTGCATACATGTTTGGCAATGACAGCTAATGAATTTGGCACCTGCTGAGAGTTTATACATTAAGAAGGTACTCTTTTTCTCTTGCAACAAAGAGATGCAGCGTCCAGCCTGCTGGCCAATGGTTACACAGGCAGCTTATTACTAGTGTTGCTGAAGTTGAATTGTCATTTTAGGCATCTTTTGTTCGGCCAGCGTGAGAAATGTTACTGTTCTGCAGTTCAGTTGCGTGGCCCCCGAGTCAAAACATGCCAGCACTGCTTGCCTTCTGGTGCGAGTTCCTTTCTGCTTGAAGGGGGCCTTTAACAGCCGTGACCTGTCTTGCTGCAGCTCCTTGCATGTGCAGAATGTCTCCTTGTTCCGTATCGCACAGCCTGCAAGTGCTGTGGGTTGATGCCCTCAACCAAGGTGGGAGGTGCTGTGTACATGGTAGAATGCCCAATCTATACCTTAGGGATTTTATTTTTTATTGATTTAGGATAACCCTGATTGATGTATTTTTGAGGTGCAAGTGTTTTATAGGAATTTAGGGTCATCCAGGCATGAGATCTGGCTGAGAATGTTGCCTTGTCCTCCACCAGTGAGAATTGTTTTACGCACTTCCAGACCAATTTTTTGAAAATTAAATGATGAAGCTGTATGTTCCAGAGTTCGGTGAGCCTGGCAGTTTCCAAGGATTCCTGTCGGTAACTTATTGCGCGGGAAGTTTCCCTGTGCTGGAGTTCTTGCCATAGCAGTTGATTTAAGGTGATTGAGGTGGAAGTTCTGATCCTGTTCCAGCAGATATTATAAGATCCATGCCTAGCCAGGAATTGTTTTATTAGGCCAAACTCCAGCCTTATTTGAGCTGGTGAGGTATAGGACGGAAGGCAAAACATGGGTCTGTATGCTTTAACCAGCGTGCTGTCCAGTAAGTTGGCGTCTCTACGCCGCATTGCTTCGCTGCCATAGGTTATCGTAGGGAGTAGTTTGGCTTGTGCTACCTTCAGGAGCAGGCTCAATGTAGGCCCCGTCAATTTATTTGCGAGATTTTTCATCGATATTGCGATGACCAACCCTCTCCTTCTGAGTTCTTCTTTCTGGCGAGCGAAGGTCCCTTCTTTATCAATGATGATTCCTAGTTACTTGTATTCAGTTGTTGGTTCAAGCTGCGTAACTCCCAAGTGCCATCTCCTCTGCCAATTCCTTTTGTTATTTATCGTCATTGTTCATGTCTTACTGAGGTTGATTTTTAAGTTGTTCTCTGTAGCATAATTCTGCATTTCGATGAGTAAATGTTGGAGACTGACATAGGTATGGCTGAGCAGCACTACATCATCGGCGTACATAAGGTTGGTCAATATTTTGCCTCCTAGCCTGGGTGCATGTGAGTTGCAGATGTTGAGAGCTTGCGGGAGGTCAGCTATGAATAGGTTGAACAGGGTGCGTGCGAGCACGCAACCCTGCTTCAGACCTTTGGTTGTAGGTACTTTTGAAGAGAGGTGGGTTCCGCCGTCCAGTTTCACCTGTACCCAGGTGTCTGTGTGGAGGAGTGACAAGATGTTTAGAATAGCCTGTGGGATTCCCCAACGCCCCAACTTCCCCCACAGTCTGCCCCTCTCAACGTTTTCAAATGCAGCACTAAAGTCGATGAAGCATAGATGTAGTGGGAGGTTGGAAGTCTTGGCTGCGTCGATGAGTATGGAGATTGCGAGGATATTTGTTGTTGTGCCTGCCGTTTTACGAAAGCCTGTCTGGTTTAGCGGTATTATCTCATTTTCCCCTGCCCAGGCTGTGAGATCCTCCAAGACGGTGCCCGCAAAGTCTTTTGCTTCATTGTCAATCAGTGCTATCAGCCGGTAGTTGCTCGGTTGGGCCTTATTGCCTTTCTTGTGAATCGGAGCAATTGTCGAGCCTTTCCATGATTCTGGTAGTTTGCTTAGTAGCCTAACTTCCAGGAAAAGTGGTTGCAGGATGTCTGCCCAGTCAGCCGCCTTAGCTTTGTACAATGCCGGTGGAATGCCATTCGGTCCCGGAGCCCCTTCTTTTCTCCCTTTTGCGATCTGCTTTTTTAATAGGAGTAGCAATAGGTCGCTGGCCTCACCAGCTGGTATGACATCTGTCTCTGGCGTGTTCAGCACTGGCGTCTCATTGTGGCCGGCTCCCGAGTGTTCTTCTATTGGCCATCTGTTACTGTCCAGTATGCCTGCGCCTCCTATTTGGTCATTAAAATGCTTAGTTAAAAATTCAACCCAGATTTCTTTTGAGATATGTGACAAAATTCCCTCATGGTGAGGGCGGATTATATTGTTTACCGTTTTCCAGAAGCGGGCGCTGCCATTATGGTTTAGATCATGGAAAAGTTTTGCCCAAGTTGCATTTTCTTGCTCTTTGTTAGTTTCCCATTTCAGTTTTTTGAGTTAGATCCTTTGATTCCTCAAGAGTGAGTGGGTGCTTGAGGCCCATGGTTGTCTTCTCGGCGTGCTTAAGGTGCTGTTTATTGATTTTTTGAGGAGCTTGAGGTGGTCTCTTTGTGCTTTCGGGATCTTATTTCTCCAGCTTGAAACCTGGGAGTGATCTTTTTTGATTGAGGGTGCAGCCTGACATTCTAGTAATGTGGCGGTAAAATGTTCCCATTGTGATATTTGGTCATTTAGGCCTGTTGCTTGTGATTTGAAGTGTTCAATTGCTGCTCGTGACAGGGACTCTGCGTTAGATGCTGCACATTTCATCCTCCTTAAATTTGAGGTGTAAATGGGCCCCAGGGCTAATTCTCGCTGGATGGGGATGGGTGCAGTGGCTATTAGCAGCATTTCTTGTGGACAGTGAACGCTCTCCCCCTTGTCCCCCATTCTGAACCCCAGGATCTGTGGAAACAGTGAGAGGCTTACAAACGTATAATCTAATATGGAGCTTGTTGTGGAGGAGTAGTATGATGGAACAGGAGGCGAGTCTTCGGGGAATCTACCATTGAGAGCTCTGATTTGTAGGTGTTCTAAGTCTTCCAGGAGACTGCTTTTCTTGCAGCTCTGGCTTCCGCGTGTTGGTGCTCATTGGGTCGGAATGTTGAAGTTTGCGGATTGAATACAAACCTCCTCGCCCCCGATGTACTGAAGAGGTATTGATTTAGGTCCCCAGACAGGATAAAGTTTGAGATTTCCATCTCCGTTACGTACTTTGTTACTTGGTCAGTTAGCCTTTTTGAATCTTTCGCTTTTTGTTTTGGGTGAATGTATGAGTTGACTAAAACTACCTCTGTTTGTTCACCCTGGAGGGGGATGGTGAGCTTGACTGCTGAAATAGCTGCTGAAATAGAGCCCAGAAGCGCTTCCGATGTTATGCTCGTCGTGGGTGCGTATGTAGCCAGCCCCCCAGAGCGGTGTCCAAATTTGCCTCCATTTGTGGCCGATGTGGCGAAGCACATGAAACCTTGAATGTGATGCGGGTCGGTGAGCCAGGTTTCCTGCAGCATGATTATGTCGAAGGCTTTGACGTATTGTAGGAAATCCGGATCCTCAATTTTTGTAGATAGACCGTTAATGTTCCACGAGCATAGGCGGAGTGGGGTAGCCTTAGCTCTTGTACCACCTTCGTTCTGTGTGGAACGTCAATACACATCCGCGGAGGTGGTCATGGTCCGGGTGATTGGCCCAATAGTTGGCCCAATAGTTGTCTAAAGTGTGTACAAGATTATGAGCAAGTAAAAGATTATTTAACTCATCCCCTTCTGTAGTGTGCTCCATGTGCAAATCCTCTGTAAATGGACAAGGCTGTGCAATAGGGGCAATCTTTACAAAAGATGAGCACAGATGACAATTAAAATCCCCCACTAAACTAAAGTTTGTGTGCCCCAGACCCTCTCCCTTTAGGGAATCCAGGGCCAGATTTAGAGCATCAAGATTGGAGGGTTGGCCCTTACTCTTCTTCAGGTTATAAAAGTTGATTATGACAAGTGGGGGCTCTCTAGCCATACGCAATTTAATACCCTGTAGCACCTGGGAATCCCACTTTATGGCCTGCAACTCCTTGTATAAGTCTAATGCCACAAATGTGAAAAGGCCCCCACTAGCTCTACCCATGTTGGAGTCTTGTGCTGGACAAAAAAAGGACTTGTACCCTTCCAGGAAGAAGTTGTTCTTTGTCTCCCAGGTTTCCTGCAAACATATAATTTTATATGATCTAATGTATGAAAGCCATCTATCATCCGAGAACTTGGCAGACAAACCAGCCACATTCCAGGAGACAAGCATAAGTTCCTCTCCTGGATTGTGGCTAGTACCTCCTGGGTGGCCTACAGGGAGAGAAGGCGTACAAGGCCTAACCTGAGAATCAGGGTTGGCCTTAGGACACACCTCAGAGGGAGGAACTAAGCAAATCCCATTTGAACTTAACACAGGTGGAACCCCAACAACCTCTAGACACTGACGCAAGGGGCCAGGGTGATGGTGCGGCTGAACCTGACTTGCCTCAGAATCACGTAGTCAGTCCAGCTCATTCAAATCCTCTAGGGGAGCGTACAAATTTCTAAGTTGCAACTGGCAGCCCATACCTCCATCAATACGCCCACCCCCTCTGCACAATTCCTTATCCGAGTTACTCATGGAGGGTCTATAAGAAAAACCCAACGGGGGTAATGTAATTCATGAGTCTACGGAAAACAATTTGGATGCCCCGAAGAGGATTTTTCGCGCTAACTCAGGGTGACGTAAAGAGATGATGATGCAATTTCCATTGTGCATTTTCCTTGAGGTGCCTATCCAAGCCACCCTCCGCGCCATCAAAATGTCTTGATAGTCCATAACAGAGAACCTTGAATACTGCACTAGCCAATGAGAGGCTTTATTAATCAATTGGGTGGTAGTTTCCTCTTTGTGGGCAGCCAAACTTGGTACCCCCGACAGGACCACAGTATAAGGAGCACATGCCGGGGGGAGGTCAATTACTGGTATCTGTGAAATTATGGGCGGTTGCACCCCAGGATGTGGGGTATCCACCCCACCTGGGGCCTGCGTAGTATAGGTAACAAAGTGCGCCCACCTCCCTTTAAGCGCGAACTACTAGACTCTTGTACTACTTGCTGAGGCGACACATCCTTGGGCACATTAATATGCAGAATACCACTGCTACCCTGGGGATTACCTAGAGGTATAATGTCAGATAAAGGTGGGCGCACTAGCGAATGGACTGGAGGGGGTTTGGCCAAAGAAGCTAATACAGCATCCAACTTGCATGTCAAAACCCTAGATGCCGACTCCAGCTTATCCAGTCTGGTCAAAATTGGTGATATAAGATCAATAAGAGTCGCCTTAATTTTACATAGCGCTGGGGCCAGCTGGTTCAGCAGTTCCTCCACAATGGGCCCTGATACCTCGCACGCCTGTTCCTGTCGAGTAACTGGAGGGGGGGTCCTTTGCTCTCTTGGCCTTTCTCTGCCATTTTGGAGCTGGAGGACTCACCACATCAGCAGGGGGTGTAGGCTGAGTAGAAGAGGGCGTGGGCCGGGGGGGGCTGAGGAATCATGAGGAGATTGCTCATCTGAATCCACATTTGAGGGTGTAGAGGATGGGGCTGAGGATGGAATGACCAAGGGGGCCTTGACAGTCAGAGGTGGCGTAGATGTAAGACACAGTCCCGAGCTTCCCATATCGACTGAAAGCCGCCTCTCAGCCCGATCTATCTCCTTATTAATTGCTCTCAGGGATTTTGCCAGGAATGTGTCGATAGTAAGACACAATTTGCCCGAGGGGGTCACAGGCTGAGCCTTCCTTTTTCCCATTTCGCTATATCAGTCAATGGCCCTGACAATAGGGCCCTACTGCCCAAAGTGACGGAAAAAGGGACCACGGTGGGTCGCTCTAATATAGCTCAGGACCCCCAGGTGTGTTGCCCCACGTCAAAAATAATTCCTGATGGACTTCTGATCTGCTTCACACCCTCAAATGTGGCAGTATAAGAGTCCAAGGACTGGTCTAGCGACCCACTGCAAAAAGATGCAGGTGAAACCAGGCTTACCAAAACACTCACTGCAGAGGTGTTGTGAAACAAGCTCCCACCGTTTGACAATTGACCCCCCTGCAGTAATACCAGCTACAGAAAGTCCGTCTGGCCTTGAGCCAATGATCCCAGTCAGTGCAGAGGACAAACAGGGGCTGTGGGCAACACAACAAAGAATGCTCCAAAGATATCCACTCACTGTCTCCGAAGGTTTTGCAGTCCAAACCCCAAAAGAAAGAGGGGTGGCCCAGCCCGGCCTCTTCTGGTCTATGAGCCTGGGCAAGCGACGCGCATGTCCCATGCTGCGGGATACCTCTGCTGCTTTTTAAGGTGCTCCGGGCCCGACTGCTTTGTCACAGCCCGGTGGGCGAGGCAAGGAATTGGTCCGGTGGAGGCTTCCGCGCTGTGGGACGCCTCTCCTGCTTTTGAAGGCACTCCTGCACTGACTGTCGCGTCACAGCCCGGTGGGCGAGGCAAGAAACGGACCCGGTGGAGGCTCCTGCGCTGCGGGACGCCTCTGCTGCTTTTGAAGGTGCTCAGGCGCCGACTGCCGTGTCACAGCCCGGTGGGCGAGGCAAGGAACTGGCCGGTGAAGGCTCCCCACTACACAGTGGTGCTTTGATGTCACCCCACACATCAAAGGCACTTTTGGGTATAAGTACTGGGTCTCTTACCCCTTAAATCAGACACTTGTGTATGTGAAAATGAACCTCGGTCAGAAGGACTGCTGTGTTGCTTAAAGGACTCATCTTTGGACTGCAGACTTGGAAGGCCTACTTTTCTCTTGTGTTGACCTGCTGCCTGCTGCTCCCTGACTATGCTGAAAGAGAGCTTAACTCTGCCTTCCCTCAAGTGATCTCCAATGGCTTGCTGGCTTGCCTCCTGTTGCTTGAGACTCAAGGATAACAAAGTCTCTACCCCTGCTCCTGTGCCTGGCTCACTGGAAGTGGCCCAGATACTTGCAACATGAATTTTGCCTCATCGCATGTCTGTGTGCAACAGAACCGGCGCATCGACCCGGTTGTAGGAGTAAAATCGGTGCATCACATCAGAACCAGCGCTTTGCCTCCAGAGATCGACGCATCGGAGAGCATATCACGCAACAGTAGCTTGGTGAGATCAACGCATTCACTAGACTGCATGGCAGAATCTGGCGCATTGCTCAACACCTCTCGACTCCGGCACCCGTCTTTGGAACTGATGTATCGCCTTCACTGCTTGGAGAAGATTGATGCAGCTAGTTGCTTACCACTAGGAAAGGTACTGTGCTCACCGGTGCCTGCGTGGGTCCTGTAGCTGGCTCGCGCTTCCACAAGGTCAGCCCAAAGTTTGACTTTGCCCCAGTCCAGCAGGACCTAAAGTAACCTTTGCAGTGCTACTTGCTTCTAAGTGATTTACTGCATTTATTCTTTTAAAATTCATAATCTCAACTTCTATACATATGATTTTTGTTGTTTTGGTCTTGTTTTGTTTATAATATAATAATCAATCTTTATAAACCTGTGTGGAGACTTTTTGTGGTGCATTCATTGTGTTACTGTGTTAGTGTGTGTGTGTGTGCCTGTGTGTGTTTCACAGATACTTTACACATTACCACTTTAGATAAGCCTGACAGCTCTGTGCCAAGCTACCAGAGGATGAGCACAGGTTATCTTTTAATGTGTATCTAGCTTACCCTGACTAGAGTGGTGGTCCATGCCTGGCCTGGGTGCATACCTCAGCCAACCAGGAATCCCAATTCTAACAAAGTCCAACTATGAATTTCTTTTAGCCTTCTCTATTAACTGGAACACATGCGATGTGGTGAATTCTTGTAAGCAGGGCCTATTCCATCCCTGTGCGACCTTTTCAGTGCCTTTGGCAGTGAAAATTAAATTGATTAGAATAAGTGCCAATGGGTGGATTTAGGACAGGTTGAAAATCAGTCTAATTGGGCCAGAGCTGTAGAGTTTCTTGTTTTGTATACTTATCGTATCGCCCTAAAGGGGACGGGTATGTCCACACCTGGTTCCCGTGCACACTGTGTCACTGGACCCAAGCTGTACCTGGCTGATAAGCCTATAACTAGGGCGAACCGGTCCTGGGTTGCTTGCATTTTGGTTTAGGGAGGACCTGGCTTGGCAGTTCGTGCTGGACTGTTCCTATTGGAGCAGGTGCAAGACTGATTTGCATATATGTGGGTCCAAACTGAGATGACATAGTGTGAAAAATAACAATGGATTGGGATACGGCCCGAGTGATTACCAGTGGCTGAGATTAATTCAAGCATTCCGTCCATCACTGTTTTGCATACTGAGGGCCATATTTACAAGCCCCTATCACCACAGGAACGCCACTTTGCTTTATTTACAAGGCATCATTAAGCTTAATGCTGCCTTGTAAATAAGGCACCCTTTCACTCTATACTTAGCGTGAAAGGGGCGGGCAATGGGTGTTGTGGTGGGAGTTCCACTGCAACACCCATTGATTTTGATGCTGCCTCATATTTACTAGGGTGGCGTTAATATGTGGCAGCATCAAAATTAAGACCAGGGAAACCTGGTCTTACCCTGGCAAAACGAGGAGAAATACTTTATTTCTCCTCGTTTGTGCTATTTCTATATGCGCTGCATTGTGCAGCAGACATAAAAACAGCAAAATGCCATTGATTGTTTATGTGCAGGAAGGTGTGCCTTCCTGCACATAAACAATCATCAAAAAAAATGACGAGTTGCAACTTCTATGTGTGATGCACAAAGCAGTACATATAGAAGTTACAAAACGCCATTTCAGATTGGTTATGTGCAGGAAGGGACCCCTTCCTGCACGTAAACAATCCTTCCCCTCAACGCAGGCACCCTTGCACTATGGTGCTTTGGCACTAGGCTGCTAAATTTAGCGCCAGTGCAGGGAGAAACTCAGGGTTGCACCTTATTCTTGTAAACACAGTGCAGCCCTGCGTTTCAGAAGCGGCGGAGCTCAGTGTTAAGACCAACAAGGCTAATGCCATACTTCGTCACTTCTTTTGTAAACATGCCCCTGATTCTCTTGTTTTAACCATGAATCCTTTGTTCATGATGCGTTTTGTTGCCAATTCTGTGCTTTAACAAACTTTTTTAAAAGCTTTTTAAATCAATGAATTGTAATTCTCCACAACTTATGAGTCAATTTGTTTATTTGTTGATCTGGCTATAAAGTTAAATATATGATAGCTTTAGCAGGTGTTATTGTTCAAATTGGCAATTTAATCTGATTATAACTGACCTTCCACTAAAGAAAAGTCGTGCAATTGGTTAGAAATATTTTATGTGGATTTAATGTCAACAAGATGGTGCTTTCCTATCACTAATTACATGTTTAATTTATATGCTAAGAACATGACAACCTTTGGGCTTTAATGTTCTTCTTTTAAATGTTCTTTTTAACCAAATAAATGAAAATAAATAAATAGCACATGATGATCTCTGACGATGTCACTCCCTATTTATGTGTCGAAAGGCAGATTACAAAAAATAAAGGACAGTTTCCCCAATCAGAAAACTTGCCAAAGATACTATTAAAACAGACAGTAAACGTTTTTGATGGAATGCGTCAGCAAAAGTTAAAACATTAAGGGTAATGAGGGGCATGCTTTATTTCTTAGTCGAACTAAATGACCATTTAATGCAAAGGGCACTATTCATCTACAGATTTCGTCCTCCATTTCTGAAAATGCATCCTAAACATGAACTTAACCCCTTTGCTGCTAGGCCTTTTCCCCCCTGTGCTATGCCTTTTTTGAGCTATTTGGGGTAGTTCGCGCTTAGGCCCCTGTAATTTTTTGTCCACATAAGGTATCCATGACAAATTTGCACCCTTTTTTTTAACACCCTGAAGATTGTAAAGGTACCCAGGGTTTGTGGATTCCCCTGGAGGGGGCCCAGAATAAAAAAAAATTTAAATGGGGAAAAAGTGCTGCAGAAGAAAGCGTCTGTTTTTTCCCCTGCAAATGGTATCAACAAAGGGTTTGTGGTGCTGAAATCACTATCTTCCCAGCTTTCAGGGATAGGAAGACTTTTGTCAGACAACCAATTTTTTTTACACAATTTTGGCATTTTACTGGGACATAGCCCATTTTTGCTACTTTTTGTGCTTTCAACCTCATTCCAGTTGGTGGTAGAAATGGGTGTGAAAGCAATAATAGATCCCAGAAAGCTATACATTTCTGAAAAGTAGACACAATTCTGAATTCAGCAAGTGGACATTTGTGTAGATCCTTCAAGGCTTTGTTATAGAAACTAAGGGCCAGATGTATGACCAATTTTTGCCTGCGCAAACGGGTTTGCGATCCGTTTGCGCACGCATAAACCTACATGGCCATGTACAAACACTATTTTGCGAGTCGCAAAAAATTGCGTTGCGACTCGCTATTAGGAAGGGGCGTTCCCTTCCTAATAGCGAGACTCTAGCCATGTATGAATGTTTTGCGACCGCAATTGTGGTTGCAAAACACTCACAATTTACCGCCCTCTTCAAGAGGGTGGTAATGGAGTCGCAAATGGGAAGGGGTCCCCAGGGGACCCCTTCCCCTTTGTGACTGGCTCTAAAAATATTTTTTAAGGGCAGGCAGTGGTCCCAGGGACCACTACCTGCCCTTAAAAAATGAAACGAAAACGTTTCATTTTTTTTTTTTAATGCATCCCGTTTTCCTTTAAGGAAAACGGGCTGCATTTTAAAAAAAACCCTGCTTTTTTGACAAGCAGTCCCAGACATGGAGGTCTGCTGAGCCCAGCAGGCCACCATCCCTGAGAGGGCCAGCCATTCCCAATGGGGTCGCAAATTGCGAGTGGCTCATTAATATTCATGAGCCTCGCATTTTGCGACCCTATTGGGAATCGCAATCAGTGTCTCTGACACTGTTGTACATTCCAAATTGCGACTCGCAATTTGTGACTCGCAATTTGCGACTCGCAAGTGAACGCAAATTGCGAGTCGCAATTTGGAATGGTCGTACATCTGGCCCTAACAGTTGAAAATAAGAAAAATTGAAATAAGTTGAAAAAATCTGCCATTTGGCCCAAGGTTTTCACCTGTAACTTCTTCTAAGTATGACAGATTTTAAAAAAGCAATATACCGTTACACTTGCTGGACCCTTCTGGTTGTGGGGATATACAGGACTTGTAGGTTCACCAAGAACCCGAGGAACCCAGAGCCAATAACTGAGCTGCGTCTGGCAAAGGTTTTTCATTGTGTACCGGGTATATAGCAATTCATTTGGTAAAATATAAAGCGTGAAAAATAGTTATCAAAGACACCTATGTATTAGAGTAGAGTTTAGAAACAGTAGCTATTTGCACATCTCCGAAATTGTGGGTACCCATACTAGCATGTGAATTATAGGACATTTTTCAAAGTGACTTTTTTTGCACATTGTCTTACATTTGGAAGGCAGAAATGCATAGAAAGTCGATAGGTAATAACAATTGCTCTACAATTCTGTGTTCCCCTAAGCCTCCCTATAAAAATGGTACCTCACTTGTGTGGGTAGGCCTAGTGCCTGCAACAGGAAACAGCCCAAAATGTAACGTGGACACACCACATTTTTACAGTGAAAACAGACCCTTGTTTTGCAAAGTGCCTAGCTGTGGATTTTGAACCCTAGCTCTGCCGGCACCTAGAGAAACCTAGCAAACCTATTCATTTTTTAAAACTAGACACCCAGCGGAATCCAGGATGGGGTTACTTGAGTGGCTCTCACAAGGTTCTGTTACACAGAATCCCTTGCAAACCTCAAACATTGTAAAAAAAAACACACATTTTACTCACATTTCTCTGATGGAAAGTTGAGGAATCTGCATGGATCCGGAAAATTCCACCCACCCCGCATTCCGCCAAAGTCTTACAATAAAAATGGTACCTCACTTGTGTGGATAGGCCTAGTGACGGCGACAGGAAACGGGCCAAAACGCACCATGGACACACCACATTTTTACAGTGAAAACTGACCCTTTTTTTCAAAGTGCCAAGCTGTGGATTTTGAACCCTTGCTCTGCCGGCACCTAGGGAAACCTAGCAAACCTATACATTTTTTAAAATGAGACACTCAGGGGAATCCAGGATGGGGTCACTTGTGTGGCTCGCACCAGGTTCTGTTACCCAGAATCCCTTGCAAACCTCAAACTTTGTAAAACAAAAACACATTTTCCTCAAATTTCTGAGATGGAAAGTTTTGGAATCTGCGTAGATCCACAAGATTCCACACACCCCGCATTCCCCAAAGTCCTCCAATAAAAATGGTACCTCACTTCTGTGGGTAGGCCTAGTGCCCGCGACAGCAAGCTGGCCAAAACACAACGTGGACACACAACATTTTTACAGTGAAAATTGACCCTTTTTTTGCAAGTGCCTAGCTGTGGATTTTGAACCCTAGCTCTGCCGGCACCTAGGGAAACCTAGCAAACCTATACATTTTTCAAAACTAGACACCCAGAGGAATCCAGGACGGGGTGACATGTGTGGCTCTCACCAGGTTCTGTTACCCAGAATCCCTTACAAACCTCAAACTTTATAAAAACAAACACATTTTCCTCACACTTCCTTGATGTATAGTTCTGGAATCTATGTGGATCCACAAAATTCCACCCACCCTGAATTTCCCACAGTCTCCCGATAAAAATGGTACCTCACTTGTGTGGGTAGGCCTAGTGCATGTGCGAGGAAATGGCCCAAAACGCAATGTGGACACACCACATTTTCAGTGAAAACTGACTCTTTTTTTGCAAAGTGCCTTGCTGTAGATTTTGAACCCTAGCTCTGCCGGCACCTAGGAAAACCTTGCAAACCTATACATTTTTGAAAACTAGACACCCAGTGAAAGCCGTATGGGGTGACTTGTGTGGCTCTCACCAGGTTCTGTTACCCAGAATCCCTTGCAAACCTCAAACTTTGTTAAAAAAAAACACATTTTCCTCACATTTCTGTGATGGAAAGTTCTGGAATATGTGTGGATACACAAACTTCCACCCACCCCGAATTTCCCAAAGTCTCGCAATAAAAATTGTACCTCACTTGTGTGGGTAGGCTTAGTGCCTGCAACAGGAAATGGGCCAAAACACAATGTGGACAGCCAGCTTTTTACAGTGAAAACTGACTCTTTTTTTGCAAAGTGCTTAGCTGTGGTTTTTGAACCCCAGCTCTACCGGCACCTAGGGAAAACTAGCAAACCTATACATTTTTTAAAACAAGACACCCAGTAGAATCCAGTAGGGGGTGACTTATGTGTCTCTCACCAGGTTCTGTTACCCAGAATCCCTTGCAAAGCTCAAACTTTCTAAAAAAAACACATTTTCCTCACATTTCTTTGATGTAAAGTTCTGGAACCTATGTGGATCCACAAATTTCCACCCACCCCAAATTCCCTTAAGTCTCCCGATAAAAATGGTACCTCACTTGTGTGGGTAGGCCTAGTGCCCGCAACAGGAAATGGGCCAAAACTCAACGTGGACACACCACATTTTTACAGTGAAAACTGACCCTTTTTTATCAAAGTGCATAGCTGTGGATTTTTAACCCTAGCTCGGCCGGCACCTAGGGTAACCCTGGTGGCTAGTGGGTGGATCCCTGCTTGGGGATCGCCCTCCTGGGGCAATCCCCAAGCATGGGTCCACTAGGGAGGGGTACCATTGGAAAGGAGAGATTCTCCTCTTTCCAACAAAACCTCTCCCATGTGTTTCGGTGCTCGGGGGGCTGAGATAGCCCCAAGAGCACCGAAACAGTGAAACTGAACTAAGTTTCAGTTTCGTTTTCAATGTAATGATGACAGTGCGCCATGCGCACGATTGTCCTTACATTGAAAGAAAAAAAAAGGCTTGGGAGGTTGGGGAAGCTCTCCCCACCTCCCAAGGCAAAAAAGAAAAAAATGAAATCCCTCTGCTGTTTACAGCAGAGGGATTTTGTGCAGGCATGCTCATGACGGAATGGTGCCGTCATGAGCACAGGAGCACTGGGGCCGTATTACGTATTGACATTGTTTGCGTCCGGTGCACCTTTGAAAAGGTGCACCGGATACAAACAATGCAAATGTACCCCATTATGGTTAATGTGCTGCCCCCAGGGCAGCCGCAAACTCGTGCTGCCCCTAGGGCAGCGCATTCATGTGAAAACACGGAGCAGCTGCTCCGTGTTTTCACTGTTCAAAGGGGATTAGAGATCCCCTTGCAGGCGGGTGCAGTCAGTGACTGCACCCGCCTGGAAGGGGATGTCGGGGGGGTCCATGGGACCCTCTTTACCCCCTGCAGAGGGCTGCTCTCAGGGGGCACACTGACAGTGCGCCACCTTTTAAATGCTGCACTGTCAGTACACCTCCTGCGGGCTTCTTTGACTCTGCGCCCGCGTCTGTAATATGGCACGGGCGCAGAGTCAAAGGAATTCCCTCATTTGCATAGGGCACGCCCTTATGCAAATGATGGAACACCCTCTGTTGATAGCGCTGGCGCTTTAAGTGCACCAGCGCTATTGGTATCACTAAAAGGGGACGCAAAAGCGTCTTTGCCCCCTTCTATAATACCAAAGTGCCCCAGGGGCGCAAAAAGCGGGTGCAAATGCCTGTTGCGCCCCCGGGGCACCTTATGTAATAAGGCCCCTGGTGCTCATGACATAACCATTCCATCATGAGCACCGAAAGGGTTAAGAGCAAGGGCGACTGGTGTTCAAGAGCGTGATGGCCATTGCCCTGCCATCATCAGGGCCGTTTCTAGGTGTTTTGCCGCCCTAGGCGAGAACTGAAAAATGCCGCCCCCTCCCTTTTACTACCATCACTCTCTCCCCCTGTCATCCAGGTGTTGGGGAATAGAGGCCTGCTTTGGTGCCTCTCTATCTAGTCTGGACTGTCAAATCCCTAGAAAGATTTCATCCCACATAGGGATCCACCCCACCCCCAAGTAATGTTTTGTTTCTCCAAAAAGTATACTTAGAACTGATTAGACATACGTATTGGAAATATAATCAGGGTGCACCTTGGAGAAAGTGTGAAGTGAAAAACACCAAGGATTTCAAAATGTAAAAATGTTAATTCATGGTGTGCTGGTTACTGTCATACAATTCAGATTAGGGGCATCGTGCAGTCCTGGAACCTAGACAATCTTCACCCAAGACAGCTCATTTTAACTTTTGGCAAAACAAGAGTTTGCATTAAAAAGGAAAGGGAGGGGTCTTAGAGGTCGTAAAAAAAAATACAGACACTGGAGAGGTTTGGGCAGTCGTATTCTCAAATCAGAAGTAAACCGTGGCTCTATTAGGTTGTGAGGTTTGCGGCATACTGTACAATGCACATCACATAGTAACATCATTATTATTTGAATGTAGGATATTAATGTTTCCCGTATTTCACTGAAAAGAAATTTCAAACTTCACCCTATTCAGTTCCGTGTTTTAAGAACCGAAATATCTGTAAATCCTGGACTCAGGCGACAGGTAATTTAAGTGTCTCAATGCTCTCTGTGCCGTGGCCGTGCACAGCTGCGTGCCCTCGGCGCCGCCAGGGCAGGGGCACCCTCAGAGCAGTGGCAGGGCCGAGGGCTCCCAGGAATGCGGAACCAAAGCAGAGCCGGTGCTTGCAAGCTAGCAGTGAGCAGTACTTTGAATGTCTGAGGAGGAGGGTTCCGAGCTGGGATAAACTCCAGAGCTGCAGATAATGCTGCGCCGCCCGCAATGAGCGAGGAGCCCGCCACCTGCCCTCAGCCCCTGAGCCCAGAGTCCCCCGGGAGGTAGGAGGCATCGGAGAGGGGAGCAGGGCACTACCAGCCGCCCGCAGGCACCAAAGCAGAGGAGCGGAAAAAGAGAGCCCTGCAGGAGCTCACCCAGAGGCCGAGGAACAATGTGTGCGCTGACTGCCAAGCACTTTCCTCTCAAAGAGAGGACGCATGTTTTTTGCCGCCCTCCCCCTTTTGCCGCCCCAGGCGGCCGCCTAGTCTGGCCTAATGGTAGAAACGGCCCTGGCCATCATGGGGGAGGAGGAGAAGGAAATTCGAGAACAAGGAGCTACCAGATGCTTGTAATATTTCATGCTAGGTTGTTTTATTTTTTTTAATGAATTAGTGTTAGGAAAAGAGTGCCCTGCACACGTCCGATTCGAGGAAGTCGTCACCCTGGAAGCACAAGCCAGGGCAGTGACATCACAGTGATGGGCGAGGCCAAATTCACAGTGATGAATAGGTTTCCATTTGGGTGCTTATTGATGTGGTTCAGGGTGGAGTCAGCAGAACTCATTTCAAGCAAAGGGCCAGGGCGGGGCAGACTTTTAAGTAGCAGGAAGGAGCTTAGTGAAGGCTCCGCCTCCTCCACTTTCAGCCACTGTTGATTTACTTTTTAAAGCTATAGGCAGGTCTTTAAATGGGGTGAAAACACTGGGGGGTCTCTCAAAGGGGCGTGGCTTAACACACGTAAGTTAGAAATCTCTGCTTAGCATTGTGTGCCGCCCGACTGGTATTTTACGATTTCTTCCTGTCTTTGCATCCAGATATATAATGCAAGTAACATTACACCTACAGCAAGCCAGGACTATTGGCTTTGTCAATAATATTTGTTAGTTGCATAAGAAAAATAAGAAACAACAATGGCATCTTTGTATAAAATATTGAAAGTGCTTTAATTCTGAAATGTGAGACTGTGAAAGTACTTTAACAAGTCCCTTTAAAGATACATCAAATGCAGTGAAGGTTTGTACTGCTGCCAAGCTAAGAGTTTTTTTTCACTCGGAGGGTGAGGGCAATAATAGAGAGCCAGCACCTGCTTTATAGAACTGCCGGTGCTGAGCACCAGCGGGACCTGACCCACTTAAAGCCCTGAGTATAAGGCAGGCTGCAGAAAGACCGGCTTGCTAACTGTTGGTTTCTATTGAGTCTGAAGCATTGAAGAGCAGGCGTGTTGTCTTGTATGCTGAGAAACAACTCTTCGTCTTTACCCAGCTCTGCCGACTCTAGTGAGTGGTTTTATTACAACATTATTTGCTTTTCAAACTGTCTCCACTGAACAGGCTTTGCCTTCATCATACACTGTCAGTTCAGTAGAAGTAAACCACCCATGACCTCAGCAACAACAACCACCAGTTGACTGAAAAAGTAAATAGTAAGTAAGTCCGTTTTTATATAGCGCAGCTACTCACCCTTACGGGTCTCAAGGCGCTGGGGGCCGTAGTGGAAATTAAGTGAGCTATTGCCCAGAGTCACACGGTGCTGAGCTGAGCTGCCGCCAGAGCCGGGGATCGAACCGTGAACCCAGTGCTCCGAAGTCAGCTGCCCTGGCCGCTGCACCACACCTCTCCACTGCTGATGCTTTGTTGTTGCTGCAGTATGGTACTTTAAATGGATAACATGCAGGCACGTCTTTCTTTCATTCTGTTTTCGTTTTTCAGCAGTGCTGAGAGCTCACATTAATGATGGTAAAATAGGAACAAACAGTTTTTTTCAAGTTTACTGTTTTAGGCAAGTTAGACAGATATGGAATTGTGAAACCGAAAGTGCAGCTGCACTGCTGTTATTCAGTCCTTAATGTGAAATTTGAGCACAGATGAAAAGTGAATCTGTAAAGATATGCATGTTTTCCATTTTAAACATCTTAAAGTTCTCGCGCCTCACCACTTTTAAATTTCACCAGCCACCACTGCTTAAAAGTGAACTCACCTTGCTCACCTGTGGCATCCATTGTAACTATTTATTGTTTTTCTTTTACTTGTGTTATGCACTGCTTTGCTGCCAAAAAAAGCAAGCATTGGTGAATGCATTAGGTTTCGCCTATGTGATTATTAATAAGCAGTTTTTTGTTGAAAGTTGTAGCTTGCTGAGTAGTTGTACAATATAAGTTACAGAAAGTCTGTGTAATGACTTGATTATGTACATAAAGGCAATATATTGTGCTGTTACTATTGTTATAGTGTGGGTAAGTAATAGCAAACTTTTGAAAATGAAATGAAAGAGGGAAATAATAGAATTAATTGATGTAATGACAATATTAAGTGTTGAGAGAGCTCTGACAACTGTTGGCCCCAGTGCCACTGCACCTGCTGCACCATTGAAATCATGACCCTATTGCCTGCAAGATAACTGCACTTGTGACTGCTAATTTAGTAGTTAAATATAGCAATATTTGGTGTCTAGAGGAGTTCTGACAACCTTTGGCCCCTGTGCCACTGCACCTGCAGCACCATTGAAATGATGGCCCTAGTGTCTGCCAGATAACTGCACTTGTGACTGCCTGTTTAGTAGTAAAATTTAGCAATGTTCTGCGTTTAGTGGGGTCCCTAGAGCTTTTGGTCTCAGTGCCACTGCACCTGCTGCAGTATTGAAATTATAACCCTAGTGCTTGCTAGATAACTGCACTTATGACTGCCTGTTAAGTTATAAAATATAGCAATATTAGGTGTTTAGAGGAGTTCTGACAACTTTTGGACCTGGTGTCAATGCACCTGCTGCACCATTCAAATAATGACCCTGTTGCCTGCAAGATAACCACTTATCATTGCCTAGTGAGTAGAAAAATAAAGCAATATTTGGTGTTTACTGGAGTTATGACAATGTTTGGCCCCAGTGCCACTGCACCTTCTGCACCATTTAAATCAAGCTCATTTCTGTTGCAAGGCAACTGTAATTGTGACTGCCTGTTGAGTAGTAAAATATAGCAATGTTAGGTGTTTAGAGGGGTTCTGACAACTATTTGGCCCTGTGCCACTTCACCAGCTGCACCATTCAAATCATGACACTAGTTCCTGAAATATAACTGCACTTGTGACTGTCTGTTTGGTAGCAAAATATAGCAATATTTGGTATTTAGTGGAGTTATGACAACTTTGGGCCCCGGTGCCACTGCACCTGCTGCACCATTTAAATCAAGCCCCTTTCAACTGCAAGCTAACTGCAAATGTGAATGCCTGTTTAGTAATAAAATATAGCAATTTTAGGTGTTTAGTAGGGTGTATAGAGCTTTTGGTCCTGGTGTTACTGCTTTTGCTGCACCATTGAAATCATGACCCTGTTGTCTGCAATGTAACTACACTTGTGACTGCCTGTTTAGTTTTAAAACTTAGCCATAATATGGGTTTAATGGGGTCCCTAGTCCTTTTTTGCCTCGGGACCATTGCACCTGCTGCACCAATCAAATCAAGTCCCTTTTAACTACAAGGTAAGTGCAATTGTGACTGCCTGTTTGGTAATCAAATATAGCAATATTATGTGTTTAGTGGGGTGCCTGGAGCTTTTGGTCCCAGTGCTACTGCACCTGCTACACTATCGAAAACATGATCCTAGCGCTTTGTAGATAACTGCACTTGTGACTGCCTGTTTAATAGTCAAATATAGCAATATTATGTGTTTAGAGGAGTGCTGACAACTTTTGGGCCCAGTGCTACTGCACCATTCAAATCCTGACACTGTTATCTGCAAGGTATCTGCACTTGTGGCTGCCTGTTTAGTAGTAAAATATAGCTTGGCTCTTGTATATTAACTTTATTTTTAACGTGCAAAGTTTATTACAACATTTAGAATTTGATCATAATGACCAAATAGATTAAGTTGAAAGAATTAATTTGATTATGCCTACAAAGGGCAAAGAAAGGTATTGAGGCATGAATAGGAAATGCCACAAATATTCTAAGGCTAAGGCATCTGGTTTACACAACTAAGTGATAAAAAGCAAGCATTCCAGCATACTGTTAGAAGCAGTCTGTCTTTTCCGTGGGAAGAGATCTTATCTTGACAGTGAATGGGGCTCAAACAGTGTGAACAGCTTTAGTATATGAATCTAAATGTGTGCATCCTGGGGAAGTTAAAAAAAAGTTCCACACAAAGGTGTATGACCACAATAATTTGCTGATGGGAACTGATAAGAGCCCCCCTTTTAAGATATATTAAATACAAGAGATTTCACCAGCGCAAGCGCTGTGCAGGCAAAAACTAAAAAGTGCACAGATAAGATGTCCGCACGTGGTGCAATCTCAAGTCTCACAAAATATAATTGTGAAAGAGGCCTTTCACTCCATGTCTGATAGACAGGACTGCTCCTTTGCTAGCCTCTCATTTTGTGTTGATGTTGAATCTCAAGTCTTCACAAAATAGAACTGTGAAAGAGGCCTTTCACTCCATATCTGACAGACACGACTGCTCCTTTGCTAGCCTCTCATTTTGTGTTGATGTTGATAGGCCCTCGCTGTTTTTGGGTTCAGTCCAGAGCAGTGCTGGAAATTATGGGAACCCACCGGAACCGGGTTCCAGCAGCTATTTCTAGGCCAGATCCCCAGAGAAACATGCTGAATTTGTCCTGGTGTCATTTTCCCACACCAGAACATAATTCAGCAGTGCCCACACGTTGCCTGCTTTCTGTTCAGAGCAGCAATGCGCAGGGAGCTTCCTTATTTTTACTTCAAACCGCACCTAAAACAAACGCCTTGATTTAAAGGCCTTCTTTTGTTTAATTATCATCTTGGCTGGGAGTCAACTGGAGCCTTACACCTCGATGCCAAGAAAACAAAGGCACATAGCTTATCACTTCACTAGTATTTTAGAACAACTATGACTTGGAGGCAGGTTTTCGACTTTGTTCAACCCCCTATTTAAGAAATGTGCATGCACTGTAAGAATGAAAGATTTATCTGTGTGTATGAGCAATTACACAAATAATGATTTAAATGGCACCATTTATTAAAAATTAATTATTGTATAGTGCTGCGCATACCAGTGTCGGGCGTCAGAGCACTTTATATCACACACAATGGCACAATAAATCATACAAGTGTTTAAATAAATGTCCAGGAAATCTTATTTGAGACATGAGAGTTTTAAGGTGTAGGAATCACACACCGTCCATACTTGTAGACATTGTATGTTAAGAGTGGATCGTCGGAAGAAACAAAAAGTCAGGATATGAAAAGTAACTCAGTGATTATGGTTGTACTAAGAAGACTGTATTACATCCCAAAGGAACCCATATTTGCAATCTTAGAGTAACAGATTGAGAAAGACAATAATAAGGATCTAAACTCATGACTTACAGTTACATGCTTACTTATGAACTGGAAGCAACGAAATTATCTCAGAGTTAAAAGCAGTAGCCCACCAACCTATCTACATAAAATACAAATCTGTCATCTACATGTCACATGATGTGCTTTGCAGCAGGCACATTAATCCTCTATGCTACCTTATAAGTGAAAACGATGACTGGACAAAACAGGGAACACTCCAAGAACTGTGTTAACCACTAGAGTTCTCTTACCACTATTATAATGTCCTTAAAATTGCTGGGCACACAGCTCTCTGCAGCAGGCATCTTAACTCTGTAGGATATTTAAAAATGCAGTCTCCTCCTGTCCAATTAAGTAAGCTAGAATAGATTTGCTGTCACATATTTCCTTATTGTCAATTTCTTTACAGCAGATTTTTTTTAAATAAATGCATAAATTGACTTTCAAGCTCCACCTCTAGTGACTCCACCCTCTTTCCTCTGCCACACCTTGACCCCCAATTTATGGATTCCTATAGTATTTCTTTTCTAATTCCAGCACTGGTCCAGAGAAATCCTGACTATGCAAGACCGAGCACATTTAAATTGGGCCCACAGTCAATCAAGAATGACAAGTGTGTTCCAAAGCGTTCCAATTTCCTGCTCTTAGCTGTAATTTAGGTTATGCATTGCAGAGTTAAAACCTTCCGAAGCCATTTATCTGTAGCGGTATTTGCATTTTGTGTTTAGCCCTCGTGGGGGTTAATGACAGCCATTAGCCACTCGCCATTATTCCACTTAGTGCGAACAATGGTCATGCAGTGAGCATTTCACTTTTCAGCAGGAAACGAGCGATGCTAATTCAGGTGGCAGTGGAACTCGCGAACAAAGAATTGACTTTCATCCTTTTCCTAGAATTGCCGAACCAGCATATTTTCTTTTGCCGTCGTCTTCTCTCTTTGAAAGCTTTTTCTGGTGACAGTGGGTAGCCAGTGTGTCATGGGCCACAGTGGAAGAAAATGGACCCCTGGCCACTGTTTGAACTGTACAGTACAGCAATATTCAGTGGACCCCTCAGGCCTCTGGGCCACGGTGCCACTGCAATTGCTGCACCAGTGGGCACCAGGGCCGGACTGTGAACAGAAACCGGCCCTGGCAAACTGCTCAGCCGGCCCCCCCTGGGGTGAGGGGGAGTGCAGCCGAGCAGTTTGCGAGGGCCGGTTTCGGCCGATTTTGTTACAGGGGGCCGATATTGTCGACCCCCGGTAACAAAACCGGCCTCCCAGGGGCCCAAAACCAGCCCCCACCCTAGCGGCCTACCGGGGAAACGCCCGGTGCCCGCTATGGCCAGTCCGGCCCTGGTGGGCACTACGCCCCTGACTGGTGAAGTCCAACGCACCCACCATCCCATGAAAGTAATGTGCCAGAGCTATGTAAGACAATTCAAAGTAAACGTTTTGACTTACTGTGCAATTATGTTGCAGATCAAAAGAAGCTTGTTAATAGCAAACTCCAGGCTGAGCTCCCTGGAAAAATTTAGTTTGCAACCAAAATACAGGGCGGGGACGGTTCTTCCTAAAATAGATTGTGGAAGTTAAGACTGGTTTGATTTTTAATTTTATATAGCGCACAAATGCCCAGGGGCATCTTGGTGCTGCCTCTGACTTGGTTAGAGAACGGAAGCGAAAGGTGCTGCGCTAGTGACTAATGAACCAGGTCTTGGGAGATTTCCTAAAGGACAGGAGGTCTGGACAGTTCTTTAGATTCATGGGGAGTGAATTCCATAATTTGCCATCCCCAGAAAGAAACTTCTACCTCCCCATGATGCTCGTTTGCCTCTGGGCAGCACTAGAGGCTTGGCTTCCGATGATCTGAGTTTCCTGGATGGGGTGTAGCAGATAAATCTGTTCTGAAGATAGCCTGGCCCGTTATTATGCAGTGCCTTAAAAACTGTGCAGAGAGCCTTAAATTCTATTCTCTTTGCCACTGGAAGCCAGTGTAGCTTAATCAAGGCCTGAGACCCAGACTGATATTTTTTTAATTCCCAAGAGGAGCCAAGCCAATGCATTTTGCAGCATCTGAAGTTTATGGAGGAGTCTTTTCTGGATGCCCATAAATAGGGCATTGCCATAAACCAACTTGGCTAAGACAAGTGGGTATCCATTGTATTTTGGAGGCCTGAGGGAATAAAGGGATGCATTTTGCTGATAATTCTTAAAGTAAAAAGTTGAGTTTATTGTGAGTTGAGCTTTAAGCAATTTAGGGGCATATTCACAAGGAGCTATCGCCGAATTAACGGCACTTTATCGAAGCCAAAGTCGTGATAAATTTACCTCCCCATTCACAAGCCGGTGTTAACAGCCCACAGCACCAGTTTACCCGTGATAGCAGCCGCAAAAAACATCGCCACAGAGGACCCCCGCAAATATCGCTAATGAGATGCAGAGTAGGCGTTCCCGTGACAAAAGTCAAGACAACAGCACACCTCAACATTCTCAACGACCAGCCACATCGGCGATAAAAACACAAAACAGGCGATAAGGCGCGTTAGCACCAGGAAATCTACACCTGCTCTGACCTGGTGTAAAGTCAGACGGCAGCCAGCACAACAAAAAAGGGAGCACAGCCCAGGGCCACATCCGAAGGGCAACAGATGCCATGGAGCCACTCATCATGCGGCCCGGACACCCAAGAGGGCCACAACACCCACCGCCACCACCCCAGGACCCCAACCCACACCCGGAACACCACCCCCCCCGGGACCACCCCCAACCCCGGACTAAGAAATTGCACACCAACACCACGAATCCCAAAACAAACATTTTGCCTGATGTCGCACAAGCCAGAAAATAAACATACATGCGTGGCCAGAAAATGGAGAATCAGTCATACAGCAATGCAATCACCAACACAAAACACCATACAAACAAAAGCAGAAACAACCCTTAGGATGAGTCCTAGCTGCTCCTCACTGGACAATCCGTAGCACACAGCCTGGAAGACCAAATCCAAGAGAAGAAGGTGTGCCATGCGCCCAACAAAGGAAAGAGAGGGAGAGAGCGAGGGAGAGAGACGGAGTGAGATAGCACAAGCAGCGCAAGGCCGCTCGGGCACCTGGCTCTACATGCCAACATGTGTGTGTGCATCGCCATCCGTACACCATGATCCCAAGGCCGTGTCCCAATCTCAGCACCAAAGCCACATCACATTCCGAAAATGTAAGTAGTAGTCAGACAAACATCAGGGATGAAAGCACCATTGTCCCAATGCAGAAGGCGGGAGGACACCTGCACCTCTGACCTTGGTCCAGAACGCGCCTGGAACACCCTGATAGAGATGCAATGGCAGATGGGGACGACTCCCACACCACGCATTCCGCAAATGAACCATCCGACTCATCCACAGCCCACACACAGAAGCCCCTGCCTGTGGTACCCCCACATGGGATGCCCTTGACACTCACGGAAACAGCAACCCATTACCCACAACGTTGCACACATATTCGAATCATTGCTTACAGCTGTGGCATTTCCTCCACACAACTGCCGCAGTCCAGAAGAGTGCCTGTTCACGAGATGCGCCAACGCAATGGCAGGCCATACCGGGCACATGCACAACCCCCGTCACGTGGAACAGTACCGTGCACGTATGCTGCTGGCAGTGCTGCGGATCAGTTACAGGCTCAGTTTCCGCATTGCCCACGTCACCTGCGTCCAGCCCTGGTTCCACTGCCGAACATGCACATTCGAGTGTCCCATGGATGTCTGCCTATCCAACACAACTGTTGATGAATTGGACTATGACTTGTGTCTGCGCCCCCTGTTGGATCACGAACAGGAGTGTAACCGAGACAGCCGTGCATGGGATGCCTTGACATACTGCGTATGTATTGGTAGTTGTGCATGGGAGATTGCACAATTTCTCGTGTGCAGTGACCACATCGAGGCGCTCCCCTATTGGGCTGTGTTGCGGATCGGTGAGACGGCGTGGGCTGAGCAAACCTGCCCGGACCACCTAATGGATTGGCTCACCCTGGTGTTCCTTGAACACGACAACGACGTACTATTGGAACACATTGCACATGAGGCTGCACGGGCATTCATGGACGAGTAACTACGTTCCTGCAGCCTTCATCCGATTGCCACCCACAGCACATGGCCCAACAACTTGTTGCTTTGTGGGGATTGCTGACATATCCCACCACAACAGTGGACACGTCTGCCTTCGGTCGGGCTCTGGATGCATGTGCGTGGAATAACGCGTGTGTACACACACCTGTGCAAGGTGACGCAGGTCCATGGTCGGAGCAACGCAGCGTCGTCTGGCAACGTTGCCAATTTGGACACACTGCTGGGTGAGAGCCCACACATGGCAATGAAGCACGACATGTGAACCTGTCGGACCCTCACACCTGTTCACTGTCGGCAGAGCAGACAATCGGCGCACCCCGGAGGCAGTGCACCATGCAGACCCCACGTGCAGTGAGGCGTGCCCCCTCACACGGGGCAATGGGCAGACGCCAAACAACACATGACTCATCAAGCAAGGCAAGGTGGGCTGTGAGCGTTGCCATCCGTGATGATTTCAGCCCCAACATTATCTGTACCTCGACATGTACCCATGCTGCGTGTAATTGTCTTAAGCATGTCCCTGCCTGTTGTGGCCGTTGCCTCGTCCGTACTGACACGCACATGCCAATAAAGCCTATGCCACTCCACTGGTGTCTAACTGTGAGGTGTGTTGTTTAGATTGTCCACTCGTGTGCCACAATGAGCATCGTCCCAACACAAGGAGGAACTGACTGACGCACGTGCAATGGGGGTGTGTCCCTTTGGCAAGCTCCACCTCTGTGAGCCAGACATTGTTTTTGGATAGGTGCTGGACGACATGTGCACTTACATGACTCCAGCTATGTGTGTATGGTGTCCAACCTCTGACCATGTGGAGCAATGTCATACATCACAACAGAATGTGTCCACACAGATGTGTGTAAGTCGGTATGCGACGTGAAGTTCTGCTGTCACACGTGGTGTGGGATACCACTCCTGGCCTGCCACCGTTTTGGTCACTACTACACACGGCCCTATTCAATACATGGACGTGTGCCTACGTTGGGATGTTGTGAGATTGCTGTTGATGTGCAATGGGGACACAGCTAGTACTCACCTTCACAGTCATCCAATTGGCCATGTGTCTCAGGGATAGACATGCGCATAGATGTCAGTTACCAGGGTGTACCTTCATGTGCAATCATCGTCCCCACATCCAGCCATACTTCCATACGTGAGTGAACATAGAGATGACACATCTGTGTGATTTAGAATGTTTTATTCACATTCAGGTGATTGACGGAGCTGGAGCTGTACCTGGCCATCCAAGCCCACATCACATGGAAGCCCAGTGGTGGGCCAACCAGAGTCCTTTGGGGATTGTACAGTGATTGGGAAGAGGGAGAGTGCAGTCCGCAGCAGGATTGCTGTGTGATTGGCCAGCGGTGAAGAAATGGCAGTCCGTGTCGGGGTCCGGGTAAATGTCGCAGGGTGTTCCGGAGGTCAGTAGGAGGTATTTCCCAGGGCATGATGCATAGGTCATGACCAGGCAGGGACAGGCCATATGGCGGTGATGGATGCTACTGCCTCCTTCCTCACACAGTAGTTCCCATCCCCTTCTCACTCCCCTGATATGGGTTCTGTGTCCGGTGTGTCCGGTGTGTGTGGCGGGGTGATGGCTGCATCACTGTGTGCCCCTGACACATCAGACTGCGTAGGTGATGGGGCAGCATCACAGTGTGCCACGGACACATCAGGGATCGGAGCTGTGTGTGTCGATGTTCCTGCTGCAGTCATTTGGGAACGGCTCAGTGGCAGCAATGGCAAGTTGGAGTACTGCAGGGCGTTGCCGTTCCCAGCCACTACTCGCTGGTGTCCAGCTGTGGCAGACATACTTCCAGCCTGCATCTGCTCCATGGTCTCCATTGCCCTCCGCCTCTGTGCCAACTCTGTGCTGTCATGGCTGGTGCCTGTCTGACCAGACAGTTCTTGTATTGGACTCATGGCACCAGCGAGGTTAGCCAAGGTCTGTGGCGGAGCATGGTGCGTACAGGGGGTGTCCGATAGGGACTGTACGTGGTCCCTGATGGGACTCAGACACCCACGTATGGCATCGAGTTTGGCTGCCACGAGCTCGAAACCCACCCGCAGCTGATGAGCCAACTCCACCTGGCAACCCAACACACGCCGTTGGAATTCCATGTATTGGTCGGGGGGTCCTTGGAGACAGCCGTGGTGGTGTGTGTTTCCTGCTGTGTGGTATGTGCAGGTGGTGGGGTCACCTCGAGGAAGCTGGCCTGGCCTGCTCCTGGGGGTGGGGTGCAGAGGCTGTCCAGCATCCGTTGGGGGGTGTCTTGACATATGTGCAGGTTGTCCTCTTCATCATCAATGGTGGGATGTGTGGTGTGCTCTGCAGGGGGTGTTGTTTGTCCCTCTGCAATGTAAAGGGAGATGCAGGTTAACAGAGTTTCACATGTATGGTGATGATTTGCGGATGTTTACATTCAGACTGCATGCCAATGTACATTGTGACTGTTTGGGGGGAGCTGGCTATTTGATGGCAGTCAGTGTGTTTTTCGACTACATGACGGATGTGTGGTAGTACCCGTACATTATCATCACACAGTGTCAGGCAATGCCAGATGTGAGTGGACAGTTACTACGCACGAGCGGAACCTGTTGTGAGCTCTGTCCTGTGGTGCTGGTGTTGCACTTTTGTACCACATTGCCTTCATTGCTGATGTTCTGTGATTGCTATGTGTGTGTGCTGCATTGTGGGGGAGTTGCCCCTGCAGCTCTGATTTCGTGTAGCCTTCTCCCTTTGAGGCGGGGTGCCTTTGAATTGTGTGCTTTTTGGGGCCTGATTTGCTTTTGACTTGGGTCATGTGTGCTCGCGGACTGTTTTTGTGGCCTGGTGCATTGTTCTGTCTGCTGCGCGTATTGTAAGGCATGGGTTGTGGGTGCACGTGGACACGTCGGAGTGTGACCTGCTCCTTACGGATGTGATCCGCACTTGGCTACCTCCATGTCGCTTCGTGGGCCATGTCATTTTTTGGGGTAGCTGCCATGCTATCGGACATGCAGTGTTACTTGCATAGTCAGTGTGGGTCATGGAGCCGCTGCTTTGCTGGATTCAGCACATGTGCACGGGTCGGTTGTGATTTTGGTGATAGGGGGGGGGGCCCCTCTGTGCACATTGTGGATGGGGGCCTACTTGGCGTTTCTATGTGTGCTGCAGTGTGCCAAGGCAATCAGGGACATGTTCCACGGTCATTGTGGGTGTGCTGTGTGCTGCGCGTAATTGTGCATGTGTGCCATTGTGCCCATCTCCCCCCGTCCCTCCCGTCCCTAGTGGTTACTCACCCTGTTGCTGTTGGGTCAGGTCGTATCGTGCTGTGTCCAGGCCCCCCAATCCTGCCACCGTCTCCTCACTGCTGACTGTGGCCACCATTTGCTCCAGCTCATCCAGCTCCTCCTGTGTCGCAGGACTCCCACCTCCAGTCGCCGTTGCTGCCTCCCTGTTGGCGGCGAGCTTATGTTTGGTCTGACTTTTCAGACCATGCCAGCGCCTCTTGACCTCCTCCAGTGACCTCCTGGACACTCCAACTGCATTGACGTTGGTGACGATGGCCTGCCATATTTCGGTTTGGGTTGCCAGTGCCGCAGTGGAGGTGCCGAACAGTTGTTGATGGTGTTCGGTCACCCCTGTGACGATGATCTGGTCTTCCTGCGGACTGTACCCAGTCTTCCTCTTCCTCTTGTCCTTGCCCTTCCCCGAAAGCGGGGTTCCTGGATGGTCCTCCGTAGGGCTTGTGGTGTTCGGCTTGTCCTCTGCACTCAGTCCGGGTGCATCCATGTTGCTACGCAGTTTCGATTGTTTTTGGGCTTTTTTTTTTCTTTCTTTTATGGTGCTTTTTCCCGTCGGACGCGTGGGATTTACAGGCCTGTGTCTGGTGTTCGCTGATTTCTGTACCGCGATTGTCCTCATTGCATGATTTCTCGCGTTTCGCATTTTTTCGGCGTGGCGTTGATTTTCACGCTGTCATTTGACGTGTTATCTGGTGACTATCGCATGCTACCGCCTTGTTGTGAATTCCACGTTGACAGAGGGTTATTTTCCCGTGCTAGGCTGCGATATTGAAAGTTGCGTTACGCTACTCTTGCGGTAGTTATCACACGTTCTTGTGAATATACCCCTTAGCCTCATCCAGCTTCTTATCTGAGACATACAGGAGCTAAATCTTGAGGCAGTGTCTTCTGGATTCCAAAACCAATATTCGGGTATCATCGGCATATGACACCACCAAGAGTCCAAATGGTTAGCTAAGTCTTGCCAGTGGGGTGACGTAAAGATTGAAAAGAGTAGAGCTCAGCGGAAAGCCCTGTGGCATCCCACATGGCAAGCAAAACTGGTCAGAAGCAACATTTTGCACTCTTTCCGATAGGATGATTTTATCAAGCTGATAGTGAGACTACTCAGTGAGCCAGTCAATCAGGATGGTATGATTGACTGTATCTCGGGCCGCTGAGAGGTCCAATATTATCAGTATGGCCTTGCCGCTTCCATCTAAAATGGACCTCAGCTCCTCTGATGCAGCTACCAACTTTGCCTCCATGATGTGTGCACTTCTAAATCCATATTGTGTGAGTCCAGCAAGCTGTTAGTGTCTATACACAGCGTAAGTTCCATGTTCAAAGCATTCTCTAATAACTAAGCTAGAAAAAGTAGCCTAGAATTAGGCCTATAACTACTAGGCTCTTGTGAATCAAGACTGGCATTTTTAAGTAAAGATAGATTGAAAACCTCCATCCATTCAAGGGAGATGTAACCAGTGTTGACTATTTAGTCGAAGATCATGGTCAATTGAGTGCTTAAAATTTCTGGGACAAGATGAGCGGTTTTTGGAGGGCAAGGGTCTAATGGGATCCAGATTTGGTAGATTTGATTAGGTTAAAGACCTGCTCTGAGAGGAGTGAGGAAAACATATTACAAACAGCAGATGAAGGTCGGGCTCGGTTGTCTGCCAGTAATATGGAAAATGTTTGATAATTAGTAGCAAAGGTGTCCAAAACTTCCTTTACTTTCTTTACTTTTGTCTGAAAGAATTCGGCTAGAATACACCATAAAGTTTGGCTGCAACTGGCACAGGCACCTTCACTAGGCTTTTCACAGTATTGAAAAGCTCTACTGCAGAGTTATTAGATTGTAAAATCTTGTTGGAGACGTTTTTGTTTTTTCCTCAGATATTAGCTCTTTATACTCTGCTATAGACTGCTTACAAATCTCTCTGTCCTTAGGGTCATAATTAGATCTCCAGATTTGCTCCTTCCTTCTACACAGCTGTTTCTGGGCTCTCAAAGTCTTGGAGAACCAAGGTTCTGAAGGAGTTTTTCTGCGATTGATAAAGATTTTTTCAGACACAAGAGTGTCAACTGCCTTTCCTATCCAGGCGGAATAATTCTGTATGGTTACATTAAGATCTGTCGTAGAGCTAGGCTTAATTTCTAACAGGGGTTCTGATAGGGCAGAGTGTAGGGCACATGAGCTGATATTCTACCAGGCCATGCACTTAGTGCCCAGGGGGTTTGCACCCCTCCTGGTTGGGGACCGAGGTAAGTGATAGGGGTGGTGTGTCAGTAAACCTCTGAAGGTATAGTATTTCATGAGCTCTATTTGAAAAAAAAATTCAAAAGTCGAACTACTTACATCTGGGTAGCAGCTTATAGGAAGAGAGTTACGTGTGAAAATAGCTAGCCCACTCCCTCTATTACTTAATCTGTCAGCTTTGACAATCGTGTAAATAGCTGGAATTGCCTGACCCAAGTCAGGACCGAATACATTATTAACCCAGGTTTCGGTGACAAAGATTATGTCAAGATTATGTGTTTCCAAAAATTCTGCAAACTCGATTTTATGTTTGATTTGCGACCTCGCTTTAAGCAAGGTACATTCGAAAACTTTGTGTTGAATAGCTCAGGGGCTAAGTCAGATCTCACACAGTGTATATCTTGAATTGTTGCATTGGTGAGAGTCAAATTGCAATTTGTGCATTGTACCAAGTTCAGACCAAGATGTAGTTCGAGACTGGCACAGAGCATATTCTTGCCTTCTGTACTGAGAGCCAAAAGTTCTTACCTGGAGTACCGCAAAGCGGGTAGGTTTCCTGGAGCAAAAGGACCAGGGTTCCAGCAGTCGGCGCGATCCAGGCGCAGACGGGCTTACCTTAGGCATGCTTTCGGCGCATCCGCTACGCATCGACACTTTGGCTTAATATAGGTGGCCAGTAGTGAGGGTAGACGAGCAGCTAGACTGCTGACTGCCACTAGTGCTGGAATGCAGGAAGAGTAAAAGTACAACGCTTCCTCCACACAAATGGCACAAGCCACAGTAGAACATGAAGCGGGCATAGCAAATAAGGATTAAAGATGCATGCAAATAAACAAAATAAGGATGCAACTAAACAAAGTAAGGGTTAAAACACTAAAAGTGCTTGCCCCAGCCAGATAGCAGGGGCTATTGGAAGCACAGGGAAGAGTTTCTTAAATATGTTCTGATTGACGAAAGTTCCCACCCAGCATGGCTCAGAGTAACACTCTTTTGGGGCTCATTTACTAAAATGTGTAGTAGTGGTTTCGTGACGCAATGCCATTTAGCAAGCAGGTCTTTAGAAAAGTAGGTCAATTTAAGGTATTATTTATGTCACATTGTGTCGCACGAGCGCCCACGCAAAGGTTTACTAAATGAGCTGAACTTGAGAGTTTTATTCAAAGGGTGTGACTCAATAATTTTTCACGCAATGTAAAACAGTAACTAAATTTGCTCTGCTGCGCTGCAGAAAGGTGAAAACACAGCCCAGAGCCAACAAATCCTCTAAGATTGACCTGCTGCTGGTGTTGCTCCCTCCTCTGATGCATACATGTAAGTGTAGGCTGTCTAGTTCAAAGAGGTGAATGCATGCTGTATAGCATAGGATTTGTACGGGAACCATACTCACCCAGTGCAAATTCCTACACCTAGACAAACTCAGAAGTATCTCACCTATTCAATGTGTGCTGTGCTCTTCAGCACACATGTAATGCATGCGTTTTAAGGAAATAGATAAATTGACCTTATTAACACCTGCTTCCAGTAGGCATTCATTTGTGTTTGGCTGTCTTATTTCCCATTGGTATTGCAGTAATCTGCCCCAGGAATGCCCTCTTGATGTGAAATGACAGAAAGTAGCAAAAAGCTGTTTTCTTTGCAGAAACATTGCACCTTTCCAATGCAAAACGTCTTTTGTGCTGATAGTAAATGTATTGTGAGACCTGGTGCTGCGTTCAGTCATTTTGAACCAGTGCATATATATATATATATATATATATATATATATATATATATATATATATATATATATATATATATATATATATATATTATCTACTGGCGGTCGCCAGTAGATAGTTATAGTTACAACCTATTATCCATAGGAAATCCGCGACATTCTATTTGAAATAACTCTCTTGCCGGTTGACGTATCTAAGCGAAATTTTCAAACTTTGTGGCCCGCTCCGGTCCGCTCCTACCCTGAAAGTCTCAGGGGGATTCGTCAAGCGGGGGCCGAGAAAAAGGGGGGTCCCAAAACGTGTTTTCCCCATGCATTTTCCCATAGGAAACTTTAGACACGGCTACAGCCCGAACTGCTGAACGGAATTACACCAAATTTGGCAAAGAGGTAGTTCTTGGTTCAGAAAGAACCCTTTTTGTTAAATGGTGTAAATCCGTTCAGTAGTTGCTGAGAAAATGAAAAGTAAAAAGTTAGTGATATCTATGGCCGAGTAGGGTCCGCGTACCCTCCCGATCACGAGCTGCATGTTAATTGGCTGTCAGCTGGCTGTCAACATTCCGATTCAGGAAATGTTGGCAGCTATTTTGTCCCTCGGTAGAACCGAGGGACAGAAACAAGTGCGCAAAGCGCACAAAGGGGGCAGAGTAGAAACACCCTGACCCCTAGGTTTGCTCAGGGGTCCCACAAGGACCCCTGGGCAAAAAAAAAAAAATTTTTAAAATCGGCAGGATGCGCTCAGGGTGCGCGAATCCTGCCGGAAAATCGAAGCGCGGTCTCCCGCGCTTCGATGTTAATTGGCCCCGGGTGGCCCAAGTCCCGGGGGCATGGTGGGGGATAATTTAATGTGTGGGGGCCTCAAGGGCCCCCAAACCCCGGGGACCACCACCCCCGGGGCTTTTTAAAAATAGTGCGGGAGGGCTCTGAGCCCTCCGCAGCCCCGGGGACCACCACCTCCCCGGGCTTTTTAAAAATAATTATTAAACCTGTGTGGGGGGCTCCAGCCCCCACACGCCCGGGACCACCACCTCCCGGGGCACTAAATATTTTAATATGGGGGTCCGTTACGGACCCCAGAGCCCCGAGGACCACCACCTCCCCGGGCTGTGTACTGAATGGGAGGGGGCCGCGCGGCCCCTCCTGGAGCCCTTGATGGCCCTGGGGACCACCACCCCCAGGGCCGGCTCCTGCAGTGTCCCGGGTGCCTACCCTCGGGACACTGTAGTTTGCTATGGCAGGACGGAGCCTTGCGGCTCCCGTCCTGCCATAGCAAACTGCTTTGGATATTGGAAGAGAGAGCAGGGAAACCTGCTCTCTCTTCCAATATCCAAAGCGATTGCTTTTCCACATGGGGAGCAGCATGTCAGCTGCTCCCCATGTGGAATAGCAATGCCGGCTCCCAAGGGACGTGGGAGCCGGCGGGACTGTGGGGGATTGGGGACCCCCCACAGTCCCCAACGGAAGGGCCAGCCCCGGGGGATGGGGTCCCCGGGCAAGTAGGTCCGGGAGTGGGGCCACGCGGCCCCCTCCCCAAAAAAGAGAAAAATTTAAAAAAAAAAAAAATGGAAAGGCCGGCCCCGGGAGATGGGGTCCCCGGGCCTTAAAATGGCCAGAGGAGGGGGCCACGCTGCCCCCTCAAAAAATAAATATAGAGGCCATGCCCCGGGGGATGGGGTCCCCGGGGCCAATACAGGCCCAGGGAAGGGAGGCCACGCGGCCCCCTTCCCGTTTTTTTTTTTAAAGGTAATTTAAAAAGGGGTAAGGCCCTGGGGGATGGGGTCCCCAGGGCCCAAAAAGAAAAAGGAAGGGGGGCCACACAGCCCCCCTTCAGGGAGAAAAAAAAAAAACGATCGGGCCCGCAGGCCCCGCCCTTCCTTCACCACTCTGCAAACGCGCCCCTGGCGCGTTTGCAGAGGGGAACGAATCCCCTTGAATACTGGGGGTCCCTGTGGGCCAACTAGCCCACCAGGTACCTCCAGTATGCGCCAGAGGCTGCCTTGCAGAGAGGTGTACAGAGGCCATGCCCCTTTTACACCTCTCTGCAACGCAGCTCTGTGGCGCTTTGGAGGTATATGGTGGGCTAGTTGGACTCCGGGGACCCTCAGGATTCAAGGGGACTTAATCCCCCAACTTAAAACGCGCCACGGGGCGCGTTTGCACAGTGGTGAAGGGAGGGGCGGGGCTTCAGGTGACATGTGTGCAAACAGGCCCCGTGGCGCGTTTTAAGATGGGGAATTAAATCCCTCAATCCTGAGGGTCTCTGGGGCCAACTAGCCCAACAGGTACATCCAGAATGCGCCACAGAGCTGCGTTGCAGAGAGGTGTAAAGGGGTGTGGCCTCTCTACACGTCTCTGCAACGCAGCCCCTGGCGCATATTGGAGGTTCCTGGTGGTCTAGTTGGCCCCTAGGGACACTCAGGATTCAAGGGGACTTAATCCCCAACTTAAAACGCGCCACGGGGCGCGTTTGCAAAGATGTCACCTCAGGCCCCGCCCCTCCCTTCAGCATTGTGCAAATATTCCTCTAAAATCAGCCGAAATAGGAATTCCGATTTACTCACCTGTTATAAGGAGAGACCTCAGTGCTGTATCTTTCAGCCCAGTACTGGTCCTGAAAAGTAATTTTAACCGTACTTACCAGTAACTTGAATTTCCTTCCATAGGCTAACATTGACTGGTTTCACTTGGAAATTCTTCTAAGTGTGGAGTTTTGGAACTTTAAAATATTCCTCTAAAATCAGCCGAAATACGAATTCCGATTTACTCACCTGTTATCAGGAGAGACCTCAGTGCTGCATCTTTCAGCCCAGTACTGATCCTGAAAAGTAATTTTAACCGTACTTACCGGTAACTTGAATTTCCTTCATAGGCTAACATTGACTGGTTTCACTTGGAAATTCTTCGAAGTGTGGAGTTTTGGAACTTTAAAATATTCCTCTAAAATCAGCCGAAATACGAATTCCGATTTACTCACCTGTTATCAGGAGAGACCTCAGTGCTGCATCTTTAAGCCCAGTACTGATCCTGAAAAGTAATTTTAACCATACTTACCGGTAACTTGAATTTCCTTCATAGGCTAACATTGACTGGTTTCACTTGGAAATTCTTCTAAGTGTGGAGTTTTGGAAATTTAAAATATTCCTCTAAAATCAGCCGAAATACGAATTCCGATTTACTCACCTGTTATCAGGAGAGACCTCAGTGCTGCATCTTTCAGCCCAGTACTGATCCTGAAAAGTAATTTTAACCGTACTTACCGGTAACTTGAATTTCCTTCATAGGCTAACATTGACTGGTTTCACTTGGAAATTCTTCTAAGTGTTGATTTTTGAAACATACAAATATTCCTCTAAAATCAGCCAAAATCCGAATTCTGATTTACTCACCTGTTATCAGGAGAGACCTCAGTGCTGCATCTTTCAGCCCAGTACTGGTCCTGAAAAGTAATTTTAACCGTACTTACCAGTAACTTGAATTTCCTTCCATAGGCTAACATTGACTGGTTTCACTTGGAAATTCTTCTAAGTGTGGAGTTTTGGAACTTTAAAATATTCCTCTAAAATCAGCCGAAATACGAATTCCGATTTACTCACCTGTTATCAGGAGAGACCTCAGTGCTGCATGTTTCAGCCCAGTACTGATCCTCAAAAGTAATTTTAACCGTACTTACCGGTAACTTGAATTTCCTTCATAGGCTAACATTGACTGGTTTTCAGCAAAAAAGTTTCAAAGTGTTGATTTTCACAAACTACAAATATTCCTTAAAAATCGACAGTATGACTTAAACGCATTCTTTCAACTGTTTACAGGAGATGCACCAGTGCTGGATCCAGGATCCAACACTGAGTAAGAAAAAGTAACGATAACAGTTTTTACCTGCTAAGTGAATTTTCTTCCATAGGATAACATTGGTGATTCTATGAGAAAAAGTTTCTCAGTGTCAACTTTTAAAATACAATAATATTCCTTAAAAATCACGACTGTAACCAAAACGCTTTTACTCAACTGTTTACAGGAGATGTCCCAGGACTGAATCTAGGATCCAGTCCTGTGGTTAGAAAAGTAATCCATAAAGTAACTAATTGCATTTAACTAGAAATTCACATTGAGCTGAATGTTGCATTGTGTTTGAAAATGTGTTGCCCATTGCAACAACTGTAACTACTGTACTTAAAAGTCTATTGCCTATCTGCAAAGTATTTAAACTAAAGTAATTCATTAAGAGAAAGTATTTTTTGTAATGTAATGTATAATGTAATTACAATGTAATTTAAATAATAAAATATGTAAAAAAAATTGTTTCTAAAAATGTAGTAAATCAGTATTTTAAAAATTTATATAACAATTAATACATTTAAAAATTGTCATTTACAAAACCTTTGAAATTCACTGAAAAAACCGTAGGTTTCAGACATGTTATAGTTACAAATTAGCATTTAAAAACCTTTGAAATTCACTGAAAAAACCATAGGTTTCAGGGACGTTATAGTTACAAATTAGCATTTAAAAACCTTTGAAATTCACTGAAAAAACCATAGGTTTTAGGGACAGTTATAGTTAGTTGGACATTGCACTCGTACAAAACCCGTGAAATTCCCCGTTATAGTTAGTCCAGCTAACTATAACTCGCGCCCCGCAATGCACTGCTGATGACGTCACATATTACATCACTCATGACATGGTCAGTGACATCACTGATGACATCACTGATGACATCTCAAATGACATCACTGATGACATCACTGATGACATCATCCATGTGATAATTTCATGCATCTTCTCACACCCTAATATAACCTTTGATACACCCACTCTAAAGTACAGACTGCCATTCGCAAAACCATAGACACTCCAACACCAATAACTACATACCCACTCACTGATTCTTAGGTCTACGCACACATCCACTCACTCACCCGAACAGTCACTCATATTTACGGTCACTCAGTACAGGACTATCATATGCACTCATACTCCTATATAGACACTCAAACACCGCCACTCATCCATAGAGGTACTCACACACCTAGTCAGTCATGCAAATAATTAAACACACTACCATTTACTCACCTATACAGTTATACACACACCAGCTCACTTACTCATACAAATACTAGCACATTCTTACGCTCTTATACAATCACTGATACAAGCACACACTCATCCATACAGCCACTATCACAATCAGTCACTCTTGCTTATAGCTATTTATATACTCCAACACACATATATACTGCCTTTCACATATGTAGTTACTCACACATGTACCACTGGGACATACATTCACTCACTAACACACTCTTACACACACTTACCCACCCATACAGTCTATCACAGATGCACTCTTGAAACCATCCACCCAGTGAATCACCCACTCACACATCTATGCACAGAGTCGCACACACCCCTCCCACACAAACACTCAGGCACCCATACAGATACTCACACAAGCATTCAATAACTCATATAGACACTCATGTAGCTATTCTCAAACACATGCAGCCACTTACACAGCAACAGACAGACGGATACAGACATTCACCCAGTTTAGTCACTAACCCATGCATTCAGTAAGATACGTTAAATCACTCACTTATACAGTCAGTCACGCACCTACTAAATCATCCATACAGACACTTACACACCCACTCATTCTTCAATACGTCTTTTCCTATATATATTAAAAATATTTAAACTTTACAGAAACACACAGTCACTGGATGATGTCATCAGTGATGTCATCAGTGATGTCATTTGAGATGTCATCAGTGATGTCATCAGTGATGTCACTGACCATGTCATGAGTGATGTAATATGTGACGTCATCAGCAGTGCATTGCGGGGCGCGAGTTATAGTTAGCTGGACTAACTATAACGGGGAATTTCACGGGTTTTGTACGAGTGCAATGTCCAACTAACTATAACTGTCCCTAAAACCTATGGTTTTTTCAGTGAATTTCAAAGGTTTTTTAAATGCTAATTTGTAACTATAACGTCCCTGAAACCTATGGTTTTTTCAGTGAATTTCAAAGGGTTTTTAAATGCTAATTTGTAACTATAACATGTCTGAAACCTACGGTTTTTTCAGTGAATATATATATATATTCAGACACGATGCAAAAGGTATGGGGCAATTTTGACTGCACTCATCAATGTGTTGGGTTATGAGTAATTCGAACTCTTAGGATGCAAGGGATCTGAGGCTCAATACCCCTAAACCTCCTAGGAAACAATATCCCATAAATATTACAGCAACAACATGATCCAGCACTCCAATCAAAAAGATAAATCATACATAATACTAAGTAAGTATCAGTAAGGCCTCATACAATCAAAACACGTCACATCTAGGAGAACGTATAATTTCCTTTCTGGTTCCCAGTCTGATTTTGAGTCATCTGTCCATGTGCGACTTGTGTGTTAGCCCATTGCAATCTGATAACTCACTCCCAGATGGTAGGAGAGTCTGGTTCTACACACGCCTTGAAGTTTCGCATTGTATGAGGCCTTACTGATACTTACCTAAGAAAAAGGGATACCATATAGACAACCATTGATGAATGTTGAAAAAGACTCATCATATTGCCTTTGCCCTGAAGAAGTCCTTTGGGACGAAACGCGTTGGCTACGGTCGTTTTTAAGAAGAATTTTGAATAAAGAAAGTTGGAACAAGACCTGCTGAATGAATTGAATTTTTTGTACTTAGTATTATGTATGATTTATCTTTTTGATTGGAGTGCTGGATCATGTTGTTGCTGTAATATATATATATTCACTCTGGGTAAGTGGATTTTCTGGCGTGCTGTCTAATTGTCGGTGGTTCAGGAGAGAGGCGATTCCACTCACGCCTCTTTCAACATCAAAGAGCTTTTAAATGGTTTTATTGTTTTTTTTTCATGCTTGCAATCAGTGGTGCGAACACATAACCAGGAATATGACCCAAATGAGATAGTATCTTGTCTATGTGATTGCAAGCATGTGGAGAATATTTAAACTACGAAAAAAACAATGGGGCAGATTTACAAGCCCCTTTAGCTGCCAGTACATCACTTTTTGTGACGCACTGGTAGCGCATTACACTGCCCCATATTTACAAGGACAGGAAAAGCCACCCTGCGTGGCTTTTCCTGTCCTTGTAAATACGGCCCCTTTACACGCAGCACTTTGCGTGAAAGGGGCGTTGCATGGGTGTTGCTGTGGGTGTTCCCAAGCAACACCCATGGAACCAGACACATTTCGGATTTACGAGGATTCGTAAACCTGGAAATGCATCTGAATGAGGGTGGCGTAGCGAGGCGCAACGAGGAGAAATGTTTTCATTTCTCCGTTTTCTTTCATCTTTCATTGCGTGCTGCATTCTAAAGTACGCATTGAAAGAGGAAAATGCCTGTAGTGATTGTTTTTGTGCAGGAAGGTGCCCCTTCCTGCACAAAAACAATCTCCCCATGACGCAGGCATCCTTGCACCATGGTGCAAGGGTGCCTGCGCCGGCGCATGGCAGCAGTTTATGCGCCAGCACAGGGGAGAGCACAGGAATGCGACATATCCTTTTAAATATGTCGCATTCCTGTGCTCTGAAAGTGCAGCAGTGTGGCGCAGCCAAAGGGCTTGCGGTGCTACGATGCGGCACCTTCTTGTAAATCTGCCCCAAAGTTCTTAGGTTGACAAAGGCTGAGTGTTCTACTTCTATGTTCAGTGTTAACAACGAGGGCACTTGCCAACCATTGTTTGTAATTACCCTTGCAATATTTTTTCATATGCCATTCTGTCTTTCAACTGTGTCATTTTTAAAGTTAGGTTGACTTTGAATTCTGTCCAGCCGAACAAGGCTGGCAGTCAGCGGATGGCGCTGTGACGTTCAGTATTATACATTTACGTTTATTCTAGCCGCCAAATCGATCCATACATTGGAGACTTTACTTTCTGTATCAGGCAGATGTAATACACCAGTTAGTGCATGTGTGTACTGTCAAATGAACTAGCAGGACTATGTTCACTATGTTTATCATTACAACATGTCTGCCATTCTCGATATACTTTTGGGATTGTCCTATGTTTATGTTTACACTACCCACCATGCTTTATTAGGGACCCTTTCTTGTGTGCACGTTACACGTGATCAAGGCTTCGGACGAAGTTGAAACGCGTTGTGTAAATAAACACTCTGGCGGAATTCCATTTGTGCGGTGTTTGCTTTTCCTGAGAGCGCACGGATTTTGCGTTTTGGAAGTGATATATATATATATATATGTATAAATATGTATATATATGTATATATATTTGTACTAATTTCGTTCCACTTCCTTTAGTTCTATTCTTTTATTACTAAAGCTCTGTTTTCTTACTTTTTTTATCCCATTATCATACACATTTGTTACTTTTTTATTTTATGTGCCATTGCTATTCTTTCATACATTATTATATCTGTAATGAAACAATTATGTTGATTTTTCTGACTTTCAGACTGTATAAGAATTATGAATATTCTATTTATTATCATATGCCGTTATTTGAAATTCTGAACTCTAACACTTGTTAACATATTAATTTCAGAAGTAAAGATTATTATTTTTAAAGCAGTTCTTTTTAATAAAATCTAATACAACTTTTTAACTAGAAAAATAGGCAGGAAATTGAGAAAGGAAAACCATATTTATGGTGTGGAGAAGACTAGGTACTATCAAAGGCACGCTTATGGTGTCTCAGACTGCAAAAGATTTTTACCCTGCCACTTCATCAAGCCGTTTTAAAAATATTTTCCCATGTCAACGACTCCAAGGGGCAGATTTACAATTTTTTTTACACAATGAAGTGCAACAGTTAAATTTGCCCTGCTCCATTGCGCAAGAGGAAAACACAGAGCACAGAGCTAAATCTACTAAGATTGGCCTGCTGCTACAGTCAGCCCCTGTGCAGGCACTTGGAGCAGCGCAATTTAGGCTCCAAAATTATTTGTCACAATTTTTCAATTATCTGCTCATCACTGACACTGTATTTACTATGTTTCTTAACTTCATTAACATTTATGAAGGATTTAAATGTATTAATAATAATCGTAGAGATTAGAGGTTTATATATGAGTACACCTATGTTCAGCTGAAACATGTAATCATGTCCTCTTTTATTCATGTTTTGCACTTATTCTTAAAGCTGTACTTGTGTTTGTATGATTATGCATTCGAAGTTCATATTGACCGCTGAGTTAAGTTAGGCTGACTACAGTCCTCAAGTGAAATGCATTTAGCCTTGACAGTATATTTCTTTTCATTTTGCAGATGCATTATCATGTTTCTCGTTAGTTAGAGAAAGGGGTATTGTTTGCATTAGACTGTGGATAGTGAGGCCTGAAGGGAAGAACGTGCTAGTGAAGGTGGAGAATTAATGGTCAAAAGAGGACTTCTGTTCATCAAGTAGCAGGACGGGTGAATGTTCAAGGATACCGCTTACATTCCTGATGCAATAGGAAACTTAAGCAATGTAGCAGATTCTCCTCTCGAGTAGCGATTTGATTGGTTCCTGGTGGTGTGGAAGGAGATAAGGATGTTTCTGAATCTCCTGTTATTTTAATTGGTGTTCCCAATTAGAAAGATTCTTTTTAGACTTGGCGAGAGACAGACCTCTCTGCTCACCTTTACCTGCAAGTGTGAAGCTTTAGGCTAAACTCTTAGGGCTATGTTTATGGCCAAGTCACGCAATGCAGTGCAGCAAGTCACCTTGCTGCGCTGCACTGCGTGACAGGGAAAGGGTAGGAATGCACCATATTTAAGACAATATGGCACATTCCTGCCTTTTCCCCTGCGCTAGCATCCTTTTGGCTGCCTAGCGCCAATGCAGGCACCTTTGCTCCATGGAAGTAAGGAGGATTGCTTTTGCTTTTGTGCAGTAAGAAGCACCTTGCTGCACAAAAACAATCACATGAGGCTTTTTCCTCTTTCTATGTGTGCTGAAGAATGCAGCACACATAGAAAGAGGGAAAAAGAGATGAGAAATAAAGACATTTGTCCACGTTACGCCTCACCTGGGGAGGCATAGGTTTTTGGTGCATTCCCAGGTTACCACGTCTGAGAAATCTGGGAATGCATCAAAATCCATGGATGTTGCATGGGAACACCCACGCAGCACCTATGGAAACTCCTCCATTGCGCAGAGTAATGCAATGCAGCGATTTGCACTGCATTGCATTACTGTAGATTTATGAAGCCACTTAGGGCTCATGTGGCTTTAATAAATCTCATTTTTAAGTTGCGTTGCTCTTGCACCACATTGCGTGGTGCAAGAGCGACGCAAAGGAGCTCATAAATATGCCCCTTAGTTCCTTTTCCAGAACTTCTACAGAACTCTACATCATGCTGACACCTTCTTGGCTCCCTAAATTGAAATACTGGGTAGATGGTACTGTAGTCGATCTAGGCTTAGAAGAGAGAAGGGAAGTTTAGTTACGGAATACTTGTTTCCTTTAATTTGTTTCATTATTTTTGTAGCTGTCACTATTCTGTATCCTATTTTATTTCAGCTCAATCTACTGAGATATTTCAGCTTGCCTGCCATATTGCTGGATCTCTCGAACTTATTTTTGTTCTGCTAATATACTGGATTGATTAGTCTCCTAAAATAAAATCCATTTCACCATATTTTGCAATTTCTGGTCCTTATTGTGGAGTCATATTGGCTTTGCACTCCAGAAATGTATGCTTGATGTCTTCTCCCTTCCAGTGCTTCAAGTCAACCAACAAAGGTCCATACGAGCAATGGGGAAAAATCTTCAACAACTTTACTAAAAGATTGCAGTTTAAGTACCAGCATGCTGTCACACTCTAATTAGGTTGCCTTGTGCAACACACAGCCTCGCATCATGAAGCAGAGGTGAGTGTGTGCTGTCTAGAATAGGATTTGTACTGATTTAATTTTAGTCTACTTCAAGAAGGTGTTTGTTTTTTATGCAAGTACAGGTCTAGTTATCTTATTATATCAGGCATTGCCTCAAAATCTATGAATGTTTGGCCAATCAAGTAACACTCCAATAACATCCCCTGACGCAAAACAGAGCAAAACATTTCTTTTTATGCTGAGAAAAGTGTATCTTTGCAGTGCAAAATATATTTTACACTGGAATGTAAATGCCAATGTGTCACTTTGTGTAATTTTTCACCACTTTGTGACAGCTCAAAGCCGTCATACATCTCGGCCTAGTTATGAAACATTTATACAAAACCACATTTCTGAAAAAGCATCCAGAACAGGCATGCTTGCCATAGGAAATATTTGCAACACACCTACTTTTATGGACAATACTTTGTAAAAAAAAAAATTGTATTCAAGGTATTTCATTTGCAACACTTTTTTGTAGAAACCTACCGCTCCTGCAAGTTAGGGGGAGTGAATGTGGGAAACTCTGTAAACTTTGAAGAATGTGTGATTTGCTGTCTTAGTTCAACTGCACGGGCAAGATATAACACTTCACCCACCTTTAAGGAACAGCCAAACAGGAGCTAATTACATAAAAGAGGGAACATAATCTTCCAGATGTGTGGTAAGGAACAAATGTGCTAGAAATTAGACTAGGTGCCGTTGCTCAGGAAAACTGTGGCCATGCCATTTTAAATGAAAGATATGGTGAATGCATACAATTGCCTTCCAATGAGGCTAGCAGCTGGACACATAGAATTTATCATCTTAGATTATCCTGTGACTGTGTATGAGTCAGGAACATAGTTTGTGGAGAGAGGAAAATGGAATCACCACACTTAGTTGTAGGGATTTCACCTTTGTTTAACTTCAAATACTAGCATGCATCTGTCCTGTCTTCCTCCACGGATCCTGTAGCATGATACATGAAACGAGGTATTGACATCACCTTCCACTTAAGTAGTCACTATTTCCTGCGTCATAGACAATTCAAATCTATCATCACAAGAGCCAAACATATTGGATCACAGAAGAACTTTACGCTGACACGGTCTAACATTTTTCAACATAGTCTCAACGTATTTCAGGAAGTGCTGAACCAGAATAGTGCTTCTGAATCCTTTGTGTGAAGAGGTCAGACAGCCTTGAAAAAGAAGTTCTTCTCTTTCATGGAGGTGTACAGCGTTAAGTTATGTTAAATTTATTTACAGAGCACACAATTACCCGGAGGTGTCTTGGCACTAGCTCAAACAGAAACCTGACCCTAAAACTCAAACAATTGCTTATTATCAGAATGAGCATAAGGCTGTGACCGACGTTCATGAAGAACTAAATAGGCAAGTTTTTAAGTCTTTCCTGAAGACAAGCACATTGTTTATGTTTTTTAGATGGAGCAGAAGGACATTTCAGTCTTGAGATGCGCTGATCACAAAACGTCTTCCCTCCCATGGGGCGAGTCTAAATTTGGGGACTATTACGTTAGTGGCTGCAGAGGACCTCAAGGTTCTCGATGGCCTGTACCACTTCAACTTTTTCTTTAGGTAGTCAGGTCCGATACCCTGCAAGGCATTAAAGGCAGTACAGAGGGCCTAAATACTACTCTCTGGCTTAGTGGCAGCCAGTGTAACTGCTGTAGTTCCCTAGAGGCAGATTTGAATTTGGGAATGCCTAGAAGGAGCTGTGCTGCTGAATTCTGAGGAATCTGTAGTTTATTGAGGTGTTGTTGTTGCGTATTGGAATATAGACTATTACAGTAGTCAAGTTTTGAAAGCACCATTGAGGTGACTACTGTTTTCTGTAGAGCAGTCGGAAGAAAAGGTAAGATTCTTTTTAGCATTTTGATGGTGTAAAAAATGGAAGAATAGACCGAGTTTACCTGATCACTGTAGGTAAGTCTGTCATCAATGCTCACTCCAAAATTACAAGCCTTCTGAACCAGGGTTGGGAGGGTTCCCAGCTCTTGTGGCCACCAGAAGTGGGACCAAAAAGATGATGGGTTCCCAAATAAGATGACCTCAGTTTTACCTGAGTTTAGCTTTAGGTAGTTGTTGGCCATCCAAGCAGTGACAGCCCGCATACAATCCTGGAATGTGGAATCTGTGTCAGCATCATTCTCACTTAAGAAAACAACAATTTGTGTGTCATCCGCATATGGCGTGAGCGAGAATCCGAACTATCTAATCAGATCGGCCAAGTGTGACACTTAGGGCCAGATGTATCAAGCGTTTTACCGTTCGCAAATGGGCCGATTCGCAGAATCGGCCCGTTTGCGAACGGTAAAAAGCCTTTTGGGATGTATCATCCCAAAAGGCATTCGCAAAATAGGGAATCGCAATTTTTGCGATTACCTATTTTGCGAATGCATTTAGGGAATCGCAATTTGCGATTCCTTCAATGCAATGCAGGAAGCAAGAAAAAATTGCGACCTTGCTTTAAGGAATCGCAAATTACCACCAACTTCAAGTTGGTGGTAATTTGCAAATTCCTAGAAAAATTCACATTTTTGCATTTTTCTAAGTGCCATGTGGCGCACACACATGCCCTCAGGGCATGTATGTGCGCCACATGTGCACACTTACCTTTTTTGGGGGTGAATCAGGGTGGCCTTTTGGCCCCCTATCACCCTTGAAATTGCATTCGCAATTTGCGATTACCAATTTGGTATTCGCAAATTGGGAATGTCTTCCCATTCATTCCTTTGGGGCTCTAGGCACATAGGAATGAATGGGAAGGCATTCCTTAATAGCGAATCGCAATTTGCGATTCCCTATTAAGGAATATGCAGGAATCGCAATTTTATTTGCGAAACCTACATACATTGCATTTTGTGAGTCTATAATAGCGAATCTTTAAAATTTGCTATTAAGGTTTTGCAAAATACAATGTTGATACATCTGGCCCATAGACATTAAACAAAGTCAGGCTCAATGACGAGCCTTGCGGCACTCTGCGAGGGAAAGAGAAAGGATATTCGTAAATTCTTTTAATGAAACGTATTGTTTTCGCCTGACCGGAAAAGAGTTTAGGAGGGCAAGAGCTACTCCTCTAATTCTGATGTCAAATAATCGGCCTGTCAGCAGCTCATGATTAACTGTATTAAAAGCTGCTGACAGGTCGAGTAGAATGAGGACCGCTTTACCTCCCTGGTCAAGGGTCTCCCTGATCTCCTATGTTGCCTTCATTAAGGCCGTCTCGGTGCTATGCCCACTTCTGAACCCACATTGTGTAGGATCCAGAAGATTATTATCTTGTATAAATGTGGCTAGCTGGAGATTCATTATATTTTCAATAATCTTAGCCGTTAGGGGCAGGCGTGTAATAGGTCCGTAGCTGTTGGGGTTCATGGGACCACGATAGGCTTTCTTTAAAAGGGGCTGTACTGACGCTACCTTCCAATGGGAAAGAAACCTAGCAAACGTGCTGGAGGATAGCGGTGAGATTGGATGCAATATTTTCAGGTGCCTGTTTGGCCACCGAAGTGGGGCAGGGGTCAAGGGGAAAGCAGGATTCTATAGACTTGATAAGAGAAGTGACCTGCTCTACAGTCGGATCTGCAAATTTGGGAAACATCTTGCTGTAGGCAGGATGAGAAGGAGAGGGCAATTCCTCATAAGAAGGAAGCCTAATGGATAAAAACCTGTTGTAAACTTCTTTAACTTTATTTTGAAAGAAACACGCCAAATCGTTGCAGAATGATTGACTATGGTAATCAGCTGCCTCTGATTCTATCAAGGTCAATTTCTTTACCATTTGAAAGATTTCTTTTACAGAGTTCTAGGTCGCTTCTATTTTTTGTGTAAAATATAAGGACTTTTCCTACATTATCAATGGTTTGAAGTCTGCCAGATCTTGTTTATATTTGTATAAACAAGATCTGGGCAACGTGGGAACTAGGTTCATATTTTAACACCAGTGGAGCTTTAGATGATGCCTTCCTATCCTAACTTTTCTGTCTAACATCAGTATATTTGTTTTTTGGAGGAGAACTCCAAGCCAAGCCACCGCAATAGCAGGCTCGGAACCAGAAAGACAGAGCCTGGAAGTTCAGCACTCTGCAGGGAGATGCTCAAGGAGACATGCTGGCTGGTGATCAGAGCCCACTTCTGCCCTCACAAAAGTGGGCTACCATTGCCAGCCTTTCTTCCAGCAGACATAGAAGGCGAAAATACAAGGAGGTAAAGCAGTACAGCAGCACGAGCAGCGGGCAGACCAGAGTCTAAGTCGGGCCCCAGATGTACTGGGTGCAGTTGGGTGTAGCGAGCCACAGTGAGTTAGTCACCACTGTGCAGGGTTGAAGGCCACAAGGCACAGAAGCGGCCGGTCTAGCGACTGGTGCAGCTTGCACCACGATAGCTTCCCACACGTCCCATGCGCCCCCCTCTTTCCATCAGTCACCCCCAGCCGACCAGCCCATTCAGTACTTCCAGCCTGCCTTGTCCTGTCTCTGTCCTTCCCTGCCCCAGCTCTGTTGAAAGGGGCCAGCTTGCCCCAACCAAGAGTCATCCTAGATGAGCACAAGAGGAGCACAAGCTTATAGGACCACAGGATTATTGAATCTCCACAGGAATCGTATCCAAGCTGCACTGCTCCCCCCTTCATTCTCTGGTCTAAGACCCAGAGAACTCAGAGGGCATAGAGCTCGACATACAGCACAGAGTGCAGCAAAAGCCAGGGAGGTCCCCAAAAACAGGGACCAGCAGTGGTCACAAAGAATTTTTATCCCATAGTCTACCTAAGTTGTGTTTGCCCCAGTTACTTCTAGAAGGAGGCCCAATCAAAAACCATAGCCCTTCACAAGTCATTGCAGTATCTACTTCGACATAGCTGCATTGCAGCATATTTTCACAGCAACATAGCTGCATAGTCTATAGCGCCAGCCTTTCTGGCTGGCTGTTCCTTCCTCTGGAGCCTGTTCGGCAGAAAGAAAAAGGAGTGCTCGTGGCCCGGGAGCTAGCTGCCTCCGTTTGCTTCATCTTGTAATTCATAAGGGGTCACTGCCTGCCAGAACAAAGAGTGGCAGCAGAGCGGGCCAGTAAAACAGCTGGGCAGGTGCTCAGTTGGGCAGCAAGGTTTGTTGTCTGCCAGTTAGCCCCCCTGGCAAAGGTGGCTTCCCCTGCCACCAGCATTCCTTTCCAGCCATCTTATATATGTTCCTTCCCAAGGCCGTGAGTATCCCTCTAAGATCCCAAGGACTCGCCTGCGCAACAGAACTTTGAGGAATACCAGGCAAAGAATGAAAAGGAGAGCCCCCCTCAGTGATCTGGAACAATGCGATTGACTGAAATCACCGTCAAATCAAGATCAGAAAGGGTCGCCCACTCTGTCACATATAGATAGTCAGCTAAGTAAACCAGAGCTCAGGGATGGCCCATATACAATAGAGGTCTTCCCTATGGGTGGGCGGGTTGAAACCATGGCGTCCGAGGCAGGGGAGGCATATGAGGTACCGGATAAAGATCCCCTTAGAGCCAGTACAATAGATACTGGGCCAACAGGACAACCCCATAGGGAAGGGTTTGATATCACAACCTGGAATGTGAATGGGCTGATAAATAAGGTTGAGAATATTGACTGGGTTAATTTTATATCCAGTTATGATATTATATGCTTACAGGAAACCTGGTGCATAAATCCTGTCCATATTGATAGATATTCCTCCTACTTCCTTCCAGCTGTTGGCTCACAAGCAGGTCGAGCAAAGGGGGGTCTACAGACACTTATTTCTAATAAAATTTTTGTAAGGGTTAAAAAAGTTACATTAGTGGAACCTCATGCACAGATCTTATGGCTAAGCAAAAAGGGAGGGAAAGATCTTATCTTAGTAAATATTTATAATAACATTTTTGATTCGAGACGTATTAACGTGGTAACAGCCCTTGACCGGGCACTGGAAATATTTTTAGCTCTAATTAGCACTGATTTCGTCCTGCTGTGGGCAGGAGATTTTAATATACAGGCATGCGACATGCCCAATATTCAGGCATGCAGCCCCATCCATGGTGACAGGGAGGGAAATGATCACTTTTGCCATAATGAGTACGGAGAAGCCCTAAACCGGATGATATCAAAATATGATCTCCACTTACTTAGAGGAGGCTGTGGACACAATGGGGTCATACTACCAACCTTCATAGGGAGAAATATGTACTCTATCATTGATCATATATTAGTGTCTAACTCGGATATATTAAGGTGTGGCAACCCTATCGTCGTTCCCTCTATCCTGAGTGACCACAATTTGCTCGCTTTATCTTTGTTTTTTTGGGGCTCAAGGAGTGAAGTATTTGATTTAGCCGACCATATCACTCCTTTTAGGACAAATGATATCAGAATAAAGTGGACGGGTGTTGATCCAAGTAGGATACTAAAGCAAATAATAATACATAATCAGTGAGAAATGGCTTACTGCCTCCAGGATGAGATCTCCCCAAATATAGTAATCAGAAATTTTAATTGTATTACCAAGTTTATTAAATCACTTTTAACAAGGCAGATTGATAAAATACCCAAAAATAAAAAGGGGTGGTTCGACAGCACTTGCACCAAAGCACTTCAGGTGCTAAAGTATGCATTGTCTAAAACACCTCGAGACACAGTGGCAATTAAATCCCTACAACAAGAGTATAAAACAGCCCTAGCAGGCCGGAAAAAGGAATTACAGGAAGAAGCGTGGGAAAATCTGATCATTTCCTCAGAAACCAGGAACAATAAACTTTTCTGGGATACAGTAAATGCCCCATTTCTAAAGAATGATGACATCCCAGAGTTTTGCTCCTTTATTTTGGCAGACAAATGGGTGACACATTTTCCTGGAATTTTTAGCAATAATGAGGAGATGCTTGGGGGACCAGATCAGGAGCCCCATGAAGGGAGGTCCTACGTCCTAGACATTACCTGTGAAGAAGTACTCCAGGCAATCCAGGAGAGTGCTGGGGGACAGGCACCAGGCCCTGATGGAGTCCCAGTTGATGTTTTTAAATCTGAACCGGAATTATGGGGACCTATTTTAACAAGAGTGTTTAATTCAGCTGTAATGGACCTAACACCAAAAACATGGGGCAAGTCTATTATTGTCCCTATTTATAAAAAAGGGGACAAAACCGACCCTAAAAACTACTGCCCGATTTCCCTCCTAGATACCTCTTTAAAAATTATGAGTAGGGTCTTACTTAAAAGGCTGGAGGAATGGGCCGAGGAGTACCTTATTTTAACGCCTGTGCACTATGGGTTTAGGAAACGCCTGGGGACAGTTGAACAATGCCTTAATTTGGAGCTACTCATTGGTAAATACACTAGGGCAAAGACAGGTACCTTATATTTATGTTTTGCCGATTTGAGTAGTGCTTTTGATTTAGTTGACCACAATTTACTTTGGCAAACTTTGACCTCCCTGGGAGCCCCTAGGGCGATTATTAGCTTCCTTTCCCGCCTATATGAAAAATTAACTGGTCAGGTCCGTTTTGGTCCCCAGCCTGAATGCACACCCAAATTTAAAGTAGGATGGCGTATACGACAAGGATGCGTGTTAGCACCAATTTTATTCTCCCTTTTTATTAATGAGGTTGACAATTATTTACAAAAAATACAGGCTGATGTTCCGAGGGTGGCTGGTCGTCCGATACCCGTACTGTTATATGCGGACAACGCATTATTATTGGCACGGACCCCAGTAGGCCTCCAAAGATTGATGGATGGTTTTTCAGATTTTATGGAACAACGGAGGATGGTAGTTAATAAACTGAAAACATTCACCATGATCTGTGGGGCCAAAAAGAAATCTTCTAAAACCTTTTTTATTGATAGAACTCCAATACATACGGTAAATTATTTTTGCTACCTTGGTATACTATTCTCAGGAAATGGTACATGGAACCAACATATTATAAATACAAGAGCAAAAATGAGTAGGGCCAACCAAGGGATTTTTAAATTTGCTGCTAAATTAGGTAATCGACCAATCAAGGAGATGGTAACTATTTATAAAGCTAAAGGAGTAAGTACCGCCACATATGGGCCAGGTCTCTGGGGCTACACCAATAGTATGGCCCTGCAAACAGAAGAAAACTGTTTCTTAAAACGCTTGCTGTCTTTACCATCATCCATATCAAATACCATCGTACACCATCAGGTGGGGTTGCAATTTTTAGGGGATACCTTGATGGTAGGGCCATTGTTACTATGGGCATCAATCTTGAGACGAGAAGAGACGGCTTTTACTAGGTCAATTATTTTAGACTGTGTAAATTTGGATGATGCTCTGAAAATTCCTTGGTTGTTTTATATTAATGCTACATTGGGGAACTTGTTCAATATGTCTGTATGGTCGGATACTGAAAGAATATTGACCATCACAAAGAAAGAGATCAAAGATTCCTTTCTATCATTAAGACAGAATCTCAGAGCAAAATCGGACTTGAATAAACCAACCGTGGTTTTATATAAATCTTTTATGTTAGAAGAGGGAGTTAACAGCTATTTGCCCCACGTGACCTATGCACAGCATCGTTTTGTTTTATTGAGACTGAGATGTGGAATTGCACACTATTTTGTTGCATTTCCTAAAATGAAATCACGTCCCCCAGATTCGATACCATGTCCGTGTGACAATAAGAGTAAACAAAGCACGCTGCACTTTTATTATTCTGTACATTTTATTGTAATTTTAGATGTTTTTATCTTAAGTCCCTGTTTGTTACCCATAATATTAGGTCCCATAAAATTGCAATGTAATTTTTGGTTACTCTAGAGGATCCATTGACGTGCTATAATGCTGCTCTGTTCATTTTGAAATCGATTAAAGCAAGGAAAAGCATTGTGCAATACATTAGAAATGAATGGTCTTAATTAATTGGTATTTTTAAAATGTGCTAAAAATTTATAACTGTACTATATTGTGTGTACTTTTATGGCTGTTTTATTTTAATAGCCGAATAAAGACTTTAATTCATTGATTGATTGATTGAAAAGGAGAGCCAGCCCACCAGCCTGGAGATATGCCACAGGACATTGAGTCCACTATGTTGCCATCTAGTTCCCGCAATGCCAACCCTAACTCAAGCATACAGGAACTAGCCTAGACTCTGGGCGCATTACCCTTTGAAGAAGGAAGAACTAACCAAACTCAAAGATAAACTACTGCTGCCCAAAGTCCAAGCCACATGCAACCTCTTACCATGCCTTTTCTTACGCAACCTGCCACCCCTCCCCTCACCTTTATCAAGTAACTCTGGACTATGTTCAGATACATCCACCATGCCTCTCTGCCACAGAAAACACAGCCTGCCACCCCAGGTTAAGGTCGGCCCCGGCATCATCTCTGAACAGAAATACAAACTACTACTTCTAAAGCATTTCGGGCAAACCCCACTCTAGTGCAAAGTCTAAAGAGGCTCCCCAAAATGAGAGAAATAGGCCCTCGAGCACAACCAACTCAAACAATTTAAGCACTCCAAGCAACGCCTCACCATGCTGCCGGCAGTATGCTGATAGTCCAGGAGGACTCTGGATTCTCCTCACATACTAAGATCAGCTACACAAGAAACCAGCTCCAATGTATCGATAAACAGTTCCGGTATCCCCAGGTAGAAGTAGTAAGCAAGTCATTGCCTCATCATGACTCCTCAGCTGTTAGACCTCCCACCTCCCTGAGATGTGGGCTTCTCAATGCCATATCCCTAATGAAATATTCAGAGAGTATCAATTTGATATTAGAATCAGGAGAGTGGGATGTCTTATTTATTATGTAAACCTGATCTACCACTGAGTCAGCAGTGGGCCTAAGCAAGGAATAAAAGAGTGTCCTTTATTCATCAAGCACAACAAAATGCACTGCAACGCAGCTCTGTCATTCTATCTCTGCGCTGACCTTCTTTACAGGTCAGTAGCTTCATATGTATACGTGACATGGAAAATTACAAGGAACACTGGGGATTATTTATGAGAGCCCTGCATCACTTTTGCACCACGTAAGCTGGTACATGTGTGACGCAGGACTCTCATTTTGATTTACGAAGCCATGGAAAGCCACCCTGCTTGGCTTTGAGTGGCCTCATAAATTTTGAGTAAGGCAATGCAGTGCAAATTGCTGCGTTGCCTTACTTTGCGCCTGAGAGGCGTACCATTGGCGTTGCAGTGGGTTTTCCCAAGCAGCACCCATGGAATTTGATGCTTCCCTGGATTTACAAAGTGATGTAAACCTGGGGAAGCGCCAAACCTGTACGCCTCCTGAGGTGAGGCGTAACGAGGAGAAATATGTTTGTTTCTCCTTGTTTTTTCCTCTTTCCATTTGTGCTACAGAATGCAGCACACATAGTGAGAGGAAAACGCATTTGAGGATTATTTTTTTGCAGGAAGGTGCCCATTGCTGCACAAAAACAATTTTGCCTGCAATGGAGGCACCCTTGCACCATGGTGCAAGGGTGCCTACGTTGCTGCTACGCTGACGAACCCGCACCAGTGCAGGAAGAGAGGACAGGAATGCACATTATTGCTTAAATATGGTGCATTCCTGCCCTTTTACTTTGGCGTGGGGCAGCACTGCAAGGTGTCTTGCTGCACTGCAATACGCCAAAATCCCGGAAATAAGCCCCACTGTTTAGAAGGTAATTTTTTCTGCTCAAGTCAGAGGTAGCCAGCTGTGACATTTGTGACTCTTCCACATGCATCATATTGATTACGCTAAATTGCACACCTGATGTTCCCTACTAAATAGAGCGTAAGCGATCGATCTTTTATTTACCTAAAGTGGTTGAGGGGAGGAAACAACTCAGATAAATATCAGAAAAGTTGTCATGCCTGGAAAGACCACCAACTCCAAAGTGCAGTTTGAATATTTATTATAAGGCCAAAAACAATTGGATGTAAATACATCTCAATAGCAAAGAATAGAGGTACAGAAAAATTAATACAGAGCCAAGTTTACGAATATAAATAATTCGGCCCAAAAGACAGATGATTATAAATTCCAAAATCACAACGCAACACAGAATAGTTGCGATATTCAGTTCTCGGCTCATTGAAAGAAATCAAAATCTTTCCCTACACTGCTCTAGATGAGGGCCCTTCCTGTCTCTCTTCTATCATTCCCCAACGGTGTCAGCACGTGTCGACTTCCTAAGAAGTACTCACGTCAAATGGGTCGTTTAGCTTATGGCTATGGAGCTTGCTCTAAGATGCTCCTTCTCCTCCGAAAGCTAGCAGAAGTCTGGTCTCGCTGTCCCTGTGCATCATACAAAAGATGGGATTCAACCCACAATACGTCATTCTTCTTAAAACTTTCCATTGCACCTCTATGCAGTAGCTTTTTCTTTCATGGCACAAATTTAATTAATGATATCTTCTTTCCAGTGGCCTTGGCTTTCAGACAGACCAGATACGCAAGGCATCCTCCCTTCTCGCTTCCCAGCCATCTTCAAAGACATTCCGGGTCTCTCCTTAACTCTGAAAATAACGATGTGTTTCTTTCACCTGCAGTAGGATGAGAACATTCTAACCTTGAACACAACAACATTTAATTATTTATTTCTCGAGAGCAAGGAGAATCAAAACCTAAGACATTGGGCCTATAATTCAGGCAACTTAAACTAACCACAATTACGGTGTATAGAAATAATATTGTCCTGCACATTATGCATGAAGGAATCATAATGCATACAAAATTCAATGCGTTCACTAGTTTTCAACATCAAATGATTCAAATAAATGTTTCTTATTAGTCGTAAAACACTGCAAACAATACGAATACATGAGAGTGCGTTTAAACCATGAGTATAATGCACTCATACAAAATAGAGTGCTATCAGCGCTCTATCAATATTTTAAGAAACTCATATCCCTTGTCCAGACTTTAAGTGCCACCAATTATATCTAGACCTAAATACTTAGAATATCTCTAAGAAGACCTACTTATTTACGCTCACTAGAAAGAATCTTGAAGTATTATCTAGGACGTGCCTAATTTTAGTTTTACTAGTGCAATTTTGCACATATAATATAGAAACTTGGGGCCTCATTTATGGGGTTTTGACGTAGGGCAGGAATACTCTGTATTTATCCAACACGGTGCATTCCTGTCCTTTCCCCTAGGGCTGGCGCTATTTCGGCAGCCTAGCGCCAACGCAGGTACCCTTGCACCATGGTGCCAGTGTTGTTGGCAGGATTGTTTTTGTGCAGGAAGTACAAACAATCCTAGGGCTCAACTCCACTTACCACTGGTTTCAAATTTGTTTCCCCAGGTCAGTTTTGATAAGCATGTTAGTACCCTTAAGATTTTGTAAAGGTCAATTTGGAAATAGTTTTATAATTTTAACGGCATGATTGGAAATAAATTATGCTAAATCTGTCGAGATTCACTTTAAGTGTTAACTGCGGCGTGTGTCAATGCCCATCCGCTGGCCCAAATTTTTAATTTTGTGTACTAACCGAATGTCTTATTGTATGGCTCACATCTATAACGCTGAAATATTAAAGTTTACTTTAGTTTGCAAGAGTAGTTTGATGACGTAATTGGCTTCCTTCCTGCTCATATCCTTTTTTCTTGGGCCATTGCTTTAGACTTCTGGTTTGGGAGGTTTTGTTCATGAACATTTTAGTATATGCTCCATTTATGTTGATTTGGGAACTGAATAACTCTTTACGCCTCACTGAATTGGGTCTCAGCTCTCTCTGATTCAATAGTAACCAATTCGCTAATGAACAGCAATAGATTAGAAAGACTTCTTGACTTGTTACGCTATACCCTGTGGGTATGGGTACATAGCAAAATTAATGTAGATCGGTTTCTTAATCCTCATACACATTTGTGTTTTTTGCAGGCAGTATTTAGGGTACCTAGCAGGAAAGCATAGTCACGTGGTGGAAGACGCAGGCGGGTGCAGTTACCCGTTAACTGAATCCTGGCTATAATTTATTTAAGGCGGTAATGTGCTTTTTCTTTACTTTTGTTACCTAGATTACAAAGTACTAAGAGATTTTTCTCTGCTATCACCTAAAAGGGGATTTCTTCCCCCTTTCCTTTTTAACTGGAGTTTCTCTCTCTCTCTAAATACAGTGCTGTAGGTCAGAGGCTTTGGTGGTGGAGATCAGTTACTGAACATCGTGAGTTTGTTTTGGGTCCGCAGAAGTCCTTTCTCTGGAAGCACAAGTCTGCCTGAGGCACAAAAGAGGAGCACAAAGAGATGGGTGGCAGGTCAGCACAGAGAACAAAAACAGGACATTTGGGGCCAGATGTACGACCGTGGAAATAGCCCCTCGCAAATTGCGAGTTTTTTGCGACTCACAATTTGCGAGGCGCTATTTCCAATGTACAACAGTGTTTTACACACTGTTAGCGATTCCCAATGGGGTCGCAAATAGAGAGGATCATGCATATTAATGAGCCTCTCGCAATTTGCGACCCCATTGGGAATGGCAGGCCCTCCCAGGTATGGTGGCCTGCTGGGCTCAGCAGACCACCATGTCTGGGACTGCTTTTAAATAAAGCAGTTTTTAAAAAAAAATGCAGCCCGTTTTCCTTAAAGGAAAACGGGATGCATTTAAAAAAGAAAAAAATGAAATGTTTTCGTTTCATTTTTTAAGGGCAGGTAGTGGTCCCTAAAAATATTTCCCCCGCATTTGCAAGGGAGAAGGGGTCCCCTGGAGACCCCTTTCCTTTTGCGACCCCATTACCACCCTTTTGAAGACGGTGGTAATCTGCGAGTGTTTTGCGCCCACAATTGCGGACGCAAAACATTCTTACATAGGGTTGCGCTCGCTATTAGGAAGGGAACGCCCCTTCCTAATAGCGAGTCACAAAACCCAAAAAATTGCGACTCACAAAATAGGGTTTGCACATTCCCCACCTGTTTGCGCATGCAAAAATGGTCGTACATCTGGCCCTGAGTGAGTAATTTGTGAGGAGGAGGCAAAAGAGACAGCAGTGGAGGATCTCACATAGCACAGTCTAACAGTGAGTGGACAAAGAAAAAACAGCACCAGGGGCAGTAGCAGCTGCTGTTGGTGAAAAGTAGTGGGGCAGAGAGGGAGAGCAGTGACAAAACAAGAAAAAAAAGTACCTGCTGTGCCGCTCTTCTGCTGCTCTGATCACAGGCTGAGGCCCCCAGGCTTCCCTACGGCCAATCCAGACGCTGCTCTCATGGTGGTAATACCCATGAGACCAGCGTTGGGATTGGGCGGAGAGGGCTGGGTTTGCGCTCTAACTGGGCTGAGAGCCTGCACCCGCTGTCGTCTCCATCCAGCAACGCAGCTGGATTGGAGAGATGTCAGTGCGCATGTTGGTTTGGCCATCCTAAGACGGCCAGCCAAACTGACATGCACACTGACAGCAGTGCCAACCACTCCTCCACCTCCCTCCACCCTGCTGCTGTCATCATGATTACCCCAACCCCAAGACTCAGCCCCCACCGTGAAGAAAAATACAATGATAATAAAACTGTTTTATTATCATTTTATTTTTCATTTTAGTCTGCGGGCAGGGGGGCAACCCTCCTCTGCCATAGCAAAGGAGCTGCAAGCACATACGGGGGCACCAAAGACAGAAAGACAGCAGAGAGAAATGAGTACAACCTCACTGAGTAGGTGTGAGTCTCATTCTTTGAAGTAAAGTCTTTCTCCTGGTTTTCAAGTTTCACTTCTTGGAGCACAGTCTCACCTATTTGGGGCAAGTTCCACATCTTAGTGCACTATGTCTGTCACTGGGCGCTAACCTTTCACCATGAAGTGCAATCCTACTCTCTGGGTTGAATTTCACTTTGAGGAGCACAGTTTCACTCATTGCTTGTGAGGCTCACTTTTTGGAGAACAGTCTCAACAATTGTTTGCAAGCATCATGTCTTTGGGCACACGCTCAGTTTGTTTTAACTGAACTCCACTTGGTGCATACTCTCATTCATTTGGTGTGAGTTTCATACCTTGGTGCACTATATTCTTCAATAAATGAGGGTCTCACGTCCTGGAACACAGTGTAACTCACTGGGAGTAACTTTCACTTTGAGTGACTAAAGGAAAAGGTGTGCTTTCTTCTAAGGAAATACTCACAAAACACCTTCTGCCAGAGTGAAGATTCACAGTTGAGAACTCCTTATTACTCAAAGGGATGGGGAATGAAAGCAAAGTGGGGGAACAAGGATAGTGCAGATGACATGGTACTGCTCAAAATCCCTGCAACTAGCGACACCTACCTCAGCATGGGGGCTACAGCAGTGCAGAAGGGGATAGGCGACAGAGCGGAAAAATATGTATGAATAGATTAAAACCAACTTGAGTCTGCCAAACACAATGAACAGACTCCTGCGGACAGGGAAACATAACAGATATTGCTCCCGCCCAGAGGGATCATGCAAAAAACAGCTGCTCCCTTAAGGTGGGAGCAATACTGGCTCCTGCAGCATGCGGTGAGCCGGTTGGGCCGCGAGGGCCCTGGGACTCCCCACACGTCCCCCAATGTGTGGATTGTGGGTGCCCTGGGAGGCCCCCTCCCCATTTAAGTAACATACAATGGATGGAGTCACCAGGGCATATGAAAGCCTTGTGCTGCCTATCCTTAATATGTGTCACTTGGTGGGTGCCTCAGATGGGCACCAGGGCACCCACCTATAATTTAGATAGGCCCCAGGGAATGGGGTCACCAGGACCTATTAAGGCTCAGGGAGGGGGACTATGCAGCACCCTCCCTTTTTTATTAATTAGAATTTGGCTCCAGGGTTGGGCTACCCGGGGTTAATTAAGGCACGGGGAGGGGGCCTGCATGCCCCTCACCTAAATATATGTTTTGGCCCCTGGGGATGGAATCCCAGGGTCAGAAGGCCAATCCTAAGATCTCTCAACACACCCTACAATGCACATTTGCCATCTGAGAGAGAGGTCTAAAAGGAGAGGGCAGTCCTTCCCCACACACTGCTATGCACACTTATCATTACAGAGAGAGCTCTGAGCAGAGATCCCAGTCCCTCCACATGTGTCATCTGTGAGAGGGGTCTGAAAGGAGAGGACAGTCCCTTCCCACACCCTACTACACACACCCATCATCTGAGAAAGGGGTCAGAAAGGAGAGGGTAGTTACTCCCCACACCCTAGTACTCACACCCATCATCTGAGACAGAGGTCTGAAAGGAGAGGCAGACCCTTCCTAGACCCTATTGCTCACACACGTCATCTGAGAGAGAGGGGTCTGAAAGGAGAGGCAGTCCCTCCCCACACCCTACTATGCACATGTGTCACCTGAAAGAGAGGTCTGAAAGGAGAGCCCACCTCCTCCCCACACCCTACTATGCACACCTATCATTGCAGTGAGAGGTCACTGAAGAGAGGCCAGTCTCTCTCAACACACCCTACTATGCAAATATGTCATCTGAGAGAGAGGTCTAAAAGGAGAGGGCAGTCCCTCCCCGCATCCTACAACGTACACCCATCAATTGAGAGAGAGGTCTGAAAGGAGAGCCCAGTCCCTCCCCACACTCTACTACGCACACTTTTCATTACAGAGAGAGGTCTCAGCAGAGAGGCAAGTCCCTCCACACACCCTACTACGCATACCGGTCATCTGAGAGAGGGGTCTGAAAGAAGAGTCTAATCCCACTCCACATCCTACTAAGCACACTTATCATTATAAACAGTAAGATCTTGCGAGAGACTTGCAAGAGCAAACCAGGAAGCACTGACCCCTCAGACTGACCATGATGGATTGCTTCCCCGGCTCTCGTGGACTCTCGTGAGAGACTCACGAGAGCCAACAGCCATCACTTTTTAACAAAATAAATAACTTAATATCCAACCATCATTTATTCACTACTCTATGATAGATTAGCATTAAATAATAATTGAAAACATGATAGAGAACCATATACAATAGATGACAATGAAATCTAGAACTACACTATCTCACAAATTTTCCCATGAGTGCCTCAAAAAAGATTCCTGTTGACATGTCTTAATATCAAAGTTACAATAACTGAGCAAATAAGCAATTTCTATTGACTATTTATCTGTTTAATACACACATTTTACAAAGATTTTGCAAACTGTGAACCATATCCTGTTTTGTAACTGTAGGAAGGTAGGATCCTTCTGCATGGTTATCCCCACTTTTTGCCTGGTGCTATGCTGGTTTTTGACTAGTCTGACTGGGATCCTGCTAATCAGGACCCCAGTCTATCTGCTTTCTCCCTAAATTGTTGTGTTAGTACCTAGGTACAATCCCAGATTGGATACTGGGGTATCCCTTATCAGTCCCTAGTATAGGGTACCCATGTACCCAGGGTATAGGTACCCCAGAGGTCTCCCATTGGCTGAAGCATGTTTTATGCCACCCATGAGAGACCATTCAAAATGGAACTACAGGTCTGCCATTGCAGCCTGTGTAAGTTGGTGCTAGCACCACTTACTAAAGATATAGGTTTCCTATATCTAAGGGTCACTGCACTTAAAACCTATAAGTCACCCCTATAGCAGGCCTTTGCAATCCTGAAGGCAGTGTGCTTGGTTCTAAGTGAGAGGGTGCCCCTGCATGAGCAGGACACTCCTGCAGCCTACGGAGTCCATTCTCCCGGCTTATCAGTGAACCAGCCATATACTATATAGAGGGGCACCGCGTAATTACACGATGACCATCTCCAAAATGGCTGCAACGAATCCTATCATGTTTGGTATCAAACATGTTGGAATCATACCCCCACACCGTTAACGGTGTGGGAGGTATGATTCCAAGCACTGGAAGAGCCCTCCGTTAGGCTCTCAGTGTTCCCGAGGCCAACCTTCTAGACACAGACAGCACAAAATGGTTGCTGCCGAACAGAGACACATTTCTGCCCTCCTGATGCTGAGCCAAGCTCGATTAGAGGAAGGTGCAACAATAGGCATCCTGTCACAGGGAGGTGTGACCCCTCCGAGACAGGATTTAGTGTATTGGGACCGGGTGGGTGCGCTTGCCAGCACCAGAAAGTCTGCATGAGGTGTCCCCGTGCATATTCCAGTACAAACCAGTTCTAGGAGCCGTTGGCTTCTGCTCTGGCACGGAACTGGACAAAGGACATGGGAGTAACCTCCCCCCGTCCAGACCCTCCCCTGGGAGGGTCCCCTGGATCTTCCCAACCCTTTCCCTAGGGTACTTAAGGGCTTACCTGGGTGTAGGTCCCTAGATTCATTGTAGGATAAGATTCAGATCAGACACCACTTCTACTTCTACCGTCTGGGCACCCTGGACTTTGCTGGACTTCTTTTGGGCCTGACTTCGTCTCCCTTCCGGTCTGCTGCATCGTCTGTGCCTGTGCACCATACAGAAACCTTCCAAGGCCTGTGGGCATCAAAGACACCTGAAGGAATCTCCCTTGGAGTGAAGGAGTCCCTCCCCTGCATTCGCAGGCACCACAACTAAGTCGACCGGTCTGCTGATCCTGAGCTCCTCCGGACTCCAAAGACTCTGCAACACAGGTGGTGGTTTTCCATAGCTCCCAAGGCCTGCCCTCTCACCAAGTTTTGGGCCAGTATCCCTCGTGGGGGTTGCAATAACGGAACCCCCGTGCACCGCGTCAACTTGCAGTTGCAAAGGCTTGTTGACTTCTTTCCAAGGAGATCTTCAGGCTCCAAGTAGCCCCAACCTCAAGCACCTCCAGTGACCAGAATCTTCAGCCATACCACATTGTGTGCATCGTGGCCTGCATCTTTTGGTGAGCTGCTTGAGGTCCTCTCTTGACTCCAGTGCCTCCGGTGCCTCCGGCCTGTGGGTCCACTTGAGGGTCACACTTGTTTCATTTGGGCTCCCCTGATTCCTTGGGGCCTGCCCTGACTCCCCTGCTGTTGGTGAGTCCCCTGGACCTTGCTGGTCCCAACGTTGCTCCTTCTTTGATTCCTGCGTTGGTTGCATTTGCCAAGGCTTGTTGGTGCTCCCGCCGTACACCGACCCCTCAACACTCTACATCCTTTGTGGGAAAGCTCATGCACGGCTCCTGGTCCTCCTCAGCATCGCCTTGTCCTCACATCTGCAGAGTCAAGGTCTTCAGCATCCATCCTGCAACACCTGACATCGGAGGGCATTCGTCTTCCAAGTCTCCTGGTCACTCCTGAGTGACATAGACTCTGTCCCCTCTGCTTGAAGGTACCTCTCAACTAGAATCCACCTTTGGATTCCACCTTCTGCAACAGCAGCACTTTCCTGAAGTCCTCCATTGGGTTCGACTGCAGTTTCAGGAACCACTTCACACATATGCACCCGGCTTCCCTGGTGTAGGTAATGTGGGACTAGGGTATCCACAGGTGGGGTGGCTCTCTAACCTTCTGTCTTCCACAGGGTTTCTTCAGGGTCCACTGGGAAGGGTCCTTAATCTTTAAAAATCCAACCGCGACTTGCACATAGAGTTGTAGAGAGCACGCGGTCGTGTTTCCACACTGCACATGCTCTCCGTGGGGTCCTTATCTACTCACCTTGGGTGGTTCCTAGGGGTCCCAGCACTTCTACGTCCTCTTGACCCTGTCATGATCTGAGCCATGGTTCTTATACCACTTTCTTAGTATATGGTTTGGTCCCCCCCTGGGGTCCACTGTGTATTTCGTGCCATTTACTGTGTTTCTTTGCTAAAGTATTGTGTGCATGGTGTTTATCTCCATGTTGGAGATATTGGAACGTACTAGAGAGTATTTTATAATAAATACATATTTTTATAAATTCTTGGTGTGGTTCTTTTCACTTAATCTATACTATAAGATTGCATTCTGGTAAAACAAGCTGCTTTACACTCCTTCTGGACTAAGCCTGAAGGCTGCTCTCCACAGCTACCACTTAGAGAGCTGTCTAAGGTTGTCTAAGACCTCTTAAATCACCATAAGGGTTCTTTGGACTGGTGCAAGGTGCCCACTTACATTAGTGGACATCATATACCAGGCCAGCTTCTTACAGTAGCAATAAAAAAAGAAATTTTTGTAGTACAATAATGTTTGAACACAACATATATCATGAGGTCATTCTACCATACGTACACTCACAAAAAAGTTATTTACTTTTAAAAAATACCCTAGAAATTCACTGAAAAAAACAAAGGTTAAAGTAACGTTATAGTTAGGTGTAATAAAAAATATCTGTTTTCATTTTTAAAAAAACCTAAGCAATTCACTGAAAAAAACCAAAGGTTAAAGTAATATTATAGTTAGGTGAATTTCTCAGTTGCAACGTTAACATTTTAAACTTTAAAAAACCCAGAAATTCAGCAGTTAAAGTTAGTAGCACTAACTATAACTTGCACCCCCACCATGCACGGCTTATCATCTCACATATGACACCACTCATGACATGTTCTATGACATCATTTATGACATCACTGATGACATCTCAAATGACATCACAGATGACATCACTGCTGATTAAATCATCCAAACCTCACTTTCACACATTTTGCTCTATAAATTAGCATAACATTAGAGGCCAGATAGTAAGTACAAAATTGCTCAGGAGAAAATCACCCACAAATACTGCCCCTACACAAACAACTCACTTAGATGTTGAAAACAAGCATGTAAGCCTATGGCATACACTTTACAGGTAGCATAGATCAAATTAACAATCAACCATGTATATACGAAAAACACTCATTGACTGCAGTGTTCAATGTCTATACACTTTTTGACAGAAAACCAAAATAATGAATGCCAGTTCAAAACTATATATATATTATTCTCTGCTTCTGAGAAGTCATCATGTCTTCATTCCATGGCAGAGCTAAAAAAGGAAGATTTAGATCATGGCGAGAAGGACAATGTTTAGGGCAGGGAGTAAAGAATTCAGACTTCAGTCTGCAATTAGGAAACGGAAGTTAAAAGTGGCACCATGAGGACAATGCTTCCTAGAGGCGGATTTCAAGTTGTCGAGGATCATGAGATATGAGCCACTCGGAAGCAGTGGAAGGAGGGGTTCGTCGGCCATCGCTTAGGCTAGCATCAGGTTGCCCTATGAAGCAAAGCTGCCCCTACTGCCCACTACTGGTGTTCTTATGATTTTTTTTTTGTGGGTGTGTTTTTTTCATGGGCTTTTGTTCATGATATCAGACTGAATGATTGATATTTAAAAAGGGCTGTTAATATTGTGAAAACGAGAATAAAGAAGAAATGAACAGAGTCTGCCTCCTGTGAGGATACTTTAAGCAGCGAAGATGTTCATATTTGTCAGCCAGGCCCTCTCTGTTATCAGTGTCTATAGAGGAAGAGTTAATCTGTGCGGGCTATTTAAGCCTGGCCAACTAGATAAAAAGAGGCCAGTTTGTTGGTAGCCTGACCTTCTCCCTTCCAATAATTACCCTTAGGCCCATGAAGTACACAAAGCTGTGCGTGCTCTGCAACAGGGAAGAGTGACCTGGGGCCCTGCAAGACTATAAAGAAGTATGACTTTTTTGGAGCTAGGTCCTGCTTTGCCCTTTTCACATGTTATTTGTCTCAGAAGAGCTGTAATGTTTCTGTCACAATGCAGCAACTCACTTAAATGAGGAACTCCAAAGATATTTGCGGTGGGTTTTAAAATCACAGGAGAATCAAGGTCATTGGGAGTTATTCCAAGTAAATAAGACATACTTATACATGTGAGGATGGAGTTTCCTTGAATGGGAAAGGCATATGTCTGTCCTTATTTAGCTTCTGATTAACACCTGTTATCAGTCTCAACCATAAATGTTGCTATATTTGTAGTTAGTGTTGCTATGTTTATCTCCAGCTTTGCTCTAGATATGGACTCTTACAGGGTTCTTATCCAATAGTCCATTTTATAACATTGCTTTGTATATTGAACTGGGCCCATTTTTTCAGATAAATGCTTCATATGGCGTTGCAATAGCTGAGTAGGTTTTACTCCTGTGGAATTATCTGTGCATGATTTTGCAGGTGAACGAGCCTTCCATCGTTCAATTCAAGAGCGCACCTAGTCCAAACTTCGAGGGGGGCTAATAGGCGAACCAATGGAAACGGGGCTGACACTTCAAACAATTGGGCAGAGCTAACTTTAGAGCCAATACAAGAAAATATTGATGAATTCTGCATTTTAAACACATCGGTCAAACCTGAAAATATTACAAGAGTCATGTTTAGTGGATTTTACAACGTTTATAGGCTACTGACATGTTTCGGTGTATTTGCCAATGTTAATAGGCTGCTGACATGTTTTAGTGGATTTTACAATGTTTAATAGGCTAATAGCTGATAAATTTAAAAGTGGGAATAAATCATTTGCCAACTAGTAAGCAGCTTCTTCAGATTTCAATACAATCCACTTTAGGACCCGTTTTCACAAATTTGTTTTAAAACAACCCTTTTTGCCAATGCTCCAAAAATTCCTTCTGTGACAAAACAATGAATACATGAAATATTTGTAATTCCATCTTCTGAAAGGCCTCTGCCTTACTGCTGACCAAAGGTAAATTTTCAATCTGATCATCCTAAATTGCAACATATGCTTGTTTGAGGACGCACACCTGTACAAGTCTCAGAATATTGAGCTTAGTGGGTTAAATCACCTGATTTTGGGACGTGTGACTGGCAAGTCACAGGTGTGATTCGTAATGCCTTTTCCATTCCTCATGCAATTAAGTCAGTGCTAATCAGTTAGTAATATTACTGCCAGGAATCCGAGCTATCCTAAATCAAAATAAAAAAGTAAACTAGTATTTCACACTTAGCAGTTTTCATCTGAGATGACTGAGCTACTTCCATGCCGTTAGTCGTCAGGCACAAAGAACTAGCTTAAAAGATAGTTGCTTTGAAATAAATTTGCAACCAATGGTGTTCTAGTATGCAAAGATTACAAATCTCCAGAACAGATAGAATGGGTGGCTCATGGGCAATGTCCTGCAAAGACGTCACCTCAACAGAAATAGAAACCGTGCCTCTTAATAGCATATGTTACAAAAACTAAAAACATGCTTTCAATTCTATTCTGAAACCCTCAGCACATAAAGTGTAAAATCCACTAAAATATCAATGTTATCCTGGAAAGGTAATGTGCATTATAAAATGCAATTTTTTTTGCAAATGTCTCCATAATTCCTTTGAGCAGATTGACCATGTTCTCTATCATGGATGTTCCTAAATGTCTATATTAATTATAGCAATTAGCCTAGCCTGTGTAGCGAAAGTAACACCCTTGAATTAGGCACAAGAGAGACACCAAGCACACAGCATGGTTACCAGTTTGTCATTGTAACACTGGAACAAGTAGAGCACAAAGTAGTGTTTTATTGTGCAATGCTTTTGCATTGTCAGTCTTTCATACACAATATCAGAGTTATGCTGCTTGTGACAGACCAAGGCTTTGTTTGACAGCAGAATTAAGGTTTCTCAAGCATTTTGCTGTCAAACTACACTAGTTTGAAGAGGCAGAATACAGCGATGTAATGTCTACACAAGTGGATCTCTGATGTACTTCCTCTGTATAGACACCATCCTGGAGAAAAAAACGCACAAGCCATTTATTAGAGCAAATTCTAAATATGTCTTACAATGCACTCTGAGAAACTGATCTTAGAGGTGCTTTCTTTAGGCAGAAGAAGTATGACTCTGGTTAGATATTAATTATATGTTCAAACTTCACATAAGTGCATTATTTATCAGAGTGCCAATAGGTCATGCACTGGAAACCTGAGCTATCCCTCAGGTAACTAGTGCTTCATTTGTAAAAGAATGACTGCTGGTGATCAAGTTTTTTTGCAAGAAACAAATATAAATCAAAGAAACGATAAAAACAAAGGAAATCCAGAGGAGGCATACTTAGCATGAGTGGTCTGATGAGACCTAAAAATACACAAAGGGAAAAAATAAGTCATACATACGTACTGCACTATTGGTAAAGACAGAGCAGTAGAGTTGGATTATGGTAAAACATACGCAGTGCAAGTGATTTTAGTATGACATAAGGCAGAAATAATGCCCCAGTTGTGATACACACAGGTACTATATGTAGCAGTCTTCAGAGCACACCAAAATTGTATTAAAGAGCATTTAAGGACACAATATAAGAACAGTATATACAGACAATGGCTCACAGATCTTGAAGAATCGCAGTATCATAGGAGCAGAAAGAGTATGAGTGCACTGTGTTCAGGGCATCTTAGTGGAAGCTGCTGAATATTTAGCTGACAGAAGGGGGGGGAAGTGGGGAGAATATTGGGGATGAGGATTTATGGGGGGTTATTATTAGAGAAGTAGGTGTCGAGCTTCCCCCATAAAGGTCTATGTTGTGATTTCCAAGGGGAGTGCTGTAAGATGATGTTCTCAACTCCTCTTATATGGGCAATCCTGTTCAGCCAAGTTTTAAGGAGATGGCCACGGTGTTTTTCCGATTGGTAAGGATGGATCTGCAAGCTGCCATTAATAGAATGTCTCATAGTAGAAAATCGTTACGAGAGGTTAGGCAAGGATCAAAGGATCCCATAATGATAGTTTGGAACTCACGTTTAATCTGAAAGCCAAATAGGGATGTGAGTAACCTGAATATTCTGTCCCAAAATATATTAATAACACTGAAGGAAAAGAGTTAGGGCCTGATTTAGATCTTGGCAGACGGTTACTCTGTCACAATGGTGAAGGAAATCCTCTCAGCCGAAATATAAATCCCATGATATCCTACGGGATTTATATTTCTGCGGATGGGATATCCATCACTGTTGTGATGGAGTAACCCGTCCGTCAGGATCTAAATCAGGCCCTAAGTGTGGTAAATCACCAGTTTCTTCATTACAATTCCAACATGTTGGGTCATCTTTAAAGCTAACTTTATGGAGGAGAGAGGGGGTCCAAAAATTTCTATGTAGGAGCCAGAACTTGGTTTGAGAGAGAGCTGGGATGATTTTATGAGGAACAACTGATTTCCAGATCGAGTTCCAGTTCTCTTGGGAAATAGAAATATTTAGGTGCCATTTTTCTTGTATGCCTAGGTTTAGACGTGTGGAGGTTGGTTGTAAAAGTTTGTAGTACCTTGAGACCTGGCATCCCCGTCTGTTGGTGACAGCAATCAGTTGAGGAAGGGAGAGGTTTTGGGATAGTGGGTTGGCTTTAGATATACAGGACTTAAGTTTAAGAAAATTGTGAAAGTCCATGCTTTCTAGGTTGAATTCAATCTGTAGTTCTCTGAAGGAGAGTGGTTGTGGGCCTAGATGTGACAGGAAGTCTCCCTTTGGAAGACCAGGATTTCCAATAAAGTGGTGAGCCCTTGATCTTAAATAACGTGTTATTCCATAGGGAAACCAAGTTAAGAGTTTTTTTTATGGGAGTCACTGTGTTTCTCTATGAGTGTGGTGCACCGAAATGTTTTTAAAAAGTTTGATTAAAGGTTTTAAGGGCTGCACTTACTCTTTGGGTTATAGTTAGGAAAATACTAGGTATAGGTTATTATTCAGATTTTTCACCAATTTGGGACTCCCCTGGAACCCCAGAATGTACGTTGGACAGATATAGCTACCTGGGGAGAGATACTTACAGAACAGTGGTTAATACCTTGGGAATCACTTGAAGTTAGGACAGGGGGTACACTATCGAGATTCAAATATATCCAGCTCGCTTTGTGGTATGCAAGAGTCAATAGAGATCAAAATAACACCTGGGATGGTGAATCATCTATGAGGCCTAAGCGGAAAGAAGTCGCTATGTGGTATTGGAAGCTATTGGATGGCGAAGAAAGGCGGTTGGCGGCACTGCAGAAGATATGGGAGGGAACGATCCCAGGGCCTGAGTTGTCATTTCTGTGGCATAAACCTGCTAACTTAAAGAGAAATCATTTATTTTACCCTTAATAGATTATATTGGACCCCCCAAAGGGTAGCTAAATTTGTAAATGATCCAACCCCTAAATGTAGAAGATGTGGACATCCGAAAGCAAACAATGAACATATATTTGTGACTTGCCCAATGCTTGAAAGATTCTGGGAGATTGCAAGTAATATTATATCGGAAATGATGGGGGCAAACATCAAGATGACCCCTGTGCTAGTCCTGTTAGGAGTCGATATCAAAACAGGCCGTTTCCTCAGCAGATCCCAGCTGTCCCTGCTGTTCTACTTAGTACTGCTAGCCAGAATAGAGATCTGCATACATGGGCTTGATCCAAGTCATCCCTTACCTGTAGCTGGCTAAAAATAATACAATGGAATTGTAGATTGGATAGAGGAAGCACCCCAGCCAGGGCGGATACAGTATGGGCCGAGTGTATAAGTTGGAGTGAGATATCGGCTACAGGAAGTTGAGCGTCCTATGATTACACCTAAGCACATTGGTATTGGCAAAGTCAATACAAGTGTTCTGGGCCCAAAGCAAGTGCAGCAGGCTGATGGACGCCCCCGAATACAGTATAGCCTGGCTTTGCAGCATTTTTTTTGATATGTGAAAAAAAGCGTTTTTTACGGAAACTTCCAGATTTTTGTCTATTTTTAGCAAGGCTTTTTGGTATTTTGGAAAAACAAAATTGGCTGATAGAGAGGGTTTAAATGTAGTGGAGAGTAGTATAATGGGATGAGAGTCCTCTAGAATGGCCCTTTCGACAAGAAGCCAGGCTGGGGTGTAGTCCAGTGACGGGTAAAACCAAACATAGCCCTGTTTGGCCAGGAAGGCTGTTTTGTAGGTTCTGAAGTTTGCAAGGCTGATTCCTCCAAGGGAGGTAGGTAGACGGAGTTTTTTGATCGATATTCTGGGGTGTTTATTCTTTCCAGATAAAGGTACATAAAAGGAAATCATCTGAGAGCGAGAGTGGGATGGGAGCATAGATATAAGGTAACTAACTATAAGTGTGATCATCACTTTTATGGTCTTGATGCGTCCCCATCATGTGATGAACTTAGGGCTCCAGCTGTCAAGAGGTTTTAAACTTTATGTAGGGTCAACTTCTCATTGTGCTGTAAGGTATCCATTAATTCTGCGCCAGATTTGACCCCCAGATATTTTAGGTAGCCCGCTTGCCATGCCATTCCGGAATCACCTATATCATCTTTAGAGCACATGATGTGTAGGCCTTTCACTTCAGATTTGTCCTTATTGAGTCTGTAGCCTGCAACCCTAGCATAATTTTCAATAGTATTAATAAGGGCTTCAATGGATGGGCGAGAATTATCTGACATAATCAAAATACCATCAGCATGCGCCGCAACTTTAACAGTTACCTCATTGTAATTATTGCCAGATATGGAGTTGTTATTCAGGATACTGTAGAGGAGAGGCTCTAAGGTAAGAATGAAAAACGAGGGGGAGAGGAGACATCCCTGTTTAGGGCCCTTCTCTAACTTGAAAAATGAAGAGACAAGGCCTCCTGAACTCACTATAGCGCTGGGTGTTGTGTACAGGGCCATAATCATTTTGATAAAGTCAAACCCAAGGTTGAATTTTGCTAAGGTTTACTTGAAGAAGACCACGAGACCTTATCAAATGCCTTTTCGGCACCCAATGTGATGGCTACAGTTTTGGAGGGTGATGTTTTTGATCTTTCTAGCACATGGCAAAGTAGTCAGGTGTTATCATTCGACATTCCATAAAGCCAACTTGAGAGCCGCTAATCAGTTTAGGTAGGTGTGGTTCTAGGCGTTTGGATAAGATTTTGGCATATATCGTGGCATCTAGATTAATTAGGGAAATCGGTCTGTAGTTTTTTGCTAGATAGAGGTCTTTGCCGCCTTTTGGGATGACAACTATGGTGGCTTCACTGGTTGTGCCCTGCACAGAGTGAGCAAAATGGTGAAATAGGTCCACCAATGTAGGGATTAATGAGGGAGCAAATGCTTTGCAAAAATTTTCTGTAAAGCCATCCGGGCCTGGGGCTTTGTTTGAATTAAGGAATGTCCTTCTTCTACACTGTGTGGCAAATTAAGCTTTTCTCTATCTGCTTTGGTTAGTTGAGGAAAGTCTAGCTTATTTAAATAGGTTCTACAGGCCTTGGGCGAGATCTGAGAGTCATCTTGGTATAAGGATTCGTAGAAGTCTTTAAACACGTCTAGAATTATTTGGGGGGCTGTTTGAATGTTGTTCAGTTTGTCTTTGATGGAGTTAATTTGTTTTTTGTTTTGTTTATGTTTAAGATAGGATGCAAGCATTTTCCCTGCTCTATTCCCCTCACAGAGTTTAGACCTTTAAATGTGTTTATCTAAGTTCCAGCCTTCTCACTTAATAGTCTGTTGTATTCATATTTTTAATTCATTAAGAAAGTGAGGGTGCTGGGATCAAGATTCACCATGTGGAGAGCCTCAAGTTTTTTCATTTCATTTCCAGGGTGTTTATCTTATTTTTATGTTATTTATTCAGCTTTGCTTAAATATCTATTAATGTGCCCCTGGCTGTAGCTTTTAATGCATCCCAAAAGGCAGATATTTCAATGGCAGGTGAGTTATTCTCTTTGATATAGTTAAGGATAGCAATCTCTATGTGCAACCTGTGGATGTCATCTTTTATTGACTCACCATTATAACGCCAAATATTGTTTTTGGGTTTGGGATTAGTCTCTGATATTGTCAAAGATATAAAAGAGTGGGCTGATACTAGTGAGAGTGTAATGCAGTCTGGCCAATGAGGTGAGTATGGGCACTCGATATGAGTAGGTAGTCATTTCTTGAATACGAGGAATGTGGGAATGAAAAAAGCTGTAATCTTTGGTGTCAGGGTGTTGTAGTCCCCAACAGTACTTCAGGTGTAATCTAGTCCTGATATTTAACAAAGCCCTGTGAGATTTTGAAGAGTAGAGAGAGGATTTTCATTGTCTGTCCAGGATTAAGTCAAGAGTGAGATTGAAATCTCCACCTACTTTTGTTATGTCATCACCAGGAATATTTTGATGTGTATCACTCAAGGAGTCCCAGAATTCTTTCACATCCGCTTGTGGGCCATCAAGGTTGAGGAGGTGGATGTATTTACCGTTCTGGCTGAGATTCATGTAAGCTAGTCTACCCTCATCAACAGTTGAGTGAGATTTTAGAGTAAGATTGGAATTCCTTGAAATAATCGTTATGACCCCATTTTTTTTGTTCATAGTGGTGGAGCATATGACTTAATTTGTCCATCTGTTGTTAAGTGGTGCAGCTTTTCTCTGGCCAATCTTAGGGGCATATTCACAAGGAGCTATCGCCGAATTAACGGCACTTTATCGCAGCCAAAGTCGTGATAAATTTACCCCCCATTCACAAGCCGGTGTTAACAGCCCACAGCACCAGTTTACCCGTGATAGCAGCCGCAAAAAACATCGCCACAGAGGACCCTCGCAAATATCGCTAATGAGATGCAGAGTAGGCGTTCCCGTGACAAAAGCAGAGACAACAGCACACCTCAACATTCACAACGACCAGCCACATCCGCGATAAAAACACAAAACAGGCGATAAGGCGCGTTAGCACCAGGAAATCTACACCTGCTCTGACCTGGTGTAAAGTCGGACGGCAGCCAGCACCACAAAAGGGAGCACAGCCCAGGGCCACATCCGAAGGGCAACAGATGCCATGGAGCCACTCATCATGCAGCCCGGACACCAAAGAGGGCCACAACACCCACCGCCACCACCACCAGGCCCGCAAATCCCCCCCCCCGGTACCACCCCCAACCCCGGACTAAGAAATTGCACACCAACACCACGAATCCCAAAACAAACATTTTGCCTGATGTCGCACAAGCAGGAAAATAAACATACATGCGTGGCCAGAAAATGGAGAATCAGTCATACAGCAATGCAATCACCAACACAAAACACCATACAAACAAAAGCAGAAACAACCCTGAGGATGAGTCCTAGCTGCTCCTCACTGGACAATCCGTAGCACACAGCCTGGAAGACCAAATCCAAGAGAAGAAGGTGTGCCATGCGCCCAACAAAGGAAAGAGAGGGAGAGAGGGAGGGAGGGAGACGGAGTGAGATAGCACAAGCAGCGCAAGGCCGCTCGGGCACCTGGCTCCACATGCCAACATGTGTGTGTGCATCGCCATCCGTACACCATGAGCCCAAGGCCGTGTCCCAATCTCAGCGCCAAACCCACATCACATTCCGAAAACGAAATTAGTAGTCAGACAACCATCAGGGATGAAAGCACCATTGTCCCAATGCAGAATGCGGGAGGACACCTGCACCTCTGACCTTGGTCCAGAACGCGCCTGGAACACCCTGATAGAGATGCAATGGCAGATGGGGACGACTCCCACACCACGCATTCCGCAAATGAACCATCCGACTCATCCACAGCCCACACATACAAGCCCCTGCCTGTGGTACCCCCGCATGGGATGCCCTTGACACTCACGAAAACAGCAACCCATAACCCACAACGTTGCACACACATACGAATCATTGCTCAGAGCTGTGGCATATCCTCCACACAACTGCCGCAGTCCAGAAGAGTGCCTGTTCTTGAGACGCACCAATGCAATGGCAGGCCATACCGGGCACATGCACAACCCCCGACACGTGGAACAGTACCGTGCACGTATGCTGCATTTACTGGGCGCACTGGCAGTGCTGCGGATCAGTTACAGGCTCAGCTTCCGCATTGCCCACATCACCTGCGTCCAGCCCTGGTTCCACTGCCGAACATGCACATTCGAGTGTCCCATGGATGTCTGCCTATCCAACACAACTGTTGATGAATTGGACTATGACTTGTGTCTGCGCCCCCTGTTGGATCAGGAACAGGAGTGTAACAGAGACAGCCGTGCATGGGATGCCTTGACATACTGCGTATGTGTTGGTAGTTGTGCATGGGAGATTGCACAATTTCTCGTGTACAGTGACCACATCGAGGCGCTCCCCTATTGGGCTGTGTTGCGGATCGGTGAGACGGCGTGGGCGGAGCACACCTGCCCGGACCACCAAATGGATTGGCTCACCCTGGTGTTCCTTGAACACGACAATGACGTACTATTGGAACACATTGCACATGAAGCTGCACGGGCATTCATGGACGAGTAACTACGTTCCTGCAGCCACATCCGATTGCCACCCACAGCACATGGCCCAACAACTTGTTGCATCGTGGGGATTGCTCACATATCCCACCACAACAGAGGACACGTCTGCCTTTGGTCGGGCTCTGGATGCATGTGCGTGGAATAACGCATGTGTACACACACCTGTGCAAGGTGACGCAGGTCCATGGTCGGAGCAACACAGCGTCGTCTGGCAACGTTGCCAATTCGGACACACTGCTGGGTGAGAGCACACACATGGCAATGTAGCATGACATGTGAACCTGTCGGAACCTCACACCTGATCACTGTCAACAGAGCAGACAATCGGCGCACCCCGGAGGCAGAGCACCATGCAGACCCCACGTGCAGTGAGTCGTGCCCCCTCACACGGGGCAATGTACAGATGCCAAACAACACATGACAGGTGGGCTGTGAGCTTTGCCATCCGTGATGAATGTTGTCCATTTCAGCCCCACCATCAACTGAACCTCGACCTGTACCCATGCTGCGTGTAAGTGTCTTAAGCATGTCCCTGCCTGTTGTGGCCGTTGCCTCGTCCGTACTGACACGCACATGCAAATAAAGTCTATGCCACTCCACTGGTGTCTAACTGTGAGGTGTGTTGTTTAGATTGTCCACTCCTGTGCCACAATGAGCCTCGTCACAACACAGGGATGAACTGACTGACGCATGTGCAATGGGGGTGTGTCCCTTTGCAAGCTCCGCCTCTGTGAGCCAGACATTGTTTTCGGATAGGTGCTGGACGACATGTGCACTTACATGACTCCAGCTATGTGTGCATGGTGTCCAACCTCTGACCATGTGGAGCAATGTCATACATCACAACAGAGTGTGTCCACACAGATGTGTGTAAGTCGGTCTGCGACGTGAAGTTCTGCTGTCACACGTGGTGTGGGATACCACTCCTGGCCTGCCACCGTTTTGGTCACTCCTACACATGGCCCTATTCAACACATGGATGTGTGCCTACTTTGGGGTGTTGTGAGATTGCTGTTGATGTGCAATGGGGACACAGCTAGTACTCACCTTCCCAGTCATCCAATTGGCCATGTGTCTCAGGGATAGAAATGCGCATAGATGTCAGTTACCAGGGTGTACCTTCATGTGCAATCATCCTCCCCACATCCAGCCATACTTCCATACGTGAGTGAACATAGTGATGACACATCTGTATGATTAAGATTGTTTTATTCACATTCAGCTGATTGACGGAGCTGGAGCTGTACCTGGCCATCTAAGACCACATCACATGGAAGCCCAGTGGTGGGCCAACCAGAGTCCTTTGGGGATTGCACAGTGATTGGGATGAGGGAGAGTGCAGTCCGCAGCAGGATTGCTGTGTGATTGGCCAGCGGTGCAGACATGGCAGTCCGTGTCGGGGTCCGGGTAAATGTCGCAGGGTGTTCCGGAGGTCAGTAGGAGGTATTTCCCAGGGCATGATGCATAGGTCATGACCAGGCAGGGACAGGCCATATGGCGGTGATGGATGCTACTGCCTCCTTCCTCACGAAGTCGTTCCCATCCCCTTCTCACTCCCCTGATACGGGTTCTGTGTCCGGTGTGTCCGGTGTGTGTGGCGGGGTGATGGCTGCATCGCTGTGTGCCCCTGACACATCAGACTGCGTAGGTGATGGGGCAGCATCACAGTGTAACACGGACACATCAGGGGTCGGAGCTGTGTGTGTCGATGTTCCCACTGCAGTCATCTGGGAAGGGCTCAGTGGCAGCAATGGCAAGTTGGAGTACTGCATGGCGTTGCTGTTCCCAGCCACTGCTCGCTGGTGTCCAGCCGTGGCGGACATCCTTCCAGCCTGCATCTGCTCCATGGTGTCCATTGCCCTTCGCATCTGTGCCAACTCTGTGCTGTCATGGCTGGTATTCACTACAAGGAGCTATAGAGGGAAATCACCAGGCCACCCTCCTCTCACAAATCATCAATACAATAGAGACCTGGCTATGAGAGAGTTTCTTCAATGTTACTCTTAGGAGCTGCTTCTAACGTGGGAATCCCTTTTTCTACCCACTCTCTGGCACCCTGTCCAATTTCCTGCAGTCCCTGAACTCTCAAATTACTATTTTTATAAAAAATGAAGAACCACTGTCAGTCAAGTCGCCCAACCATGCATATCCCCCCCCACAGCATGTGAGTGAAGAACCCTTACTGAAAAATAAGTGAAAGAGTGAGAGGGCACCTCAAGTATGCAACACCAGGGAGGCTACCAGCAAGATCTCGCCAGTATGCCCACGTATATCATCATCGGTTGCCCACTCACGGAAACAAAGAAAATAGTGTCCAATAGAGAGACAAGAAGAGCAGAAAAAAAGAGTTAACTGTCCCAAAACATAGACCCTGTGATATGCAGAGAACAGTGTGTTCCATGCAATTAAAATTGAGTTAAGACTCACTGTTAGGTTGCCCTCTTTATTTGCAAATGTGAGCTTACTCGGGTTAAAAGCACTGCATGTTGCTAACCTTTTCCAAGAAGGCCAACATGTTTCATTGCCAATTACGTATGTTGTGGCAAATTCGTCAGGGCGTGGGGTTCAATCACTCGCCTCTCTGGACAATACTTTGTGTGATGCGCTTAGGCTGACAAAACAAAAAGAACAGCGGTTCTATCTCAATAAACCTGGTCAACCAGATAAAATTAATTTACAACGTAAAGTATATTCTTTAATCTTTGGTCTTCAATCGTATATAGTTACCCGGTGTCGGCAGAGGGCTTTCATACCAGCCTGCACCAGACCAACAGGGGTGTGTTCATCACTCTTACCCCTGGATTAGGAAGCACTACCGTTGTTTATCGTTACACCTGTGGAAATAATATCAAAACCTTACATCAACACTACAAATAGTGTGTGCCTTTCATCTTCGTCAACTGTATAATGACCCTATCTCAATGCCATCGTGTGCCAAATGTCGTGTTCATGAAAGCTAAAAATCAGTAGACCCCTGTCATTTCCATGTGTGCGTATCGTTACCCACTACATGCACATCGATGAGAACTCTGACCGCTATGATATGCCCCAGCAGTATTGCACAACATCTCTGATTTATTTGGGCCATCTCATCAAATTCACGCGTACAATCTCCCTTCATTACTCCCTTATACAGGACTTATCACTCGCTCTTAAAATCCTTTTTGCACATGGAAAATAGTGCCGGCATAACGATATCGCCGGTAGCTCAGCCCTGGTAGCCTGCAAGCATGCTCTTACCGCACCCGCGTTTACACCGAGCAGTGTCTCGTCCCAGCTTCGAAACGCGCCGGCCGCCGGAGCAATATCTACCCATAGCTGTTCTACGCGCCCATTGCGTGTAGACCATGTGACCACGCAATGATGTAAAAACCGGCTGATTTTCCACAACACTGCGGCGGCCATATTGGAACGCACATAAATTCAAATATTCTTATCGCTCTCATTTATCAGATGCAATGTGCTTCTCCTTAAAACTTAACCATTAGTGCCTAGGGTCAATATTTATGTCAACTTCGCTGTCAAGTAAATTTTTATGTCCTGACTCCCCGGACCGTCATCCAAAAAGGACACTCGTCACGAAGGTCATTATAATATTCAAATGAGGTATACTCATTCATTCCTCCCGATATTGCCTCAAACAGTCCTATTTTCAGTGTTCTGGGATAATGCCAAAAAGGATTTGTTTAAAAAGACCGAGTCCTTATATACTCGTAGTGCACTGCGTAAACTTCTTATTACATCCAACAGTGCCACTGCTCTGATGTTGCTCAGATCTTGTCGTTTCGATCAGTGCAATAGCCATGATGTTAATAGCCATGATGTTATACAGTCCTTATTCACATTTTGACTTATTATCTTATTGCTTGCATCAGTACAAGCACCCTGATGTTCTACAGATCTTATAACTCACATCAGTGCGCATACATTGATATTTTACAGTGCACTTACACACCTCCACCCCCAGCTATCTCGGCAACTAGAGGGTTCTGTTCCCTATATTTAAGAGCACCCAGGATATTAATCTCTTGTGTGTTGGAGTTCCTACGCAGTCCAAACCCCAGCTTAGTGCACAAGTCAGTTGTAGAGCCCTACAATCTACTGACTTTGTTCCATTCAATGTAGTCATTCAATCCTGTTTGATCAACTCTCTCGGAGAAGATCCAGCAGGCTTCTTTATTTGCCAGTATACTATCGATACTGTCACTGCCAGCCATTACCCTCTCCAGAACAACCCACCTCAGTGCTCGAAGGTCATGTTTGTGTTCATTAAAGTGCTGTACCAAACGCGTAGTGAGCTTGCCTGCCTTGATGGTACTTAAGTGCTCTTGAATCCGCACTTTTACTTTCCTGGTTGTTAAACCAATATACTGTAGCCCACACTGGCATGTTAGTCTGTATATGACATTAACTGTATTACAGTTTGAGAACTTATTCAAATGCCATGTTCTACCGTTGTGCAGCTGCACAGTATTAGTTTTCTCTGTTAATTCGCATACCGATCACCCCCCACACGGATAGTGTCCGGCTGGCATAGTAGTAACTTTTGATTTCTGTACTTGTCGTGTATGCACAAGTTTATCTTTCAAATTACTCGCACGTCTGAATGCGAATCTGGGTTGTGGCATTTTAAAGTCAGCAGTGGACAGCAATGACCAATGTCTCCTCATCACATGTCTTATCTTAGAGGCTAAAGGGTCGAATGTCATAACTACTGGTAGGCAGTCACCTGCTTCTCTTGTGTTCTTTTCTGATAGAGCCTCCCGGGGAGTATTACGTGCTCTTTTGCGAGCCCTGTTAACTATCTTTTTGGGATAGGCTCTTTGCATCAATTTGCCCGCCAAATCTTCGGCTTGCTGCGAGAAAGACTCGACAGTCGTGCAATTGTGTCGGTACCTCAAAAATTGGCCTACAGTCCCTTTCTGATGGACCGTAGTACACAGTTTACTCTCTTGTACAGTGATGTCAAGATCTAGGTATACAGCATGTACGTTACTTTTCGTCCACGTGAACCGCAGACAAGTGTCAAGGCTGTTCAACCAGTCCAGAAATTCCAAAAGGGTACTCTCTTCTCCAGTCCATATACACAAAACGTCATCAATGTACCTCTTCCAGAGACCAATGTGTCTCTGGAAGGGGTTTGACGAGTGGTACAAGAAGTGTTCCTCAAACTGGCCTACATATATGCAGGCCAGACTGGGCGCAAAAGTTGCGCCCATTGATGTACCGGACACTTGCAAGTATAAATCATCTTTGTAACAGAAGTAATTGCGTGTCAGGGCAAGTTCAATGCATTGAAGCACGAACGACTGAGGGGTGTCATAGAACCATTCTTGTTCACCCAGGGCTCTTGCTGCTGCCACCAGCGTAGCTTCCTGGGGGATACTAGTATACAATGACTCTATGTCAATTGTAACTAAAAATTGTTGCGTGGAGTCAAATGCCAAATCATTAAGGGTATTCAGGATATCTGTAGTATCCTGTACATATGATGGTTGCTTCAGGACAGACTCTCTTAAAAAGAAGTCCGCAAATTGGGACAACGGCTCAAGGACGGAAGAGATTCCCGATACTATCGGGCGCCCCGGAGGGGGCCGCTGTGCTTAATGCACCTTAGGTAATATGTAGAAGGCCGGAGTTCTAGGCTTGATGTTAACCAGAAACTCGGCCTCCTTGCTCGTTATCCAATTCTTACTCCTGGCTTCCGCCACCATCTTAGTGATCAGATCTTGGAGTTCACACGGGGGGTCTCTAAGGAGGGGGTGATAGTTTTTACGCTCACTCATCAGCCTTAACACCTCGTTGTCATAATCGGTGGTATTCATAACTACAACCGCCCCGCCTTTATCGGCGGACTTTATAGTTATGGCGTCATTGTCCTGTAGTGTCTTTACTGCCTCCCAATCTGCATGGCTCATATTATTAAAACCATTTAGTTGATCAAGTTGTTCCAATTTCAAGATCTCTTCCAAGACCTTCTGTTCGAATACCAGGACCTCAGGTCCTACTGATGAGCTGGGAGGACAAAACTGGGAGGGACGTCGCAAATTAGTCGAAAATATCGACTGTGGTTCTACAACTTTATTGGCAAAGAATTTTTAAGTTTGATTTTCCTCATTGTTTCATGGAATTCAGTCCTACATTTGAAGGCATCATGTCGTGGGGTGGGGACATACCCCAATCCTTTATTAAGGACCCGGATCTCGTTAGATGTCAATTCATAGTCTGATAAATTAATGACTATATTATTTAGAGCTGGGTCCTGCCCCGACTGCGGGTTATGCGCGGCGAGAACATTGGCCATTGCGGTCCCTGGTTCTGTCGGGCACGCCCTCTGCCCCTCTGTGCCCCTCCTCCTCTGTTGCCCCTGTGAGTGTGTCCTAAAAAAGAACGCAACAGAGCGCCTAAATCCTCGTTGGACTTGGACTGTGGGTCAAACCTTACTCTGCCCGAATTAGGTGGCTGTGCCCCCTCTTCTTCCTCACTCGAGGTGTTATCAAAAGTCCAGTTCTGGGGTGTTCTCCTCTGCTGTTGTCTACCTCCCCTCTGGTAATTCAATTGGGACACTTGTTCACTTCCCTGTTGGTAGTATTTATCATCTACATAGGGAAAAGCCCACTCATGTGTGTACCTCTCAAGATTTCTACGTAGCCCCTTTATTTTCTGATTAACCATAAAATTCTTATACTCTGCCAGGTCCTCTTGGATCCGCTGCAATTGTTCTTTAGTATCACTAATGGTTGTATCTCTCTTCAGGGTTTCCTCTAGTTCTAAAATCTCCACCAACAGTTCATCACTCAGCCTCTTTGCCGTGTTGATAATTAATATCAGCCAATCTCTCGTGCATTTATTGGCAATATAACTCCAATCTAGTCTGAATTTCTTGTCTTCTAGGAAAATACGGGGCTCTATTCTCACTAGTAGACTAGCTGGTGACGCTCCAGCACGGAGGTACTCTGTCATAAGAGCTCCATGCAGAGCCACCCTGACCTGGCGTTTTTTGGTATTACTTAGCCTTTCCCATTCTTCTTGTGCTGTCATGGCTGGTGCCTGTCTGACCAGACAGTGCTTGTATTAGACTCATGGCACCAGCGAGGTTAGCTAAGGTCTGTGGCGGAGCATGGTGCGTACAGGGGGTGTCCGATAGGGACTGTACGTGGTCCCTGATGGGACTCAGACACCCACGTATGGCATCGAGTTTGGCTGCCACGAGCTCGAAACCCACCCACAGCTGATGAGCCAACTCCACCTGGCAACCCAACACACGCCGTTGGAATTCCATGTATTGGTCGGGGTGGTCCTGGGAGACAGCTGTGGTGGTGAGTGTTTCCTGCTGTGTGGTCTGTGCAGGTGGTGGGGTCACTTCGAGGCAGCTGGCCTGGCCTCCTCCTGGGGGTGGGGTGCAGAGGCTGTCCAACATGCGTTGGAGGGTGTCTTGACATGTGTGCAGGTTGTCCTCTTCATCATTAATGGTGGGATGTGTGGTGTGCTCTGCAGGGGGTGTTGTTTGTCCCTCTGCAATGTAAAGGGGAGATGCAGGTTAACAGAGTTTCACATGTATGGTGATGATTTGCAGATGTATACATTCAGACTGCATGCCAATGTACATTGTGACTGTTTGGGGGGTGCTGGCTATTTGATGGCAGTCAATGTGTTTTTCAACTACATGACGGATGTGTGGTAGTGCCCGTAAGTTATCATCACACAGTGTCAGGCAATGCCAGATGTGGGTGGACAGTTACTACGCATGAGCGGAACCTGTTGTGAGCTCTGTCATGTGGTGCTGGTGTTGCACTTTGTACCACATTGCCTTCATTGCTGATGATCTGTGATTGCTATGTGTGTGTGCTGCATTGTGGGTGAGTTGCCTTTGCAGCTCTGATTTTGTGTAGCCTTCTCCATTTGAGGCGGGGTGCCTTTCAATTGTGTGCTTTTCGGGACCTGATTTGCTTTTGACTTGGGTCATGTGTGCTCGCGGACTGTTTTTGTGGCCTGGTGCATTGTTCGTCTGCTGCGTGTATTGTGAGGCATGGGTTGTGGGTGCACGTGGACACGTCGGAGAGTGACCTGCTCCTTTACGGATGTGATCCGCACTTGGCTACCTCCATGTCGCTTCGTGGGCCATGTCATTTTTTTGGGGCAGCTGCCGTGCTATCGGAAATGCAGTGTTACTTGCATAGTCAGTGTGGGTCACGGAGCAGCTGCTTTGCTGGATTCAGCACATGTGCACGGGTCAGTTGTGATATTGGTGATAGGGGGGGGCCCTCTGTGCACATTGTGGATGGGGGCCTACTTGGCGTTTCTATGTGTGCTGCAGTGTGCCAAGGCATTCAGGGACATGTTCCACGGTCATTGTGGGTGTGCTGTGTGCTGCGCGTAATTGTGCATATGTGCCATTGTGCCCATCTCCCCCCGTCCCCACGTCCCTAGTGGTTACTCACCCTGTTGCTGCTGGGTCAGGTCATATCATGCTGTGTCCAGGCCCCCCAATCCTGCCACCGTCTCCTCACTGCTGACTGTGGCCACCATTTGCTCCAGCTCCTCCTGTGTCGCAGGACTCCCACCTCCAGTCGCCGTTGCTGCCTCCCTGTTGGCGGCGAGCTCATGTTTGGTCTGCCTTTTCAGATCATGCCAGCGCCTCTTGACCTCCTCCAGTGACCTCCTGGACACTCCGACTGCATTGACCTTGGTGAGGATGGCCTGCCATATTTCGGTTTGGGTTGCCAGTGCCGCAGTGGAGGTGCCGAACAGTTGTTGATGGTGTTCGGTCACCCCCGTGACGATGATCTGGTCTTCCTGCGGACTGTACCCGGTCTTCCTCTTCCTCTTGTCCTTGCCCTTCCCTGAAGGCGGGGTTCCTGGCTGGTCCTCCGTAAGGGCTTGTGGTGTTCGGCTTGTCCTCTGCACTCGGTCTGGGTGCATCCATGTTGCTACGCAGTTTGAATTGTTTTGGGCTCTTTTTTTTTCTTTCTTTTATGGTGCTTTTTCCCGCCGGCCGCGTGGGATTTACAGGCCTGTGGCTGGTGTTCGGTGATTTCTGTACCGCGATTGGCCTCATCGCATGATTTCTCGCGTTTCGCATTTTTTCGGCGTGGCGTTGATTTTGACACTGACATTTGACGCGTATCTGGTGGCTATCGCATGGTACCGCCTTGTTGTGAATTCCACGTTGACACGTGGATATTTTCCTGCGATGGGCTGCGATATTGAAAGTTGCGTTACGCTACTCTTGCGGTAGTTATCACACGTTCTTGTGAATATACCCCTTAGTTTCTTGAAGTAGTATCAGATCTGCCTTATGTTTAAAGAGATACTTCTCAATTTTTTTAAGCTTAACTGGGTGGTTTAAACTTTAACGTTCAGTGTGATAATTTTCAGATTGTTAACTGAGGGGAAAGTTAGCCATCATGTGATTAGCAGTGATTGATTAAATGTAGTGTACCAAGAACGTCAAGCTGTGGAGAGACTGAGGTATACTGCCCCCTAAAAGGTGAGTGGTGTGTAGCCCATGACCGATACACATTACTGGATTGAATTCAGTTTCGACAAGTTTTGAGAGGTATGTACTGACCAGAAATTAGGAGTAACATGAGCCCTGTTATACCTCATACACAGTCTGTGGTGCAGTGGGAATGACCTAAATAAACATTGCGGGTAATCAACATAAGATAACATAAGAAGGCAAACAAAAGAAAAACCCACAATAAACATCCCAAAAACCCCTAAAAACCCCCTCCCCCTACCCTTACCACCTGCAAGAAGTCAATTGGAAGAGACAACAGAGAGATGTCAACCAACGGTCACAAGACCAATGACGGTTTAACAGTCTGAAAGGTAAATCAAAGGAGAACCTTGATCACAAGTGAACAAATTACAAAGAACATTTTTGTGTGTGAGCATTGGCAAAGTCACCAGGTGTAAGATATAGGGGCCGATTCCGATCTCGGCCGGTAGGGCTCCGAATCGGATTCGGCTTTACCGGATCCGATTCGGAGCCCTGTTTCCCGACCGAACCGTACGCGGGTCCGGCCGAGCGAGTACGATGCGAAATCGCCGACCGACTCGTCCGGGCGTCCCGACCGCTCCGACTGACTCGCTCCCGGCTCGAACCGCTCCGACCGACTCGCTCGGACTCGACTCGCACCGCGCAATGGAGACGTTTCCCGGCCGGGTAAGTACGATGCGCGCCGCGAGCAGTCCGACCGAGCCGCGCACTCCGGCTCGTAAGAGCTGTCGGAGCCGTACTTTGGGGGTCCGTGTCGGACCCCCCTGTACGCGTAGCCGCGCGAGTCGCACACAGGGGGGACCCATGGGTCCCCCTACCTGTGCGTGTACGGCGCGAATCGCTTCGCCGCGTACCCGCTGTAGGGGCGCCCTTGTCCGACTCGCACCCATTGAGTCAATGGGAGCCCGCGTACGCGTTGTACGACCGGCTCCCATTGACTTCAATGGGAGTCCGACCGACTCGAGTCCGATAACATACGGACGCATCGTACTCGTTCGGTCGGACTGCACGGGTCCGATTCGGTCGGAAATCTCTCCGGGTCCGGCTCGGTCGGAGAAATTTCCGGCCCGAATCGGAATCGACCCCTTAGTGTAGGTTTGCATATTAGGTTGTGTTATGTTTCTTAGCTGGAAAACCAGTGTGAGGAGACAAGCGATATGTGAGAGCATAATGTGGCATGTATACTGTAGATTGTAGTGCGGAGTAGGTATAGAAGTATCAGTGTGAGACGCAAGCTTGTGAAACATTTTGTTTGTTTTCTATATCCATGAACAGGATGCAACAGAGGCTACGTGACAACAAGTTCCCAGGTAAGTAGCCTGAGTGAGTGAGTGATATTGATGGTACTAGTGAGTAATAGAGGGTCATATGGCAAGGAGGTCAGAAGATATATTAAGATTGTAACTAAGCAATTAACCGCCATCTAGACCAAGGTTGTTAGCCTACAAACAATCAGCTTGTTTGACCAAACGGCAAAAATACAATCAATAAAGCGGATTATTATCTATAGGGAGATAGGAATCAGTTCCAACAGGAGCTTTTGAGTATAAAAGTCTTCAGAGCATCTCCAGAACGTCAGATTTCAGAACGTCAGATTTTTCTTTTGTTGAAGCCTGAAAGTTTGGCTTCCATTTTCTGATCATCTCATTTGTCTAAGAATGTAGCGAGATCTGTTGCATCTCTGAAGATATGGTGTCTCCCATCCACAAGGACTCTAAATCTTGCTGGGCCAGCAAATGAGAATTGGAGATTCAATTTTTTAAGATGAGGACAAAGTGCCAAAAAACCTTTCCTCACTTCAACTGTTGTCTTTGAGTAGTCCTGGGAAATAAATATTTTATGGTCGTTCCAGATGACATGATTATGCTTGCGCATGTAGTTGAAGATCAGTTCTGTGTGCTGGAAATGGAGTGGTTTGCATATAATTTGACGAGCTGATGATTCATTTGCTGGCTTGAAAGAAGAAATGTGGTGGGCATGTTCGAGTTCGAATTCTTTGTTGACTGTTTTGCCAGTGGCTTGTGAAAGCCATTTTTCTAGGAATGTGATCCAGGAGGTTACAGAGTCCTCCAAACCCTCCAGGACACTAAAGATTTGCAAATTGCCCCTGCAGTTCCTGTCTTCCAGCTGCGCAATCTCTTTGTGAAGGGTTTTCATGGACATTCAGAGTATCTTGAGTTCTTTTTTCACTTTGGATGATGCATCTTCCACGATGCTGATTCATTGTTCTGTGTCTGAGAGCTAGTCACTAATATTACTGATATTCTCTCTTACAGTACTTAGTTCTAGTTGCATTGCATCTGTATTAATTTTTGTTGACTTGGCTAGATCATGGACATCAGCCAGCTTTTTAAAATCATTTTCATGGTTGCTTTGATGTCCGTTTTCCCTTTTTATCAGTGAGTCTGGAGCTGGGTGATCAGCCTTGGAGAGCTTTAATGATGATTTGGAGTATTTTTCTGCCATGTTTTAAGCCTCAGTCGATACATGAGTGGAGAGGTAGCAGAGCAGATTTAGGGTTATTAGATTTTGGTGTTGTAACCAGGTCACTCTGCAAACCTCCTGTTAAGAGACTACAGGTGCATAGGGTGTTTCAAAATGAAGCAAACACAAGGAGATGATGGACGGAGCGCGGAAACTTTTCAGACACTCACCCCCAGTCACAGATCTGGGTTGAATCCATCATCGTTCTTTAGCTCACTTTGCCACTCCAGTTCAGACCCAGCTATATGCAAATCAGTCTTGACCCTGTGTCTCATGGGAACAGTCCAGCCCGAACTGCCAAGCCAGGTCTTCCCTGGACCGGAAACAAGCATCCTGAGACCGGTTTCGGGGTAACACCTCTCATCAGCCAGGCTAACTTGAATCCAGTGGCAAAGTGAGCAAGGGACCCATGCCTGGGCATACCCTGCCAACTTAGGGTGAACAAACCAAACACAAGGAGATGATGGACGGAGCGCTGAAACTTTTCAGACACCAACCCCCAGTCACAGATCTGGGTTGAATCCATGATGAAGTGAGCTAAAGAACGATGATGAATTCAACCCAAATCTGTGACTGGGGGTGAGTATCTGAAAAGTTTCAGCACTCCGTCCATCATCTCCTTGTGTTTGCTTTGTTTGCCCTAAGTTGGCAGGGTATGCCCAGACGTGGGTCCCTTGCTCACTTTGCCACTGGATTAAATCTATCCTGGCTGATGAGGGGTGTACCTCGAAACTGGTCCCGGGATGCATGTTTCTGTTCCAGTGAAGATATGGCTTGGCAGTTCGGGCTGGACTGTTCCAATGAGGCACAGGGTCAAGACTGATTTGCAGATAGCTGGGTCTGAACTGGGGTGGCGAGGTTGTGCTAAAGAACGATGATGAATTCAACCCAGATCTGTGACTGGGGGTGAGTGTCTGAAAAGTTTCAGCGCTCCATCCATCATCTTGTGTTTGCTTTGTTCACTCTGAGTTGGCAGTGTATGCCCAGACGTAGGTCCCTTGCTCACTTTGCCACTGGATTCAAGCTAGCCTAGCTGATATGGGGTGTTACCCCAAAACCGGTCCTAGGATGCTTGTTTCCGGACCAGGGAAGACCTGGCTTGGCAGTTCTGGCTGGACTGTTCCCATGAGGCACAGAGTCAAGACTGATTTGGATATAGCTGGGTCTGAACTGGAGTGGCGAAGTGAGGTAAAGAGCGATGATGGATTCAACCCAGATCTGTGACTAGGGGTGAGTGTCTGAAAAGTTTCAGCACTCCGTCCATCATCTCCTTGTGTTTGCTCTGTTTGCCCTAAGTTGGCAGGGTATGCCCAGAAGTGGGTCCCTTGCTCACTTTGCCACTGGATTAAATCTATCCTGGCTGATGAGGGGTGCTACCCTGAAACCGGTCCCAGGATGCTTGTTTCCATTACAGGGAAGACCTGGCTTGGCAGTTCTGGCTGGACTGTTCCCAAGAGGCACAGGGTCAAGACTGATTTGCATATAGCTGGGTCTTTACTGGGGTGGCGAAGTGCGCTAAAGAACGATGATGAATTCAACCCAGATCTGTGACTGGAGGTGAGTGTCTGAAAAGTTTCAGCGCTCCGTCCATCATCTCCTTTTGTTTGCTTTGTTCGCCCTAAGTTGGCAGGGTATGCCCAGACGTGGGTCCCTTGCTCACTTTGCCACTGGATTCAAGCTAGCCTAGCTGATGAGGGGTGTTACCCCGAAACCAGTCCTAGGATGCTTGTTTCCGGTCCAGGGAAGAGCTGGCTTGGCAGTTCAGGCTGGACTGTTCCCATAAGGCACAGGGTCAAGACTGATTTGCATATAGCCTGGTCTGAACTGGGGTGGCGAAGTGAGCCAAAGAACGAGGATGGATTCAACACAGATATGTGACAGGGGGGTGAGTGTCTGAAAAGTTTCAGTGCTCCGTCCATCATCTCCTTGTGCTTGCTGAGTTTCAAAATGGCCAGCAAAAGGAGTGTGCCATTGGTTTAGACAAGGAGTCTTTAGGCTGGATAATGCTAGGTTTAAGAGTCTTTTTTGCGTTTTCCTGGCATACACCTCCGCACACTTTCATGCCCCAGACAGCCCAGCTACCAGTTGGATAGAAGGCTTCAAGACAAGTTTTTTATTTTCAGTTTCATTTTATTTTCAGTTCAGTTTTCAGTTTATTTTTAGTTTTATTTTCAGTTGTTAAACAGAAGCTGGGAGCAAAACAGAGCATTAGCCCTGTTGGTACAGTATGCACAGTGTTGGGCACCCGGGGTGAGCACCAGATGGTCGCAGCAAAACCGCCATAAAAGTAGAAGGTCAAGTGAGGATCTACTATTTAATCTCCAAATATTAATATTAACGTTTGTGCCACAATACAGAACCAAGCATAGGAAACGCGACGGAAACCACTTGTAAGATGATCATTAGGCCAGAGCCACTAGACGTGGTAAAATCTGCGACACCATCTTAAAGTCATGTAAAGCAGGAGATTAACATGTCATTGTTATTGGTAATTCACAATCATGCAGGACCTCTCTGCTAGAAGATCAGAGATAGTAATGTTGTCGGCCATTGTGAACGTGCTATGGGAGTAGGGTAACACTTGCTTTGGGTCTACGTTTGATTTTAAGGCTAGGATGAGAGCAAGTACTGCCCACTGCGACGCCATCTTGAGGTCAGGCATGGCGGTATATACAGGGTGGCAAAATGCAGCAGTCACCAGTATCAGGGCCATGCAGGTGCTGTAGACAAGTGTGTACATTGAATAATACTGTGGTGACGTAAGAAAAAGAGTTGCCACCTCGATCTGGTCGCAGTGAGAGTTCAGGCATGTTTGATTTCATATAGTCTCGCAACAGGGGGATTAGCGGCGGCCATCCTGTTGATCAGGATGCGGGGTTGAGGTCACCGAACGTTTTAGCAAAAAACCTTGTAGAGTGATATTTACAAGGCACTCCGAACGTCGTTGCCCTCTAGAAGTCGTTCAGACCCATAATGATGTTGCTTGTGATTAATTTCAGGTGGGATAGAGCACTTGAATCATGGCAGTGTGATTCTACCATGCCATCGGCAGCAGCAGAATCACACTGCCATTGCCTTGCTGTCCAAGCCCTTCTGGTGATCATGTTTTATTGAGAAGCCCACTGCCCGCGCTATTGAAGGTCAAGGTTCTAATGCTAAGGCTGCATATTCTTGATTCCATCTCATGCCTTTTACTTCCACCACCAGACACTCCCTGACTTTTTCTCTCACATTTGCAGGTTCTTTTTCATCCCTGTTTTCTACCTTTGTCTTCTTTTATCTGTCTTTCTATTCCTCCCTCCTTTCTCACTTTTGTGTTTTTCTCTCCCTTGCTCTAGGTCAAAGTTTGTTGAGGGAAAAATAAGTGCCGGTTCCCAAAAAATGAGTGCTGGTGGGCACTACATTCCACCACCAGCTCAAATTAAGTACTGCAGGTGACAATGCTCCATCACCAAAGGACAGAACCACAACCCATTATTTCTGCTCAGTTTTGTCTCTTCATTGCAGCCAGTCCTTTCTTTAGTGTCCAAAGGCATTCACTAAATATATTGAAAACCTACACATGCAAAATTTTAGTTGAGCTGTTACTTAAAAAGTGCAATGAACGCCCTCAAGCTTCTTGGTTCTCAACAAATTAACTGAATCAGAAAAGATATGAAGATAATCAATAAAGTAGATGAATTTTAGGAGCTTAAACATAGAATGGTCCTCTATTTTGTGGAGGAGAAGACGGAGTGCATTCCAAATAGAGGAAGCAACCAAAGAGAAGGTACTTTGTGTCAAGTCATCCTTCCATATTCTGAATGCCTTGAAGCTTGTACATAGCTGACTTAGGAATGAAAATGTAGCAAGCATTGGCATAGTTCAATCAAGAAATGATGGGAGCATTGACAACAAAAGCTTTAATGTGGCAAGGAATAAAAAGATTTTTTCTTCAAGATCCTCATTTGGAGGTAACAGAATTAACCGCAGGATGAGGCAGGTGGAAATGTCATCATGGTAATCTTGTCTGATGTCATTTAATACAGCCATATGGGCAGTCTCACGAGTGTAAATGAGCTTACTCATGGGTGTAGGAGATGTGTGAGGATAGGCAATCCAATACCTGCAATTTATGGAGTTGTCAGCAAATATACAGTTCCAGCCACATAGAATAAGGAACTAAGAAAGTGTACAGAGATGAAGGGAGCTACCTTTGAGAGGTGCACATTCAAGGATTCTGGCAGTAATGAGGCCCAAGAGTGTATCCAATCAACCTCAAACCTACCTCTGTGGAAGTAAAAAGCCAAATGAACTTCACAGTAGAAGAGGGATTACAACACCCATAATACACTTTGCCCAATACAAAAGTCCTTAGGATGAGGAAAACTGGCAGGCATTGGAGGGGCTGGAGCATTAATTAGAATCTTTGATAAAATCTGATGACAGAATATATCATTGTTTCATTCAGTATCTGCTGAAATAGGGTCTGGTGTTATGATTTGGTTCAGAGCAATAAGAAATTAAAACAAACCAATGTTTCTGCCATATTTGTGCTCTGGGCCTCCCAAGGATTAGAAATGTGTTCTGCAAATGACAATACAGTGCCCCTCTTTATTACATTCTGACAAAATCTTGCATTCGCTGTCTTTTGTTGAAGTTAAAGTTGATGAGGTACACACTGTGCATTTGTAGATGTGGTGGGGTGAGATAACTAGGCCTTTCATCTCTCTTGATCTATCCCCAGGCACCTTAAGTAGCCAAGCAAGGCACAGATTACAAACCACACAATATTGGTGGACTGTAAACTCAGCACCAGTAATTTCCTATGCTGTGTGATAACAACCCACCATTGACAGGCAAATTATAAGTTAAATCTCATGGAATGGGAGATTACTGTGTGGACCCAGATTTACAGTATTACACTTGATATTCCAATTTCCATAGAATTTATCGCACACATTTACCATCTGTACTGAGCAGGTGGTAAAAGGGTACCTTGGGCTGTGGAAAAAGTGTGCAGGGTCCTGTTTTAAAGCGGAGGAGGGCTGTAGAGGTTTAAGAAAGGTGGGGAGAATGTTGGCTCACAGGTGGGAGAATGGTATGCTTCCCTGTACCTTGTCTTAGTTTCTCAGTTGGAGGTTGTGGAAGTTGTCTGGGCTACAGTGCAGCCATTTTCCACAGTTAATTCATCTGCTGGATTTTCTGGCTGGTAAAATCAGGTTCATTGTTCCTGCACCCAATAAATCTGGGTGCAGGAGCACCGGGCCTTTTTAAATGTGTGAAATGGAATTCAACACTGGAATTCCATTCCTCACAGTTCCCAGCTGGGGACAAGTGTCTTTTATGGGCACCTTGCAAGTGGGCTGATTAGGCACAGAGAGCACTACACCATGAGGTACAAGAAGATTGAAAAAGCAAACAAAGCCTCCACTACCTGGAAATAGTATTTGGAAGGCCTCAGCGGTTGAAGTGGGCCTAGTCTGTTGGGAATTACGTTTCCCTTTTTAATTTTACAATCTCAGTTCCACCACTTTTTGTTAAAAACACAACTGTTGCAGAAAAGATAATGCCAATCTTCAGGTGAGTTTCTCTGTAAGGGATGGGATATGGGTTCTATAATACTGTGAAATCAAGGGGGAGGTAGACAGGGAAAGAAAAAAGAAGCCTACTCGCTAGAGTGCCTGCTACCTGAAAGAAATGTAAATGTGTGCGATTGGTTATTCAGCAAATCTAAAGGCTGCTTGGGAGCCAGCACATGGCTTTAATTGATGGAGTCAATTGAGGATTTATGGTGACAAGGATTTATTCTTTTTGAGAAGTAATGCAAGGATGTTTCAGCTGAGTTCCCCTTCTAATGGAAACTAAAAGAAAGAAAAGCATTTGCACTAGGTACAGGCTGATTATGCATTACTAAAAACATATATTTTAACACACTCATTTTATGTTAAACACAAAAGGATAGATTTACTAACTCTTCATGCAGTGTAGCACAGCAAGCAAAGTTTCTGCACTGTGTTGCATGAAAAAGAGAGCAGAACAGAGACAAATCTAATAAGATATCGTGCTGCTTTCCTCTCTCCCTGCACTGCCACACTTTAGGCTGCTTTGAGCCATGCACATACTCTTGCACAATAGTGCAAGGGTGTATGTGGGATGTAAAACAGAGATTTTGTACTGGTAGTGAACTCTTGAAGTAAACAAATTACACATTCACTGGCCCTAACCTGAAGGACAATTTGCGGCCCCCATTTTAGGAGAAGTACTGAAGCCATTGATTTAGGTTTTAGTCCTTGTTTTGACACTTGGTCTAAAGAAGCCAGTGCATCCGGGCAGGTGCCTTTACTTGTCTCTGCTTCACAATATAAATAAGGCTCCCATATATATATATATATATATATTCACTGAAAAAACCATAGGTTTCAGACACGTTATAGTTACAAATTAGCATTTAAAAAACCTTTGAAATTCACTGAAAAAACCATAGGTTTCAGACACGTTATAGTTACAAATTAGCATTTAAAAACCTTTGAAATTCACTGAAAAACCATAGGTTTTAGGGACAGTTATAGTTACTTGGACATTGCACTCGTACAAAACCCGTGAAATTCCCCCGTTATAGTTAGTTCAGCTAACTATAACTCGCGCCCCGCAATGCACTGCTGATGACGTCACATATTACATCACTCATGACATGGTCAGTGACATCACTGATGACATCACTGATGACATCTCAAATGACATCACTGATGACATCATCCAGTGACTGTGTGTTTCTGTAAAGTTTAAATATTTTTAATATATATAGGAAAAGACGTATTGAAGAATGAGTGGGTGTGTAAGTGTCTGTATGGATGATTTAGTAGGTGCGTGACTGACTCTATAAGTGAGTCATTTAACGTATCTTACTGAATGCATGGGTTAGTGACTAAACTGGGTGAATGTCTGTATCCGTCTGTCTGTTGCTGTGTAAGTGGCTGCATGTGTTTGTGAATAGCTAAATGAGTGTCTATATGAGTTATTGAATGCTTGTCTGAGTATCTGTATGGGTGCCTGAGTGTTTGTGTGGGAGGGGTGTGTGCAACTCTGTGCATAGATGTGTGAGTGGGTAATTCACTGGGTGGATGGTTTCAAGAGTGCATCTGTGATAGACTGTATGGGTGGGTAAGTGTGTGTAAGAGTGTGTTAGTGAGTGAATGTATGTCCCAGTGGTACATGTGTGAGTAACTACATATGTGAAAGGCAGTATATATGTGTGTTGGAGTATATAAATAGCTATAAGCAAGAGTGAGTGATTGTGATAGTGGCTGTATGGATGAGTGTGTGCTTGTATCAGTGATTGTATAAGAGCGTAACAATGTGCTACTATTTGTATGAGTAAGTGAGCTGGTGTGTGTATAACTGTATAGGTGAGTAAATGGCAGTGTGTTTAATTATTTGCATGACTGACTAGGTGTCTGAGTATCTCTATGGATGAGTGGCGTTGTTTGAGTGTCTATATAGGAGTAAGAGTGCATATGATAGTCCTGTAATGAGTGACCGTAAGTATGAGTGACTGTACGGGTGAGTGAGTGGATGTGTGTGTGTAGACCTAAGAATCAGTGAGTGGGTATGTAGTTATTGGTGTTGGAGTGTCTATGGTTTTGCGAATGGCAGTCTGTAATTTAGAGTGGGTGTATCAAAGATTATATTAGGGTGTGAGGAGGTGCATCAGATTATCACGTGGATGATGTCATCAGTGATGTCATTTGAGATGTCATCAGTGATGTCATCAGTGATGTCACTGACCATGTCATGAGTGATGTAATATGTGACGTCATCAGCAGTGCATTGCGGGCGCGAGTTATAGTTAGCTGAACTAACTATAACGGGGAATTTCACGGGTTTTGTACGAGTGCAATGTCCAAGTAACTATAACTGTCCCTAAAACCTATGGTTTTTTCAGTGAATTTCAAAGGTTTTTTAAATGCTAATTTGTAACTATAACGTGTCTGAAACCTATGGTTTTTTCAGTGAATTTCAAAGGTTTTTTAAATGCTAATTTGTAACTATAACGTGTCTGAAACCTATGGTTTTTTCAGTGAATTTCAAAGGTTTTTTAAATGCTAATTTCTAACTATAACGTGCCTGAAACCTACGGTTTTTTCAGTGAATTTCAAAGGTTTTGTAAATGACAATTTTTAAATGTATTAATTGTTATATTAATTTTTTTCATACTGATTTACTACATTTTTAGAAACAATTTTTTTTACAGATTTTATTTTTTAAATTACATTGTAATTACATTATACATTACATTACAAAAATACTTTCTCAGAATGAATTACTTTAGTTTAAATACTTTGCACATAGGCAATAGACTTTTAAGTACAGTAGTTACAGTTGTTGCAATGGGCAACACATTTTCAAACACAATGCAACATTCAGCTCAATGTGAATTTCTAGTTAAATGCAATTAGTTACTTTATGGATTACTTTTCTAACCACAGGACTGGATCCTAGATTCAGTCCTGGTACATCTCCTGTAAACAGTTGAGTAAAAGTGTTTTGGTTACAGTCGTGATTTTTAAGGAATATTATTGTATTTTAAAAGTTGACACTTAGAAACTTTTTCTCATAGAATCACCAATGTTATCCTATGGAAGGAAATTCACTTAGCAGGTAAAAACTGTTATCGTTACTTTTTCTTACTCAGTGTTGGATCCTGGATCCAGCACTGGTGCATCTCCTGTAAACAGTTGAAAGAATGCGTTTAAGTCATACAGGTGATTTTTAAGGAATATTTGTAGTTTGTAAAAATCAACACAAACTTTTTTGCTGAAAACCAGACAATGGATTCCTATGGAAGAAAATATAAGTTACTGGTAAGTACGGTTAAAATTACTTTTCAGGATTAGTACTGGGCTGAAAGATGCAGCACTGAGGTCTCTCCTGATAACAGGTGAGTAAATCGGAATTCGTATTTCGGCTGATTTTAGAGGAATATTTTAAAGTTCCAAAACACCACACTTAGAAGAATTTCCAAGTGAAACCAGTCAATGTTAGCCTATGGAAGGAAATTCAAGTTACTGGTAAGTACGGTTAAAATTACTTTACAGGACCAGTACTGGGCTGAAAGATACAGCACTGAGGTCTCTCCTTATAACAGGTGAGTAAATCGGAATTCGTATTTCGGCTGATTTTAGAGGAATATTTGTATGTTTCAAAAATCAACACTTAGAAACTTTTTCAGCAAAAAGCAGGCAATGATATCCTATGGAAGGAAATTCAAGTTACTGGTAAGTACGGTTAAAATTACTTTTGAGGATCAGTACTGGGCTGAAAGATGCAGCACTGAGGTCTCTCCTGATAACAGGTGAGTAAATCGGAATTCGTATTTCGGCTGATTTTAGAGGAATATTTTAAAGTTCCAAAACTCCACACTTAGAAGAATTTCCAAGTGAAACCAGTCAATGTTAGCCTATGAAGGAAATTCAAGTTACCGGTAAGTACGGTTAAAATTACTTTTCAGGACCAGTACTGGGCTGAAAGATGCAGCACTGAGGTCTCTCATGATAACAGGTGAGTAAATCGGAATTCGTATTTCGGCTGATTTTAGAGGAATATTTTAAAGTTCCAAAACTCCACACTTTGAAGAATTTCCAAGTGAAACCAGTCAATGTTAGCCTATGGAAGGAAATTGAAGTTACTGGTAAGTACGGTTAAAATTACTTTTCAGGACCAGTACTGGGCTGAAAGATACAGCACTGAGGTCTCTCCTGATAACAGGTGAGTAAATCGGAATTCGTATTTTGGATGATTTTAGAAGAATATTTGCACAATGGTGAAGGGAGGGGCGGGGCCTGAGGTGACATCTGTGCAAACGCGCCCCGTGGCGCGTTTTAAGTTGGGGGATTAAGTCCCCTTGAATCCTGAGGGTCCCTAGGGGCCAACTAGCCCACCAGGAACCTCCAATATGCGCCAGGGGCTGCGTTGCAGAGACGTGTAGAGAGGCCACACCCCTTTTACACCTCTCTGCAACGCAGCTCTGTGGCGCTTTCTGGATGTACCTGTTGGGCTAGTTGGCCTCCAGGGACCCTCAGGATTGAAGGGATTTAATTCCCCATCTTAAAACGCGCCACGGGGCCTGTTTGCACACATGTCACCTGAAGCCCCGCCCCTCCCTTCACCACTGTGCAAACGCGCCCGTGGCGCGTTTTAAGCTGGGGATTAAGTCCCTTGAATCCTGAGGGTCCCCGGAGTCCAACTAGCCCACCATATACCTCCAAAGCGCCACAGAGCTGCGTTGCAGAGAGGTGTAAAAGGGGTGTGGCCTCTCTACACGTCTCTGCAACGCAGCCCCTGGCGCATATTGGAGGTTCCTGGTGGGCTAGTTGGCCCCCAGGGACCCCCAGTATTCAAGGGAATTGTTCTCCTCTGCAAACGCGCCAGGGGGCACGTTTGCAGAGTGGTGAAGGAAGGGGCGGGGCCTGCGGGCCCGATCGTTTTTTTTGTTTTTTTTTTGTCTCCTGAAGGGGGCTGTGTGGCCCCCTTCCTTTTTCCTGTTTTTGGGCCCTGGGGACCCCATCCCCCAGGGCCTTACCCCTTTTTTTAATTTAATTTAAAAAACAAAAAGCGGGAAGGGGCCGCGTGGCCCCCTTCCCTGGGCCTGTATTGGCCCCGGGGACCCCATCCCCCGGGGCATGGCCTTTTTATTTTCTTGGGAGGGGGCTGCGTGGCCCCCTCCTCAGGCCATTTAAGGCCCCGGGGACCCCATCCCCCGGGGCCGGCCTTTCCATTTAAAAAAAAAAAAAAATTGGGGGAGGGGGGCCGCGTGGCCCCCCTCCTGGGCCACTACTTGCCCCGGGGACCCCATCCCCCGGGCTGGCTCCTCTCCGTTGGGGACTGTGGGGGTCCCCAATCCCCCCACAGTCCCGCCGGCTCCCCACGTCCCTTGGGAGCCGGCATTGCTGTTCCCACATGGGGAGCAGCTGACATGCTGCTCCCCATGTGGAAAAGCAATGTGCTTTGGATATTGGAAGAGAGAGCAGGTTTCCTGCTCTCTCTTCCAATATCCAAAGCAGTTTGCTATGGCAGGACGGGAGCCGCGAGGCTCCCGTCCTGCCATAGCAAACTACAGTGTCCCGGGGGTAGGCACCCCGGGACACTGCAGGAGCCGGCCCTGGGGGTGGCGGTCCCCAGGGCCATCAAGGGCTCCAGGAGGAGGGCCGCGCGGCCCCCTCCCTACATCAGCACAGCCCCGGGAGGTGGTGGTCCTCGGGCTTCGGGGTCCAAAACGGACCCCCATTTTAATTTGTTAGTGCCCCGGGAGGTGGCGGTCCCGGGCGTGTGGGGGCTGGAGCCCCCACACAGGTTGTTCAATTAATAAAAAAAGCCCCGGGAGGTGGTGGTCCCGGGGCTGCGGGAGGGCTCAGAGCCCTCCCGCACCATTTTAAAAAGCCCCGGGGGTGGCGGTCCCGGGGCTTGGGGGCCCTTGAGGCCCCCATACATAAAATTAAACCCCCACCATGCCCCCGGGACTTGGGCCACCCACAATCGAAGCGCGGGAGACCGCGCTTCGATTTTTTTTTTTTTCGGCAGGATTCGCGCACCCTGAGCGCATCCTGCGATTTTTAAAAAAACTTTTTTTTTTTTTGCCCAGGGGTCCTTGTGGGACCCCTGAGCAAACCTAGGGGGTCAGGGTGTTTCTACCCTGCCCCCTTTGTGCGCTTTGCGCACTTGTTTCTGTCCCTCGGTTCTACCGAGGACAAAATGGCTGCCAACATTTCCTGAATCGGAATGTTGACAGCCAGCTGACAGCCAATTAACATGCAGCTCGTGATCGGGAGGGTACGGCGACCCTACTCGGCCATAGATATCACTATCTTTTTACTTTTGATTTTCTCAGCAACTACTGAACGGATTTACACCATTTAACAAAAGGGTTCTTTCTGAACCAAGAACTACCTCTTTGCCAAATTTGGTGTAATTCCGTTCAGCAGTTCGGGCTGTAGCCGTGTCTAAAGTTTCCTATGGAAAATTGCATGGGGAAAACGCGTTTTGGGACCCCTTTTTCGGCCCCCGCTTGACGAATCCCCCGAGACTTTCAGGGTAGGAGCGGACCAGAGCGGGCCACAAAGTTTGAAAATTTCGCGAAGATACGTCAACCGGCAAGAGAGTTATTTCAAATAGAATGTCGCGGATTTCCTATGGATAATAGGTTGTAACTATAACTATCTACTGGCGACCGCTAGTAGATAATATATATATGCCAACTCACCACTGATGCATGGAAACACACAGAAATTAGACTTCTCCACAAGAAACCCTCCGCCAACACCAGCGAACTCCAGAACTACTGCGCCATCTCACTGATCCCTTTCCCCACCTAAGTCCTTGAGAAGGGCATCAACCAGCAGCTCACTAAACACCTGTAGAGAAACAACCTGCTTAACGCCGCCCAATCTGGTTTGCCCACCAACCACAGCACCAAGACTGCCCTGATTGCTGGCACTGATGACATCTGCACCCACCTCAACAGAGGAGCATTGGCAGCCATGATCATCCTTGCCCTCTGTGCAGTGTTCGACACTGTATCCCACCACACAATTATCAAGAGACTGCACAACATTGGGATCCAGAGAGACACCCTCAGATGGATTGCATCAGTCCTCATGGGACAAACTCAGAGAATCTGCCTACCTCCCTTCTCCTCAGAAGCCAGGAGCACCATCTGCAGAGTCTCTTAAGATTCATCCCTCAGCCCCATCCTGTCCAGTTTTAGGTTTAAACCTATAATAACTGATAAAACCCCACCAGAAGGGAAATAGCCCTCATCAGTATAAACATATAAACACTGAAAAAAAACCTGCACAAGCATAAACTAAATGCCATTCAAAGAAAGGAAAAGGAGAGTGAAAGAGTCCTTTTTATTTCTTCCTGAAGGGGCCAATCCAATATAACTTTGTTATATTAGGTAGCAGTAAGAAAGACTGGGCCAACATTATTCTGCTTGAGTTTTGTTGTTTAGGGATGTCATAAAATATTGTTTTTTCTTCCTTTTTTCAGTTTTGTGGTCTTTGGTCTAAAGATACAGGGGTTAAAAGCATGTTTTAGGTGTTGTTTATTTATTTTATAAACTGTAGATAATCAGGAAATATCAAAATCATATTTGATATTTTGGCTACGTTTGAGTCTTTCACTGATAGGAAAAATGTAGGTTTCATAAGAATCTTTCCCAATATGTACCATCACATTTACCCAGAGAGAATGGGTAAAAACCCTTGATACATCAGCCCCCTTTTATAGTAAGTCAGTATTGATAGTAGGTGAATTGCCAAACACCCCAGGCTTTAAACATTCAATGCAAGGTATAGTGACAGGTATATGTGAAAAGAGTGCAGTCACAAAGCATCTAGATACTGGTGAAAACATGACACCAGACTTTTGGAAAACATGGAACGCAGTGTCACTTGGAATGCTTCTGCAAAAAGTTCTTACCAAGTTCATAAAAGATTGGAGTGATTTTGTTTGTATTTGCAGTGATTCAGCTACGTATATGAAAAAGTTGTGTGATGACCTGTCAAAATCGATGCCTGAGCTAAAGTGCTTCCCTGTAAGAGATCCTTGCCACTTGTTAGATGTTATGCTGAAAGCATCTTTACAATCTTCAGAGTTAATGAAGAATGCCACTTTTTAGTCCATTCTGGTGCACTGTTTTGTTATGCACGGAAACTAAAACGCAAATATTTCTAATTTTGTGCTTTGTGTGGCATCAAAGAAAGAGTCATCCCAACTGTGTCACTTAGTTGGTGGTTCTCAGTCCTAGAGGCCATGAATGCTTTATTATCCATGTGGCGACCGTTTACAGAACCTTTGCTTAGTGATGATGCGAAAGGCAAGAAATGTGAGGATCTTTGATCACATATTGATAGTGATTTGAAAAAAGTACACTCTACTGCATTCTTAGATTTTTACAGGAAAGAATGACTACTGTAGTGGCCATAATAAAAGAAACTAGAGTCTGAAAACACCCCTGTCTACCAAGTGCTCAGCATAATTGGTATCAATGTGAAACATTCCTTGAGAGTAGGCTGGGCGCCACTTTTACTGACTTTGGCACTGCACCATATTCCATGTTATTGTGCTTGCCACTTGGTAAGCAAAGAAATGTTGAGGAGCAATTCAGCAACTTTTATTTTACAATGTATGAGAAATAGCCCTTCACCAACCATGGAATTTGAAGTCAATGAAGCCTCACTGTGGTACTCTGCACAAGTTATAGACCCCTTCCGTAAAGGGAAATTTTCTCCGGAGTTTCAAAAGCGCTGCCTCATTTTTGACTGCTTTCATAACTCCGAAGGCATATACCCCCAGTTCAACGCATATGTTGCAGAACCTGTTGCAGAGAATCACAATCTTCAGGTGCACCAGTATTGGCATGGAAAGCTATGTCAGTGGCCAGAGTTAGCAAATTGTATACTGGCTATTTTGGCATTGCCTGTTTCAAGTGCCAATGTTGAGAGGGCCTTTTCACAGATAAAAGTTTACATGGGAAGGAAAGAGCGACCGTGCATGACCAAAGACTCACTGAAGAAGTATTGTATGGTGTACTACGATAAGTTTGATTTGTAAAAATGTTTTTGGACCTCATTTACACTGTACGTACACTGTCTATATACCATTCACTATCAGTGCAGAAAGCAGCAATATTAAAAGCGAAATGTTCCATAAACACCGGAAAAACACTGTTTCTGTTGTTTTTAATGGCGCGAAAATGTGTAAACACTGATAACCACTGTTTTTTAAGGTATTGAAATCACTTGAAAACACTGAAAAAACCCCACCAGAATTTACCAAAAATAGAAACTGAAAACAGGAAAGCCTACCTATATGACACCTCTAGCCGACATCGTCAGAACCCATGACCTCAACATCATATCCTACATCGATGAGACCATGCTCACCCTCTCTCTCTCTCAGCAGACCCCACCACCACGAAGACCAACTTCCACAACTGCATGAAGAACATTGCTTACTGGATGAAGACCAACTGTCTGAAGCTCAACACTGACAGGACCAAAGTTCTAATCTTTGGCAACAACACCTCTCTTTGGAATGGCACATGTTGGCCCGCCGAACTCAGACCAACTCCCACAACGACAGACCACACCCGCAACCTCAGCATCATCCTGGATAGAAAGCTCACCATGAAGCAGCAAATCAACATAGTCTCCTCCGCCTGTTTCCACACTCTCTGCATGCTCTGAAGAATCTTCTAATGGCCCCCCTTCAGCACAAGGAAACCTGTCACTCAAGCGCTAGGGACCAGCTGGCTGGACTACGGAAACGCACTCATCGTCAACCTGCTCAAACGGATCAACATCACACCACACCTCAGGAGCCTCTTCTGGCCTCCTGTCCAGAAAAGATGCCAATTCAAGGTACTGACATGCCTACAAAGCCTTCCACAACCTAGGGCCAGCAAACATCAACCACCGCCTGAACTTCCAGACATCTTCACTCAGCTGTGCTCGCGCAGGCACTGCACATCTGCTGCAGCGGAGGCCGTTCCTTCTCCTACCACACTGCTAAGTCCTAGAATGAACTTCCCCTCTCTGTGATGTCATCAGTGATGTCACTGATCATGTCATGAGTGATGTAATATGTAAGGTCATAAGCAGTGCATTGCGTGGGTGTAAGTTATAGTTAGTTCAGCTAACTATAACTGCTGAATTTCACTGATTTTGTACCAGTGAAATGTTAGCCCAACTATAACGTCTCTGTAACCTTTGTTTTTTCAGTCAATTTCTAAGGTTTCTTAAATTCTATTTCCTAACTATAATGTCCCTGTAACCTTTTGTTTTTTCAGTGAATCTCTAGATTGTTTTAGCTCTATTTCTTAACTATAACGTCCCCTAACCTTTGTTTTTTCCAGACAATTTCTAGGTTTTTTTTTCCATTCTATTTCCTAACTATAGCGTCCCTCTAACCTTTGGTTCTTACAGTGAATTACTAAGTTTTCTTAATGTTATTTCCTAACTGTAACCTGTAACCTTTGACAGTGAGTGTGACACTGAGTGCATGAGTGTCTCAGTAGGTGTGTAAGAGTCTGAGTGAGTCTGTGAGTGGGTGCGTGAGTGTCTGGGTGGGTCTGTGAGTGGGTGCGTGAGTGTCTGGGTAGTTCTGTGATTGGGTGCATGAGTGTCTGATTGAGTCTGTGAGTGGTTGCATGAGTGTCTGAGTGGGTCTGTGAGTGGGTGGAACAGAAACTAACTAGATCTGTGAGTGTGTATAATAGTGTAAAAGTGAGTGATTGATTGATTGAGTGTGTGAATCTTTGTCTCTGATGTCTCAGCAATCCGGCTGCGGGGGACTTACATATTGCAACAATAGGGGTTCCTGGCCCCCAACGACCCTCAGCAGCCAAGGGGACTTCATCTCCCAACCAGTAGAGCGCCAGGGACTCCTGTGCAGAGTGATTCAGAAAGGGGGGGGGACCTCTGATGCCGTCTCAGCAATCCAGTTGTGGGGTATTTACTTATCGCAAGAATAGGGGTTCTTGTCTCCCAACGTCCCACAGCAGCCAAGGGGAGTTCATCCCCCAACCAGTAGTACCCCAGGAGGCCCCTTTACAGAGTGGTTGAGTAAGGGTTGGGGCCTCCAATGAGGTCTTAGCAATTCTCAGCAAACTTTTTTCTGACCTTTATTTTGCCTGCTTCTGCTCGTTTCTGACCTTAATCCTGCCTCTTTCTGCTCATTTTGACCCTCATTCTGCCTCTTGCTCCTCGTTTCTGACTTCTATTTAGCCTCTTTATGCTCATTGCTGACCTTTATTCTGCCTCTTTTGGCTCGTTTCTCACCTTCATTGTTCCTCTTGCTACTCGTTTCTGACCTCTATTTTGCCTCTTTCTGCTTGTTGTTGACCTTTATAAGGCCTCCTTCTGCTCATTGCAGGCCTTTATTTTGCCTCTTTGTGCCCGGTTCTCACCTTCATTTTGCCTCTTTCTGCTCACTGCTGATCTCTAATTTGCCTCTTTCTGCTCATTGCTGCTCTTTATTTTGCTTCTTTCTGCTTGTTGCTGATCTCTATATTGCCTCATTCTGCTCGCTGCTGATCTCTATTTTGTCTCTTTCCGCTCGTTGCTGGCCTCTAGTTTGTCTCTTTCTGCTTGTTGCTGACCTTTATTTTCCCTCTTTCTGCTCGTTGCTGACCTTTACTTTCCCTCTTTCTGCTAGTTTTTTTACCTTTATTCTGCCTCTTTCTGCTCATTTGTGACCTTTATCTTGCCTCTTTCTGTTCATTGCTGACCTTTATTTTGCCTCTTTCTGCTTGTTGCTGACCTTTATCCTCCCTCTTGCTGCTCGTTTCTGACCTATATTTTGCCTCTTTCTGATCGTTGCTGATCTCTATTTTGCCTCTTTCTGCTCGTTGCTGGCCTCTATTTTGCCTCTTTCTGCTCGTTGCTGACCTTTATTTCCCTCTTTCTGCTCATTTCTAACCTTTATTCTGCCTCTTTTTACTCGTTTCTGACCTTTATTCTGCCTCTTGCTGCTCGTTTCTGACCTCTATTTAGCCTCTTTATGCTCATTGCTGACCTTTATTCTGCCTCTTTTTGCTCATTTGTGACCTTCGTTCTGCCTCTTGCTGCTCGTTTTTCACCTCTATTTTGCCTCTTTCTGTTCATTTCTGACCTTTATTCTGCCTCTATCGGCTTGTTTCTTACTTTTATTTTGCCTCATTCTGCTCGTTACTGACCTTTATTCTGCCTCTTTCTGCTTATTTCTGACCTTTATTCTGCCGCTTTATCTTCGTTTCTCACCTTTATTTTCCCTCTGCCTCCTCTCCAAGGCCCCCGCTGTCTCAGTCGACTCCCAACTCCTGTGGGACCTGGCATTGCTCCCGCAAGCAGGGAGCTGCTTGAAATAGCAGCTCTTTGCTTGGGGGAGCAATGTTTTCATCTGTTTCACTGCACACATATTTGTGTGCAGGGAAGCAGATGAAAACTCCACTTTCTGAAAGCCAGAGCAGTTTGACAGCTCTGGCTTGCAGAAAGCGGAGTTATGTTTGCTTTTGCTTGGCTGGAGCTGTCACTCCCACCAAGCAAAAGCAAACAGCTACCTCCCCACGGTGGGCACCTTGGGAGGTAGCAGAAGCTGGCCCTGGGTGGGTTGGTTGTCCCCACGACCATAAATGGCTCTATGAGGGGGTTATACAGCCCCATTCCATCGTAAACCCTTGCCCCAGGGAGGTGGCAATACCCGGGGCTGTGCGGGGGCTGTGCGGGCCCCCGCATTGATTTTATGTATTGCCCCAGGGAGATGGCAGTCTCCCAGGTGTAGGCGGGGCCCTCCCAGCCCACACACCCAGATATGTATTTTGTTTAGTGCCTCAGGGAGGTGGCTGTCCCCTGAGCAGTGGTAGGGGGGCCACGAGGCCCCCCTTCATTAACTTATCATGATTTGCCCCAGGGAGGTGCCGATCCCCAGAGCAGGCATACTCTCCATTCTCTGATGCACCCGGGATCTGGCCCATCTCGAAGGATCCACATCCCTGTATATACAAATTTGGATTTTCCAAAATATTTCCAAAACTTCTGAACGGATTTATGCCTATTTATGAAAAGGCTGCTTTCTGGACTAGCAGCCACCTTTCTGCCAAATTTGGTGTTATTCTGTTCAGCGGTTTGGGCTGTAGTCGTGTCTAAAAATCCTCTGGGAATTATCATGGGAAACACCTGTTTTTGACCCCCCCTTTTTCTTGGTCCACGCTTGGCGGATCGCCCCAAAACTTTCTATGCACAACAAGATTCACCGGGGCACTTTCTTAGGAAAATATCATGAAGATTCGTCAACCGGCACCAGAGATATAGGCATGTGAAAAAACACTTTTCCTATGGAAACTAGGTCCTAACTATAGCTACCTAATGGTATAGATATATATATATATATATGTAGCAGAGTGACGGTTGCCACTCTTTAGTTACAGATATGATTCAGAGAGACAGGAATTCCTCGAATTTTTGATTGGAAACCTTGCTACCTTTTTACAAATCTCCATGAAACTTCCTAGACCTATTATTTTTACTACATTGCCTGATGGTGCAAAGTTTTGTGGCAATTAGTTAAGGGGGTGCAAAGAAAAAAGGGGGTCCCAAAACACGTTTTTTCACCATTTCATTTTCCATAGACTTTTTAGACAGACGTAGACACAAAATGGCTGAATGGATTTTCATTAGGAGTGGCCGATAAATTCCGCTTCAACTGTGGAGTTCGCAGAGTTTTGGCCACTCTACTTTTCACTTGTAATGCGGAGTTCCAGCCAAATTCCACCAACCACCGCGTGGTGGAGTTTTTTCTCATGCGAGCGAGAATTGGCACCCCTTAGTGTCATTTTCGGGCACTAGGGGGCACCGTGAGATTTATTCAACCTGTGTGGTCGAGGGCAGTAGCGGTCAGAAAGCTGCCACTTGAGTAGAAAATCTACTTGAGTGGCAGCAAAGAAGCAGCGCCTTCTGGTGCACCACGTAGTGCCATTCGTGCTGATTTTGCAGTGTGGAACAAGCTCCCAGTGCTACAAATCAGTGTGATGTGCCGATTTCCGTAAATTCCGGGAACTCTGTGGACTCTTGCTGAGTTTTCATGTAACTCCACAGAATTCCACAGTGTGAAACTCTGCGAGGTCTGACCACCCATAATTTTCATGAAATTTGTCAGGAACATAGATCATGGTGCGGAAATTGTCTTTTTTGTTATTGAATCTGTACTGGTTCAGTAGTTTTTTAGTTATAAGGAAGAAAAACCTAGTGATATGTTGAGCCGTATTATAGAGCGGTACCTTAGCAGTATTCCGCTGTACATGGCGATGATGAAACACAACACTACTGGTTAATTAAAGCCCATACAAAATAACAAGGCAGCCATATTGTTTAGATCACACTTTGGGGCATATTATGATGTTGGACACCATCTCAGTCTCGGGACAGACCGACCTCCGGTCGGTGGTTCCGACCATCTGATTACAATGCGACTGAACAGTGTTCGGTCGTATACTTCCTTTTCTCTATGGGAGCTTGGGTTATGGCTGTAAACCGGCCATAATGCAGGCTCCCATAGAGAAACAGGGGGGTGTGTAAAACCCTACACCCTTTGACATGCACCCCATGGTGCCTGCCACATAGTGCAGGGATTTTTACAGGGGAATACCCTAGGTACCCCCTTGACCACCAACCATAGGCTGCGGAGGCAGCAGGGCCCCCAAAATCACTTTCCGACAGCCTTTCCATGTCAGAAAGGCCGGCATGGAAAGGCTGTCGGAAACCGACATCGTAATCCCGACAGCGGAAACGCCCTCCATAGGGGACTACGGTGCGGTTCCAACCGGCAGGAGGACTCCGAGAGCCGGTTGGAACCGCGTAGCAATGACTGGCCGCTTTATGCTCCGAATGCCGACATCGTAATTCGGCAGTTGGACCTCAAACCGAGTGTGTTGCCCGGAAAGCCTCGGATGAGGTCGGAAAGCTTATGACCAGCAGTCAGAGGCTTTCCGACCGACATCGTAATCGGCCCCTTTGTTTTTATTGTGGGTTTCACTGTGAAATCTAGATCATTCGTGTTTTGGAAATGTATAGGAAGACACAAGGCAATTTATAGAACTCTGAACAGGTAGGGGAAATTATATTTATTGATTTACATATTTTTTTTAAGTTTATGAAGTGCCACAGTACTGTCTCCAAAGTATTGAGGAACTACTGAGGTACTTTTGAAATAAAAACATACATTTAGAGAGGCTAGCAGAGCGGTGTGTTATACAACACACTACACTACTCTACTCTATGCCACTGCACTCTAAGCCACTGCACTCTATGCCACTGCACTCTACGCCACTGCACTCTATACCACTCCACTTTAAGCCACTCCACTCTACGGCATGCCACTCCATTCTAGGACATGCCACTCCACTCTAGGACATGCCAGTCCACTGTATGCCCCTCCACTCTAAGACACTCTACAACATGCCAGTCTATGACACGCCCCTCAACTCTACTCTATGACACGTCACTCCACTCTACACCACTCCTCTGTACAACACTCTGCTCCACTCTTTGCCCCTTCCCTCTACCCCCTTTCTCTTCCACTCTACCACACTACACTCCAGTCTATGAAATGTTACTCCACTCTATGACATGCTACTCCACTCTACGACAAGTCCTTTCACTCTACAACACTCCACTCCATGGTACGCCACTCCATTCTATGACATGCTACTCCACTCTACACCACTCCACTCTACACCACTCCACTCTGCAACACTCTACTCTACTTTTTACCACTCTACTCTACGCCACTCTACTCCACTCTATGACACAATGCAGCACCCCACTCCACTCCACTCTACAACATGTGACTCCCATTTATGACATGCCACTCCACTCGACACAACTCCACTCATCTGTCCACTTTAAGACACTCTGCGACACGCCACTGCATGACGCGCCACTCCACTCTACTCTATGACAAGCCACTTACCACCATGCAACTCTACTAAACAACACTCTAATCTACTCTATGCCCCTCCACTATTTGGCACTCTACTCCACTCTATGACACTCTATGACTCTCCACTCCACCCTATCACATGCACCTTGGGTCTATGACACACCACTTTGCTCTAAGCCACTCCACAGTACAACACTCCATGCCACTGCACAACACACCACTCCACTGTACACCACACCACTTCACTCTTGACACACCACTCCATTCTACGCCACTCCACTCTATGCCACTCCACTCTAGGCCCCTCCACTCCAAGAAAGCCTACGACACATCACTCTACGTCACTCTACTCGACAATACCCTAAGACGCTCTATGACCCTCCGCTCTACGACATTCTCCTCCAATGTATGCCACTTCACTCTACAACACTCTACTGCTCTCTATGCCTCAATATGCCACACTATGACACTCTATGCAACTCTCTCTATGACACTCCATGCCACTTTACTCCACTATACTGTATGACACAGTACTCCACTCTGCTTCACTACTGCACTCTTCGTCACTCCACTCTACACCATAGTTTGCCACTACACTCTACAATACTCTATGCCACTCCATTCTACCACATTCTAAGACACTGTACTCAACTCTTCACCACTCTATTGTTCGACACTCCGCTCTACAACACTCTACTCCACTCTATGCCACTCACCTCTACTCCGCTCTTCAACACTTTATGACATTCCACTCTATGACACTCTAAAGAATGAAACCTCAATCAACAATACTCAACTGTGCGACACTTTACTCCACTGGACTCCACTCTATGCCACTCCACTCTTCAAAATGCCATTCCACTCTACGACACTCTAATGATACTTTATGCCCTCCACTCTACGACACACTTCCCCACTGTATGCCACTCCACTCTACAACACTCTACTCCACTCTATGCCACTATATGCCACTCTACGACACTCTCTGCACCTCTCTATATGCCACTCCATGCTACTTTACTCCACTCAACTGTATGACACACTACTTCACTCTGCTCCACTACTGCATTCTATGCCACTCCACTCTACACCACTGTATGCCACTCCACTCTACAACACTATGCCACTCCCCTCTATCACACTCCAATACACTGTACTCAACTCTTCACCACTCCACTCTACAACACTCTACTCCACTGTTTGCCACTCTACTCTACTCTACAACACTCTACTCCACTGTTCGTCACTCCATTCTACAACACTCTACTCCACTTTATGTTGCTACACTCTACTCCACTCTACAACACTCTGACACTCCACTCTATTACATTCCAATGAACGTATTCTATGACACGCCACTCCACTTACGACATGCCACTCCACTCCACGCCACTCCACTCTACACCCCTCCACTGTAAGACACTTTGCAACATGCCACTGCATGACACTCCACTCCAGTCTACACAACTCCACTGTACAACATTCCACTCCACTCTATGCCCCTCCACTTTATGCCACTCTACTCCACGGTACTACAAGCCACTCCACTCCACCCTAGGACATGCTACTCCACTCTACGAAATGCCACTCCTCTCCACAGTATGACACTCCATGGCTCTCCACTTTACAACACACCACTCCACTCTACGACATGCCACTCCAATCTACAACATGCCACTTCACTCTACACCATTCCACTGTAACCCCTCCACTCTAATACAGTCTACGACACACTACTCCAGGCCACTTTGCTCTATGAAACGTTTCACCCATGCACTCTATAACACTCCACACCACTGTATGCCACTCCACCCTATGACACTCTACTCCACTCTACAACAATCTGTGTAACTTCTTCTATGTCACTCCATGCCACTTTACTCCACTCTATTGTATCACACACTACTCCAGTCTTCCCACTCTACTCCACTACTCCACTCTACCACACAACATTCCACTCTTTGCTACTCCACTCTGCAACACTCTACTCCACCCTGTGCCACTCCACTCCACTCTACGACACTCTTTGACATTCCACTCCACAACACTCCACTCTATGACACTCAACTACACAACACTCTCCTCCACTCAACTGTACAATACTTCAATTGACAGCACTCCACTCTACTACACTCTACACCACTTTACTCCACTCTATGCCACTGCACTTACTCCACTGCACTCCACTCTATGCCACTCCATTCTACAACACTATACTCCACTCACGCCACTCCACGCTACACCATGATAGTCCTTATAATAAAAACTGAAATTTTGCAAAGGTACTGTGGTGCAAAAAACATATGTAAAACAATTAACACCATATTAAACAACCTTATATGTTTTCAAACACATTTTATAAAAAAATATAGAAATTCAAGTTATAGTTAGGAAAGCGTTATTAATTATTTGTATAGAAAGCCAAATTAAACTACACAAACATTAGAAATTCTAAAGTTATAGTTATGATTTAAAGTTATAATTTGTGCCCCACCCAAAACGTACTATAATTTGCGCACCTGCGAACACAGTGTTGTGAACTCGCTGGCCAGACTGCATGAATTATAACTCGACCTGCTACAATTCACTGTGTTATCATAAATGCTGTCATTTGAGATGTTATGAGTGTTGCTATGAATGCTTTTATTTAATGTGGTCTAAACAATGTAATATGGGAAAACATAAGCTGTTAATGGGGAAGGCGCAAGTTATAGTTCATGTAGTCTAACTAGTAAGTTCACAACACAGTGTATGGAGGGGCGCGAGTCATGTTAAGTTTTGGCAGGGGCACAAATTATAACTTTATGTTCTAACTATAACTTTAGAATTTCTGATTTTTGTGTAGTTGAAGTTGGCTTTCTATACAAATAATCAATAAGGTTGTCCTAACTAATAGCATGTTGGACTTGGGCCATTTCTGTTGGGTCATCCCCAGACTTTTTGCCTTCACCCTCCTGTTTTCTGAACCTGTTTTTGTTTGGCTTTTAAAACCCTGCTCACTCTAACACTGCTAACCAGTACGAAAGTGCTTGTGCTCTCTCCTTTGAACACAGTAAAATTAGCGTACATCTATTTGCCATATTTAATTGGCTTGTAAGTCCCTAGTACAGTAGCATGTCCCCAGGGCCTGTAAATTAAATGCAATTAGTGGGCCTGCAGCACTGATTACACCACCCATTTAAGTAGCCTATTAAACATATCAAAGGCCTGCTATTTCTGTCTTTGTATACAGTTTAAACTGCCATTTCAAATATGGCTTTTGCCAGTCCTAAATCTTCCTATTTAATACATATGCGTCACCCCTAGGGTAGGCTCTAAACAGCCCTAGGGCAAGGTTCAGTGTATTTAAAAAGTTGGACCTGTACATTTAAGTTTTACATGTTCTGTTAGTGAAAAACTCATAAATTTGGTTTTCACTAATTAAAGGCCTACCCCTCCCTTAGGATAACATTGAGTTTCCTTATTGCATTTAAAAAAATGACAACTTTCAATTGTGAGCAGGTAAACAGATTAAGTTTGGTGTCTAAAGAATTGTAATCAAATTCCCTCTTTAACAGTAAAGTCCGATTTTTAGTCATAGTCCTGAAAATGTCACTTTTAGAAAGTTGCCCTTTTCTTGTCCTAGCCATTTGGTGCCTGCAGCCTGTCCCTAATTCACATGACTAGCTGTAGCTGGCACTTGGTCTTTGTGTATTGCTCCCAGACAGTGAAACAAAGGGTAGGTAGGTGTTGGCAGGATAGGCCGCTCAGAGTTAACAAAGGGGAGGAGCTGTCACCTACCACACTTGCATATCACAAAGGCCCTGCCGGAACACACTCAAAGGGTTTGTCACTAGTCTTTTATGTCCCCAGACATGCTGGGGCCAGGGCAAGAAGGAAGAGGATGCCTGACACCTCAGAGTGGTAGAAACCTCCAAAACCTTCTCCTATTTCAAACTGGACACCAGGTATAAATAATGGATCCTCAGACCCAACTCTTCAGTACACATCTGGACCTGTGGAAGACTTGGAAGAAGGACTGCTATATTGCTTTGCTGCAAGAGTACTGCCACTCTGCTGTCCTGCTACCTTCCTGCTTGAGTGAGAAGGACTGGGCCAGCTTCGTGAACCCAGGACCACCAGAGTGACTCCAGGGGCTAGTTGACTGGCCTCCTGACCAGATACTCAGGGACAGAAGACTCCAACCACTTTGAACCCAGCACCTGAATTCTGTCTGCTGTGAGTCCCATTTCCTCAAGTGGTGCCACCCCAATCTTGGACTCTTAGAAGTTGGCTTGAGGGTGCTCTGCCAGCCCATCAGTGGTCCCAGTAGAGCCAACACATGTTGACACATCGCCTCACAAGACTTTACATTGGAACCGCTGTGCAACGCATCCCCAATGCAGGACTTCGCATCGCAGCCCTGCAACTCCTCGGAACCTCCTCTGCATGGTGCATCTCCACGCAGGACATTGCATTACCATCGCAGCCCCTTGGAGCCACCTCTGCATGATGCATCTCCACGCACGGACCTCACGTCGCCACCACAGCTCCCTCAGAACTTCTGTTGCCCAATGCATCTCCTCGCAAGGACCTCATATCGCCTCTGCTGCGCGACGCATCCTCAATATGCTTCGCAAGCAGGATTTAAGGTACTTTGTTCAGTTGGCCTTACTGGGTCTCTATAGCCGGCCTGAGCTTCATCTTGGTAGGCCTGAACTTGTGACTTTGTCCCGGACTAGCGCAACTAGATAACCACAGTTGGCCCTTTCTGGTTTGTGGAACTATTTTCATTTAATTCTTTAAAATTACATATCTCTGGTTCTACTGATTGGATTTTGTTTGTTTTTTTGTCAAATAATTTATAACATTTTACTCTATTTTTCTAAATTGGGTTCTTGTGTTGTGTTTTCACTTTATTACTGTTTGAAGTGCTGCATAAATACTTTACATATTGCTGCTAAGTTAAACCTGACTGCTTCGTGCCAAGCTACCAGATGGTTAAGCACAGGTTAATTTGGGGTTTGCTTCTATTTCACCCTAACAAAGATTGTGGTTGCTGCTTGAGTTAGGTCTCACCACCCCTCAACCAGTAACTTAGTTTCCGAACCTTATCCTCAACCTTTGGTTTTTTTCATTATATACATTGTGTGCGTGTGTGTGTGTGTCCTAAACATGCTTAAACTACTGCAGATGTAAAGCTGTTTAAGCTACTTTGCAAATGGTCTCAGCTGACTGCATTGAACTGTAAATAGATAAAACCGTTGGGCATTCAAATGTGAGTATACATTTATAGGTGAAAATATGGAAATACACCCATTGCAGAACATTGAACACAAAAGTATATGGATTGATACATATAAAATGAACAAAATATAACTGGATAAATGCAGATGCAAATGTTTAAAAAAAGAATAGCCTGTAACGGGAAACCTCATCATAAATGTGGAAACTCTAATCTCTACAAAACATTAGTGCAAAGTCTGGTATTGCAGATTTCCCATTAAGTTATTAACACCCACATTCCTCATCGCACTGTGATTTTGTAATCCAATCTCAATTGGGCGTTTCTCATACTACGGTTGAATATTACGTGGCATCCACTGTTTTAGATCCACGTGCTAGAATATAATTTATTTGAAAGTGCTTCACTTCCCCATGGGGCTATAGCTTCGCTGTATCAACAATCTAAAAAAAAAAAAATTAAAAAAAATTATTTACTCTGCTTCCGTTCCTTTACTCTGCTCTGTGGCTTCTACTTTGAATTCTTTATTTGCTTTTTTTACTAGTTATGTCCTAATGGAACAGTGGCTCCATTTGTTAATAAACAGTGTCCCCACTAGCTCCTTGGGAGCACTCTCACCGTGACCCAGGTCCATGCTCAAAAGGCTGCTAAATCGCCTTACCAAGACCCCCAGTCCTTCTGAAGCTAGGGTCAAGTCAGACAATGCCAGTAAGAGGCCGATGCTCCAGTCTTGCTGACACCTATAGACTACTTCAGTCATAGCGACGAAGTATAGAATCTATATGTAACAAATATTTTTAAGAAAATGTTTTGGAGAACATGATCCACCGAATGATGTTAACTAGGGACGCACAAAATGTAATTTCCTCTGCTAGCTTTGCAAAGTTGGCACACTTTACACAACACAAAGCTTTCAAAGGTTGTCTACTTCAAATATTGTGAGGTAAAAAAAACAGACTTGAAGGCAGTTCACAAATTGAGGCCAACATAAATAAGAAAAAATGCACTCAAAAATATATTGTACTTGTAATTTCATTTATATAGCGCTTACTGCCCCTGACAAGGCGTTGAAGCACTTTTCGGTGAGTAGCACACTACTCCGTAACCCAAAAAGGATTAGTGGGGAATTAGTATAGGGAAATAAGAAATTTATTTGAGCGGTGGGCATGTGAGTCTGTTAGTTGGATTGAAAAGGATAGTGGAGGGATAGAAGAGGGAAATGTTTTTTTCCGGGGATCATAGCAGTAAGAGGAGGTTTGGGATGAGCGAATAGGAGGTGGAAGGAAGAGTCAGAGGAAAGAGTTTAAAAAGGCTTGTCTGGGAGATCTGAATACTAAAAGAGGTTTGCGAGGATGCAAGACGGGGTAGAGGAGGGAAGCGTCTAGAAAGGGTTATTTTGGGGATCATAGTAGTAGAATGGGGTTTGGGATGGTTCAGAGAGTGGAGGTAGAGGATATATCGAGAGGGGTATAGGGTGAGATATAAGGTAGTGCATTGGAGATGCTGAATTAGAAGTAAAGTAATAAATATAATGAAACATAAGTACATAGAAGGTATATATGTATAAGGAAAGTATATTTAGATTTAAGTTGTATTTAATAAACTCAGACTTTCAAGTGTTGCTGTACTTTAAGCTAATTTTATTTGTTTTTATCATTTATAATATATTTTTTAATGTAATAGTGAAGCAATTGTAGATAAAATAGTTATGATAAAAATGTACATATTTATATAGTGACCTGTATACATGTTAAACATAGAATAATATAACCATAAGTAATAAGTACATTTGTTAAGCAAAACTAATGAATATCTATATATTTATAAACATAGTTATTATACACGTTTATACAAAGGAATATACATATCTAGGTACACATATATAACAATAAGAATGATGTAAATTGAGTTTAGTACTGAACTCTGGAGGAAGGTAAAACATTAACACTAGGAACAACAAATATACTGTTTTTAACAGTGTAACTCCCCTCTAAGCAAGTCTGAGTTTGGCAAGACCCATTTTGACTGCCTGTGTGCTCAGCATTCTGCAGCAGGGGACATCAGAGGCAGTGGGGCCTGGGAAAGAGAATTTCCTGGCCTGCATCCTGACATATGGTCTAGGGACCAAAGAAACGAAAAGAGCAGCACCCTTCATCTCCTCCACTTAATTTTATTGCTGGTTGATGCTATTTCTGAATAGAGAGCCGGCAATGAGTTTTATATCAATAATGTCACGAATCGTTAAACGTATTGACTGCCTGGGGATTTATGGAGTTTTCTAACGTTTTTTGCAATGTTGCTTGATCTGGGTCTAGCAGGATTGAGCTTATCATTGAGACGTGGCCCTCTAATTTTCCGCAACGTTTGTTGCTCTTTTGAGAGGCCCTGGAATAAGTTGCCTGTTGTGAAATAGGAATTTGGAGTGACACGTGTGTGCGTGCGTGTGTGTGTGTGTGCATGTGTGTGCGTGTGGGTGTGTGTGTGTGTTTTGCACAAATGCTTTACGCATTGCCTCTTTTGATAAGCCTGACTGCTCTGTGACAAGTTACCAGAGGGTGTCCACAGGTTATTTTTTTAGTGTGTATCTAGCTTACCCTGACTAGAGTGGTAGTTCCAGCTTGGACAGGTTGCATACTTCTGCCAACCAGAAACCCCATTTCTAACATTGGTGATCAGCGGTGAGACTAGAACTTGTGTTCATTCAATTCCATATAGTAACTCATTGTTCACTACAACTCTATGCTCAGACCAATTCAAACCTTTTTCAATTCTCCCTAAATTGACATCTTTGATTTTTCCAAAAGTCTTTTGTCCAATGCTTTTTTTCTGCAATGTCTGTGGCCTTATCTGGCAATATGGAATTAGAGCTGGCCAATCTGGAGACCTACACAGTGGCCCAGCTCAAGGGATTCAGCTGAGAAAGAAGTGTGTTCACTAAGGGAAATGCCAAGAAGGCAGAGCTTCAAAAAGCCTTAAAAGCATGGGCAGCAGTCCACCAGACCAACACAGAGGATGAGGGGTCAGAGTCTGAAGTGGAACTGGAGCAGGACCATTCTGGAGGTCTGGTCATGGAGGCTACTGATGTGGGGGGTAACAGAATAGGCAGCAGTGTGTCCCTAAGCAAGGAACCTGTCCTCGGAGGAGCTGCAGGAAAGGAGGGAGGTGAGAAAGCTGAAGCTAGAGCTTGCAAAATTTAAATTGGAGAAGGAGCAGGCCCTTGCCAATCCAGTGAACCAGCAAGCCCTTGCTAAAATGGAGAAAGAGCAACTTCTAGAGGAGAAAGAGCTGGCCATGGAAGAAAGAAAAATATCCCATGAACTCAGCATGAGAGAGCTGGACATAAGAGCCCTAAAAGTGGGGTCCAGTGACAGCAATGGTGGCAGCATACCTGCATTGCCCACTGGTGAGTCAAGAGTCTGGGTACCCAAGGATTTAGTTCCCAGCTATGTGGTGGGGAACGACAGAGACAAATGGTTTACAGCCCATGAAGTGGCTTTAAGAGTGCACAACCTCCCGGAGGAATTCTGGGGTGGTAATATATGGAGGTATATGCCCATAGTGGGAAGGGACACACTCTTTACACTAGATGTAGAGGATCAGACATGCTACACTGCTATGAAGGCCATCATAGTCAGTAGGTTTGGAATGACCGCAGAGAGGTATAGGCTCAGATTCAGGGCAGCCAAAAGATCGAATCACAAACATAGGTGGACTTCTTGGATTATGCCAGCAAGGCACTGAAGGGCTGGGTGGGTGGCAGCAAGGTTGATTATTATTCAGGGCTGTACAACTTAATTTCAAAGGAGCACATGCTTGACATTTGTTTTTCAGAGCTGTGCCAACATCTGGTTGATAGCAAGTTAACTGACCCCAGGAAACTTGCTGAGGAGGTAGACATCTGGGTCAGCACTAGAGTGTCCAAGAAGGCATTCAGGGGGGACTGCCAAAAGGGTGGTCAGGGTTCCCACCAGGAGAAGGGGGAGGGAAATAAAAAGATAGAGTTCTCTAAAGGCCCCCAAAACAACTCAAAAGAGAAGGGGTCTGGTTCTCATTCCCAATCTGGCCACCAGAAGTAAATCTATGTTGATAAAATTCAGCAGCCCAAGACTCCCAAGTTCTATGAGTGCTTTGAGTATGGACACTATAAAAAAGAGATATAGAAAAAAAGAGCACCACCTCCCAAAGGAGGAATGATGCCAGGGGTGGCTAGTGTAGTGCTAGGGGAGGAGTTTGTCCCAGTTAATGGGGGAGGGTTTAGTGGGATTACCCTAGTGTTCCTGGGTGACAGTGAGATAGTTCCTAAGATCCATGTGTCCTCCAATACTGCAAAGTATAAGCAATGGGTCACCATCAATGGGCATGGTATTGAGGGTCTGAAGGATACAGGTACCAGCATGACTATGTTAAGGAGTCAGCTGGTGTCCCCGGAGCAGGTGATTCCCAATGCATACCACCAAGTTGTGATCGCTGACAACAGTGGTCCTTAATCCATTTGAATTGGGGAGTGGAGAGTTTCCGGTCTTCTGAAGGCTGTTGTGAGCCCAGTAATGCCTGTGGACTGTTTGCTATGTAATGACCTTCAGCAAACTACCTGGAAGGAAGTGGAGCTCAAGACTCTGTGGAGGTATTGGGGTTACCTGACTGGATTTGTGCTTCCACACGATCCATGGCTACACAGGATGGGAGTCAAAAAGGGCTGCATACCTCTGCCAACCAGAAACCCCATTTCTAACATGCAGGAAAATTGAAGTTCTGGTTGTGGGAAACCAGACGCATCTCTGGGGCCTACAATGGGGGCCAGATGAGCTGGAGCCACTTCCTATTCTGGAACAGGCTGTCAAGGTTCTCAGAATCTGGCTGGACAGCAAGTTCTCGATGGACTATCAAATCAATAAGGTCTCTGATAGCTGTTTCAGCCTTCTGGGGTGCCTGAGGAAGATTATTTGGCTTCTCCCCAGTTCCACTCAGAGGGCAGGTGTCCATGCACTTATCAACTCTCGCCTACATTATGACAATGTGCTCTACTTGGAGGCCTCTAAGTCTCTAAGATGCTTCAGATTATTCAGAATGTAGCAGCTCATCTCCTCTATCATGCTCCAAGGCATGTTTCAGTCTTCATCCAGCTTTTGAACCTTTATTGGCTTACTATCGACATGCGCATCAAGTTTAAAGTGTTTAGCTTTATGAACAAAGCCATTACTATGGTGGGACACCAACATCTAAGGAATTTAGTACATCCGTATTTCCCCAAATGTCTTCTATGCTTGTATAATCAGAACTTAGCTTTGATCCCATGAGTACATTTGATAAGACAAAGAGGTTGCTCCTTCAAATACCTTGGGCCTAAACTGATCAATGTGTAGTCCCCCTGTTAAGGCTCTGTCCTTTTCTTGAGAGTTTCCACAGGCAATTGAATAACTGGTTATTTTAACTCACCTGTTTCTGTTTTGTTCTGTTGTGCCAGTGGTGGGAAGCCCTGTGAGGAAGCCATGCTCTTTATAGATCGCTATAACATAACATAACAGAGCTTCACACATAAAAAGATAGGACAGGCATATCTTTTTATGTGTAGAGTTCTCTGCCCCTGTACATGGAGATCGGACAGGCCTATCTTTTTTATGTGCGAAGTTCTCTGCCCTTCCTGCTTTGGTGGTCGAATTTTATCTACTGGATAATTGAAAGAATAAAGGCTTTTGGATACAATAAAATCATGTGTGGTGAAACTCGTCTTTATGAGTTTGGACCGCTGCACTTTGGGCAATAAGATTACAAATTGGACTCCCATCTGGACAACAAGTGAACACTGGACATTAGAGTGCTTCTCCCGGTCATATGATAACATTAGATGTATTTGCTTGAAAAAATAAAAGGATTGTAGACAGATAATACCTAGGGAAGTAGCACCTAATTTCTATGGCAATTGAACACCAATATGGTAGAGCAGTGAGATTTGTGCTACAGGGGTCTTATGTAGATCATTTCCCGAAGCAGCAGCTATTCTTGTTATGGTGAAAATAGCTTTTGGGTCTTTTTCACCCTGAGGAAATGTGTAACACTAAACTTTTATATGTCTTCCTTTAAATACCATGCACCATGACAATTTTTCAAACACAGCAAAATGAGAAAAGAGAATTATATAGCAACACAATCCATACATTTTCAAATTACCTCAACATCTCCAAAGTTAAAAAATATATTTTCAAAAAGATTTCTGAAGATGTTGAAGCAAATGGCACTTTCGCAAAACAGGCAACTTTTATTTAGTGAAAACAAATCTATACTACAACAAACAATTAACGTTAATTAGTAAGTATATCTTGTAACAAGCTGAATCATCTTCTTTGAAGGACACTTTCTTCAACTTCTTTCTTTGACCCTCCCTCTAGTGATTTCATGCAGCTGGAGTGAGTCTCAGGTTTGGAAACCTGCAGAATTTGAAACATATAAACCATTTCTGTTTTATGTAATTACATTTATTTCTTCATGTCCACCTAACTGTAACTAGATTGGAAGTGAAGATAGTACAGATAAATCTGGTTAATCCACATCTCAGTTTTATTACTATATCTGTTTTAAAATATTTCACCAGATATGTGCTCATTAAATACCATTTCATAAATGTACTTTATATTTTGGATTGAATCAGTAGAAATGTGATGCTTGCCATAACAGAACCAAAACGGATTAAAATAGGAAGCGTGGAAGCACCCTCAAGGAAGCCATGCAACCGAGAGATATGCCAAATGTTTGCCAGTGGGATGTGCTATCCTTTAGTAAGGCAATACAATATCTCTCCTTATGAAAAGAGGAAAACTAACCTCACCTTTTTACTAAATGGTTTATTCTATGGGCCTATTCAGTCAGCTGCAATAGTGGCAAAAAAGGTTTGCTTTAAATAATGTAATCCCTTAAGTGTGCATCTTTATTTAAGGTTCATTTTTACGCATGTGGTATATTTTGCTCTGGCTACAAGTGCCAGCTGTATAAGAACAACATAATCTCCATTACCAAATTTATGTGGCTGCTTGTGCAGAAACAATAGTGATGCTGGGATGAGAATATTGACTCTATTTATTTGTCTCAGAAGACCACCTGAAGCCGTTGACTCCTCCAACTCGTTGTACTAATTTATGCTGCTGTCTGTGTATATGGCCAGTGCATGAATTCTGGGTTTAAGAAGTTATGAATGTGCTTCGAGTCATCATAAGCATTGCACCCCTGTCTAAGATAATGTACTTAGGACTGGTGACATTACTGATTGGGCTTCTACTACGATCAACAACTGAAGTTTCTCAAATCCATTTAAACAAGTTTTAAGAGGACACAAGTTCACCATGTTAATAACTAAGGGCCTGATTTAGATCTTGGGGGGTGGTTACTCCGTCATAACAGTGACGGATATCCCATCCACTCAATCAATCAGGGGGTTTATATAGCGCGCTACTCACCCGTGAGGGTCTCAAGGCGCTGGGGGGGGGGGGCGGCTCCGGGTCAGTTGAAGAGCCAGGTCTTGAGGTCCTTCCTGAACGTGTGCAGGGTGGGGGAGCGTCTGATGTTCACAGGGAGCTCGTTCCAGGTTTTTGCTGCGATGTAGGAGAAAGCTCTTCCGCTGGTTCTCTTTCTGCGGATGCGGGGGACCTCTGCCAGGGCGAGGTCGGCGGAGCGGAGGTTCCTCTTGGGTACGTGGAAGGATAGTCTCTCGTTGAGGTAGTTGGGTCCGATGTTGTTGAGGGATTTGTAGGCGTGGGTGAGGAGTTTGAAAGTGACCCTCTTCTCGACGGGGAGTCAGTGGAGGCCACGTAGGTGTTGGGTCATGTGCTCATGGCGTGGTGTCCCGAGGATGAGTCTGGCTGCGGCGTTCTGGATGGTTTGTAGTTTGCGTAGAAGAGTTTTGTTGATTCCGGCATAGAGGGCGTTGCCGTAGTCCAGTCTGCTGGTTATGAGCGCGTGGGTGACGGTCCTTCTGCAGTCGGGGGGGATCCATTTGAAGGTTTTGCGGAGGATGCGAAGGCAGTTGAAGCTGGTGGAGGTGACGACGTTTATCTGGCGGTTCATGGAGAGGGAGGAGTCAAGGATGATGCCGAGGTTTCGAGCGTGGCCTGTAGGGGTGGGTGGGCTCCCGAGGGCGGGTTGCCACCAGGTGTTGTCCCAGGCGGTGGTGCAGGGTCCGAGGATGAGGATCTCGGTTTTCTCTGAGTTAAGCTTCAGGCAGCTGTCCTTCATCCAGGCTGCCACGTTATTCATTCCTTCCTGAAGGCAGAGTCTGGTGTCTTCGGGATTCTTCGTGAGCGAGAGGATGAGTTGGGTGTCGTCGGCGTAGGATACGATGTTGAGCCCATGCTGTCTGACGATGGCGGCGAGGGGGGCCATGTAGATGTTGAAGAGCGTGGGGCTGAGAGATGATCCCTGGGGTACTCCGCAGCTGATTTCCGTGGGTTTGGAGAGGAAGGGCGGGAGTCAGATCCTCTGGGTCCTGTCGGAGAGGAAGGATCGGATCCAGTCGAGGGCGGCTCCCTGTATTCCCGCGTCGTGAAGTCTGGCAGCGAGTGTGCGAAATATAAATCCTATTACATCCTATGGGATTTAGATTTCGGTGGACGGAATATTCGTCACCGCTGTGGCGGAATATCCGACACCGCTGTGACGGAGTAACCTGTCTGCCAAAACCTAAATCAGGCCCTAAATGTATGATCCCCGGGTCTACGATCCCAAAAATCCTAAGGATAAATAGCTGGGGCCATTATCACCACATTCGCAAACGCTTTTTATTGCCCATACTGAAAGATAAACGTTTTATGCAGGTAAGGCCTGCAGTAGTATACTTACAGATGCTGAACCTTTGGGAATGCTATAACATTGCTAGTTTTTTAGTGGCAGCGGTTAGGCAAAGAAAAGAAAGGCTTCTCTGATGGGGTACATATTTTTTTTATATATGGTTATGTTTTAAGTGTCTTTAGCGTGATGTTTTTGGTGCAAAAGACCACGTTTTTAATGAAATTTGTAGCTCATTGATCTCTTCACACTGTGAAAGGAATATTAAAAAAAAGAAAACATGGTTTATCTAATGTAGTACATATCTGTTTATTAATACATTTATGAAGTGATAGTTTTTAGCGTGATGTTTTTGGGGCTCAAGATCAAGTCATAAATAAAATCTGTACCTATTTGAGTTTTTTATAGTGTTTTGGTGGAAATTATTCTAACCTGATGTTTATGTCGCAGAAGATCATGTCCTTAAAGTATTGTGTATATGTCTTTAATGTTTTTATCAGAGTTTTTGTCGTGTACTTTTATGGTTTTAATTAACCGAATAAAGTGATTTTGACTGACTGACAAACAGCCGGGCGGGTTCAAATGTATTCCAATAGACTTCCACAAGAGTGATGCACTCTATTAACTCAATTTTCTATACTGTTGATAAGCTTTTCTTCCATTATACTCTTTATTTCAATGAATTCCATTTTGAATGATAGATCCACACACTTACCAGCAGCCCCTGGGAATATGCCTTAAACATGACCCATTTGAAGCAAGGATGAGACACTGATACTCTGAGGAGCTCGTTTTCTCTGCGAGGTTATCCTGAAAGTCTTTAGCAGGAGATTAGTCATGCCACTTTAAAAAGTCTTTTGGCACTCTCCCCCACTTGGCCTGCCAAGAACATGTTACCACATTTCAGTAGACAGGCTTTATGCAGCCTATCCAGACAAGGAGCCAGCAGTACAGACAGTGCCTGTTCCTTTATTTACTGTCAATTGGACCTTTACAACCACAGTCAACATATTAGAGAACAACAAGTATTCACATTTGAAATTTGTCTTTGAAACAGCAAGCACCTGGTAAAATGTTGATTTTTTCATTGTATCGTTCTGTTCTATATTCTAAGTTCTCTGGTTGTGGGGCAGATATTCTCTGTGCTCAACAAGTGTAGTAGAAGCACGAGAAGTAAAGAAATGAGCTACATAGTGATCCTCCGTGCCTAGTTCCAGACACCTCAAGTGAACAGCAGTTGGCATCTATAGAAAAGCCTTTGGTCACCTCAAACCATCAGTAATTTGCTGGACTCAAGGCTTTGTGTTTAGATATGACAGCAGCAAAAGAGTCAGTTTTTTTTTTTATGGTTGTTGTAGACAGCATGTTGAATCTTACTACGGAGTCGACTTTATGATAGTTAGTGGCAAAATAAATGCTTGCAAGTACAATGTAGTTTGACGCTCAACTGAAAAAATATAATTCCTGATTCCATCATATAACTGATGAAAATGTGTGTTCAAACAAGGTTAGAAAAAGTTACAGGTTGATGCATTACCCACCAATGGCTATAGCATCCACGCCAAGCATAAAACTCACACGCAGTAATTAATGCTCCTGTCGGTGTCCAACATAAGCATATGCCCATCAGGAATCTACCATAAGGTATTACGTCTGGGATCCCCATCTTGCTGTCTAGATAATAGGGTCTCTATAGAGAACTGAGAATGAAGGCACAAATATAAGCCAATATCAGTGGAGGCAGGCCTTCAACTGATATGCAGTTTGTTTGGCTCCAAGGTACTCATCACAAAGTGATTTGTGATGGTTAATTTTTACATTCTCTTTAAGAGGAGCATCATTTAAACATGTTGCAGATATCTCACCTGTATGGCAGCATACGTTAATAGGTACTACAGGGTAGTTACTAAGTTATTTGATGGAAAATTTTCTATTCCATCCCATTTCCCCTGAGCATAAGGCTCATACTCAGTCTATGATCACTACATGAACAATTTAATACCTTTAAGAAGCTCTGTTTATAAAATATCAGAACCTACCTTGAGAATGAATTCTAGTTGGAAAAAAAGACAAAACCTCACACTAAACATGCGTCAACCTTTGAATAATTAACATGTTTTTAAATTAACATTTGCTGGAGCTTGGCCGTCTCTTAGCTAGAGTAATTTATCTGGAGTAATTTATAAACTGTATTATGCGCATCTAAAACAAGAATAAAATACCATCACTCATAGAAAAAGCTTTGTAAAGCAGGCACTGGATTACAGAATCAGGGCGTGTCCTCTTAATATCGAAGTCAAACTATCAATGATACTAAATATTGAATTGAATTGAATTGAAATTAGATTTATAAAGCGCAACTAATGCCCAGAGGCGTCTTGGCGCTATAAACAAACTGAGAACAAAAGGAACAATGGTGCAGGCGGTGATCAGGTAAATTCCTTCAGGTGGTCTGTGTGAAAAGCCACGTTTTCATACCTTTCCTGAAGCACATCAAGGAGGGTGCTGTTTTTAGGGTAATGGGTAATGTATTCCACAGCATTGCTGCTGATCTGAAAAGGCTCCTACCTCCCCATGTGGCCTTCTTGAAGGGGGTGGTTGCCATGTTCCTGGCCATTCCTGACTGTAAGGTTCTGTTGGGGACATACCATTTAAGTTTGTTCCTGAATTGTATTGGTCCTTGGTCATGTAGTGATTTAAAAGCCAGGCATAGGACTTTAAATTTGCATCTCTGCCTGACTGGAAGCCAGTGTAATTTTTTTATGGCTTCTCTCGCTGATACATTTTTGGGGATTTTTAAGATGAGACGTGCTGCCGCGTTTTGTACTATCTGAAGCCTGTTAATCAGGCCTGAATTAATGGTAAGATAGAGACTATTGCAGTAATCTAAACGGGAGAGGACCAAAGCCAGAGTCACTGTTTTTAGAAGTTCCTCTGGTATGTATTTCTTAATTTTGTTGATTAATCTTATAGCACAAAAGGAAATGGATGTGACTTTACTGACTTGGTCCTTGAATTTGAGTTCTTTGTCAATGATGATGCCCAGATCCTTAGTTTTAGTGGAGGGTACAGGCAGCGCATCAAGTACTGGTGACCACCAGTCAGGTGTCCAGAGGGAGGGTTTATTACCAAAAATGATAACCTCCGTCTTAGACGCGTTCAACTTCAGACAGTTGCCATCCATCCAGTCACTCACATTCTTCATACAGGTCTTAAAGGCCGCGCCCGGGCGCTTTTCTCCATTTGTTAAAGACACCACAATCTGTGTGTCATCAGCATAGGAAGCTAGGGCGAATCCTGCTTCTTTTATTATCAAGGCTAACGGCGCTACATATAGATTAAAAAGTGTGGAGCTCAGGGCAGAGCCCTGAGGAACTCCACATGGTAGGGAGAACTGTTTGGAGGTTGCTGACCCCATTGCTACATTTAATTGCCGGTTGGTTAGGAATGATTTTAAGAGTTTAAGTGTGGTGCCTTTTATTCCTGCTTCCTGCAGACGGTCAGCCAAGATCTCGTGGCTGACCGTATCAAAGGCCGCCGAGAGGTCAAGCAGCACCAGCGCGGCCGTTCCTCCTCCGTCTAGGATTACACGGATATCTTCTGTGGCTGTGATTAGGGCCGACTCAGTGCTATGATGCTTCCTGAAGCCGTGTTGTGTTTCATCTAATAGTGAACTAGATTCAATATGTTCAGTGATTTGTTTGTTCATTGATTTTTCAATGCATTTGGCAGCGAAAGGGAGTCTTGCGATAGGGCGATAGTTACCGGGTTCTGAGCTATCAAGATTGTCTTTTTTTAAGAGTGGGAGAATGGAGGTGCGTTTCCATTGAGCGGGAAAAATTCCGCTGGCGAATACTGTGTTAATGATAGAGCCCAGATATACTGCCAGTTGTGTGGGTATCAAGTGCATTATGTTGGGCGGGCAGGGGTCGTATGGAGAACCAGACTTAATTGATAAAATGAGGTCTATTAGTTGGTCGTCGGAAAGATTCCTGAATTCGAGAAGGCTGGTTATATCTTTCTTGAGGTTGGGTGTATGCTTGCTCTGGATGTTAATGCTTGCAAATTTATCGTAGATGTTAATCACCTTCTTTTGAAAGGAGTTCGCTAGTAGGTTGCAGAAGTCCTGGTTTGATTCCATACGGCTGACCTTATTAGGTTTGACCAGCTTGTTGATAACCGAAAATAGGGTTTTATTGGTCACAAGCATTTTTTATGTGTTCGGTAAAGTAGTCTGTTTTGGCTTTTATGATGTCTTTTTATGTTTTGCAAGTTTAACTTTATATGCGATTTTCTCCTCTACCATATAATTTCTTCTCCATCTTTGTTCCTGTCTACGACATTCCTGTCTGGATAGTCTCAAATTCTCGTTGTACCAGGGTTGGGACAGTTTCCTTTTATTGATATACTGGAGATGGGAGTTATTTTGTCCAACGCAGTATTAAGCCAGCGAGAGAGAATTTCAATGTTGTGATCTGCAACTGCATCCTGCTCCAATTGGCAAGGGGTAGCGGCAATCGCCTCGGCAAATACATCTGGCTGGATTTTATGCCAGGCTCTACTGGTGGTGTGTTGTACAGTTGGTCTGTACTGTGCTGATGTTATGGCCATCATTGACCAGTTGACCACCCAGTGATCTGACCAGGTTAATGGAAGGGATGGAGATAGCATGAGATTCTCCCAGTTGGAGAATATGCCATCCAGCATATGGCCAGCTTTGTGTGTCGGACCTTTGCTGACTAGAGGCAGTCCAAATGAATCCATTAGGTCAATAAGTTTTAGTGAGTTTGGATCTTCTATGTTTTCTAAGTGGAAGTTAAAATCTCCCAGCACCATAAAGTTTTCATTGGTGATTAGGGCTTCCATAACGGAGCAGATTTTATCTATGAAGATATTCCTATCTCCAGGAGGGCGATACACCAGAATTCCTTTGAGGGCAAGTGAGTCAGGTGGTTCGATAGAGAAGGTCATAGCTTCGAAGTCTACTGTATGTAGTGGTTCGAATCTGGTCTTATAGTTATCTCGATATAAAATAGCCAGGCCCCCACCCCTTTTAAGTTGCCTGTCTGATCTAAAAATGGCGTAACCAGGAGGTGTAGCTGCAACTTTGTCGGGGCCGGAGCTATTGTCTGCCCACGTCTCTGTTAGAAAAGCTACATCTATGTTTAGTGTTAGGGCAAGATCATGGAACTCTAGTTGATGTTTCACCAGAGATCTAGTATTTAGGAGTAGGCAGTGGATGTTGGTTTTGCTTATTGGGGGGGACTAGGATAAGTCTGTGGGCACCGGTGTCATGGTACTCGAGAATGTCAGACTTTCAGGTGACCATCTGACTATGTCAGTGGTATCACATTGTCTTAAGGCCAATAGTTCCTCACGGGAATAACCAATGGTGTGGTTGGGTTCTAGGGTTCCAGAACCAAGGGTTCTGGCGCTGGGCACGGTCGATGCACAGTATCATCAGGCACAGTATCATCAGTATAATTATATTGAGGCAAATATAGGTTATTTTAGACATATATTATCAACATTTTAAGTATCTAAAATTCAATGTTGTTCTACATTAATATAATTTTTTTGTTTTCTTAAAGTAATTATAACTCGCGCCTTTACCATGCACAGTGTTGTTATCAATGATGTCATTTCAGATGTTGTAGTGATGTTACCAATGTAGTCATAGAACATGTCATGAGTGACGTAATGTGTGAGGTAATTAGTAGTGCATGGTCATGATGTGAGTTATAGTTACTTTAAGTTACTTTAGGGTACTAATTACAGTTACTTGAGATAACTATAAATGGTGAATTTCAGTGGATTTGTTTGTTTAAAACAGTATAATGATATTTTCACCTAACTTTAACATCCATTTAACCCATGTTTTTTCAGTGAATGTCTAAGGTTTTTTTAATGCAAAGACAGATATTACGACTATACCTAGCTATAAGGTGATTCTAACCTTTGTTTTTTCCAGTGAATTTCTAGTGTTTTTATAAAGTAAATTAATATTTCATTACCATACATAATTTCAACCCCATGCCTGCAGTGAGGCCCTGCATCCAACTGCCCATGGACAGCCGACCCCATGCCGTGCATTATATTCGGCTGTGAAGGGCATGGGGTTGGCCACACCAGGCATGGCTTTGGCCGTGCATGTCAAGGGGCTGGAGGCAGGGAGTGGCCTACGAGTAGGCCCTGCATCAATACCCTCACTGCTGTAGGTTTAGGCACTGAGGCTGGGAGCCTAAACCTTGCAGGCACCCACAGTTGAGTTTGTAATAATATAATATAAAAGGTGTGATTTTAAGTAAGGCAGATAAAAGGCCTTTTTCAAAGTGTCAGGACACAAAAATAAAAAGTGGGCTTATTGGCTTAATGAAGGGGTAGCCTATTAACATATATAAAAAAAACTACTGTCTTTGTAAACAAATCACCAATAGTTATGATCAAATATATATTTTATTACTTCACACAGTGCAATGTTTAATGAAAGTGATTGTCATAAAAGCTTTCAGTAAATTTTATTAAAAATCAAAAGGTCTTTTTTAAAATACTTTTCAAGCTACAAAGTGCAGCTATATAACCAACCACAAGGGGCCCTGCACACTATCTGAAAAGCATAGAGCTCCAGCTAGGAGTACTTTAAAAAAATGTTGCCGGGGGGCTGCTGTACTCTCTGCAGCCCCCTCACAATCAACAAAAATACTTGGTGGTGCCCCTGCACCTTGTAGGCACACCATCATGCTTCAAAAGATATACTTAAAAAGCCCTTGCAGGGCATTATGGGGCTCTCCTTGCAAGCAGTAGTGTATAATAATAGAGCAGCACCTGCCTCTCATTTATTATTCATTTATTTCATTTTGACAAAAACCTGAAATATGGGAAACCTGCAATCTTTACCCCATTTTTGGAACCCTAATAGTCGCCATGACAGGAAAGGACAAAGATGTCCATAAGACTCTCTAAATGAGTGAGAACCTACATAATCAGGGAAAATATCCCGTTTGATCATAGAGAGGGATCCGAAAATCCACCAAAGGTCATGACGAAAGCCAACGACCCAGGAGGGTGCAGGTATGGCTGAAACATCTTGACCAGGTGTTTTTTTATGATGCAGATGTGTGGAACACCCTAATATTTCCCTAAACACATTGTGTACCTCTTTTTAACCCTGCCACTATCCCTAGTAGTCTTTAAATAAATTCAAGAATGGTTTTTGGGGACAATAGGCAATTTTAACTGTGTTTTTATAGAAAGGATCCCGTCAATGTCTCTGACATGAGAGACATCTCCTCCTGGTGGAGGATAAGACCCAATGATGTCACTTTCAGTACATTGGTGGAAGACATACCACCGACTGAAGATCACTGTTAAGGGTCCTACAAAGAACTCAGTTGGAGATGCTTGATTCCAAAGTATCTTTATCTAACCAAACAAGACCAAAATGACGAAAATTCAAAATACACAACTCAGAATATCACTTTTAAAAGGTTTCAAGCAATTCTGTCCATAGAAATCTATGGATGCGTGATTTTACACAAGCTACTTTCAGATGCTTCAAAATTCACAAGGCCAAACAGTCGCAAAGAAGTGAAGCATCAAAAAACACAGCGATTGAGATTCTTCCTGCACGCTGGTGCTGCGTCAGAAAAATGGGCACTGGAAGGGCGATGCATCGATTATCAGGTTCTTTAGTTCTTTGCAGTTTTTGGCAGCAGGAACAACCTCCAAGGACCCAGAACTTGAGTTGGCACCACAAAGCAGGTCAGAGATTACAGCAATGGAGTTCAGGGTTGCTGCAGATGAAGTCTTTGTTTCCCTGGGGCTTCAGAACAGGAGGTAAACTCTTCCTCAAGCCATTGGAGGTCTTCTCAAGCAGGATAGCACAGCAGGGCAAAAAGTGTCAGTCCTTTTCCTTTGCCCATAGACAGAAGCAGCAACTGCAGGCTAACCCAACAAAGCAACAACACAGCAAAGGGGCAGGCCTCCTCCTGGCAGCTCTTCTCCTCAGCAGGGTCCTCTTGTTTCCAGAAGTGATCTAAAGTTCTGGGGTTTTAGGTCTAATACTTATACACCATTTTCTCATTGCAGTCTTTGTTTTAGGAGTCTTTGAGCTTAGTAGAAACTAGTTTTGTATTCCCTGGTCCAGCTTCACTACAGGAGATAGAGACAGCATTGTACAGATCAGACACAGCCTAATCAGGTGCTAGTGAAAACTCCTCCCACCACTCTAAATGCAGAAAGGTCTATTCAGCCTGGCTATGAGTCCCCCAGGAAAGGAAGGACCCACCTCAACCTCCCTTGTGACTGTCTGGAGTCAATGCACATCTCCAACTACTGTCACTCCAAACCCAAATGGTGAATACACAAACTAGCAGAGGCACACAGGATAGTTAAAGAAGAAAATGTCCACTTTCTAAAAGTGGCATTTTCAAACGCACAATTTAAAACCCACCTTTACTAAAAGATGCATTACATTCTGAGTTCAGAGAGCCTAAATGTCAAATCTCTGACTGTTCCCAATTGAAAGTTACACTTGTAAAATGTTGCAAGCCAGCTCCAATGATAGCCTATGGAAGAACTAGTTCTTGCAACAGTAAAAAACGAAATACAAAGTATTTCACTCTTACAACATGCAAAATACACCAGAACTTGTCTTCCCTTTCACATACACTGCGCCCTGCTGGGTACCTTGGGCCTACTTTAGGGGTGCCTTACATGTAGTAAAAGGGAGGGTTAGGACCTGGCAAGTGGGTGAACTTGCCAGGTTGACTTGTCAGTTAAATATTGTGCATGCAGACACTGCACTGCCAGGTCTGAGCAACAGTTGAAAAGCTATTTGTGTGGGTGGCACAATCTGTGCTGCAGGCCCACTAGTAGCATTTGATTTACAGGCCCTGGGTAGACACAGGGCACTTTACTAGGGACTTACCAGTAAATCAAATAAGCCAATCAAGGATAACCAATCATAATCACAATTTACACAGAGAGCATATGCACTTTAGCACTGATTAGCAGTGGTAAAGTGCCCAGAGTCCTAATGCCAACAAAAACAGGTCAGAAAAATAGGAGGCAAAAGGTTTGGAGATAAACCTGTCAAAGGGGCCAGGTCCAACACAACCCCCTACCAGCCTAAAGACAGGGGTGACCAATCAATACCTAGATGGACTTTGGATCCCTCTGTCCACCAGGACAGCAAGCCACGGTGGCCACTGATGGCTGTCAGTGATGAGAGCCACGCCCCAGGCCTCTCAAGACTCTCTAACCTCAGTGGCTTCTGAGAGTGGGTGGTGGTAGCCCAAGGTGCTTGGCACCCGTTCTCCACTCTGCCTCCCACCAGGTCAGAGATGGCACCCTGAGATTGGTCCACCAGCCCAGGGTCTGTACTCTGAGGATGAACAGGAGATGAGGGTGGGCTCTCCCACAACCTGTCCTCCTCCTTAGGGTCCAGTACACTTCACTGTGGAGAGGTATCCCCAGACTCCAGAACTGCCAGGGCACCTGGGACAGGTGTCCTGCACAATTCTTCCACCAGTTCAGGGGTTCTATCCTGTAACTGGTCTTCCAGCCCAGGGTCTGTACCCTTAGTCTGGATAGGGTTCAGGGGTGAGGGTTCAACGAGTAGGGGCTCTGCACCCTCCCACCCAGAGCGGTACTCCCAGAAGACAAACCACTAGGGGCACTGCTAGCAGTCGCCCCTCCCCCAAGGTCAGGGGGAACACCCTGAACCTGGCCCTCCAACCCTGGGTCTGTACCCTTAGACTAGGGATCCCCCTCCACGGATGGCCTCCCAGTACAGACTAGACCCCCCTCCTCGTGCTCACTTATGGAACCAACCAGGCTCTGAGACTGGGTTTTGGGCACCCTTGGACTCAGCCCACCCCTACTTCCTCTCCTCTGAGACAGGACATGGGACCCTTCACCCATTCCATTACACTGTAACCTATCTGGGCTACCACAAACTTCCCCTACCTCCCAGAGTTGGGGAAAACCAGAGCTACCCCCTTCAGGGTCACCAAAAGCCTCATCAGACCCTCTGGAATCCACCACAAGGTCTGCCTCTAGTGCAAGATCCCTGGAGTCTTGGAACTCACTCCACCGGGTGTTGGCATAGCTTTGGAAAACAGGGACTGGACATTTGCTCTATGCCAATCAAATCAAACAGCCCCTCACATGTGTTAAGCAAACTACCTTCCACCTTGAAAAAGAACCTCACACCACCCTCCTGAGACTGGTGAGACAGTATCAGACTATCCCTGCAACTCAACCCACACTCTTCTAGGCGGCCTCCATACTCACATACCAGGACTTCTACCATGGGGGAACCTCTCTCCCTGCACCTCTCATCTAGAGTCATTAGAGTGTCCCTCCCACCACTAGGAATATGATCACCTCTTCCAGTTCCCAATCCTTCTCAGGGACCCTGTGCACCACTAGAGCTACCTCATAAACCTGAACTCCCTGGTGTATGTCAACCCTCTCCTTCAATTCAGGCACCAAGTCTCTGGGTGGGTGCACTTCTTCCTCAGTACTGAATATAACACTTTTGCTGCTGCCATTATATCTGGACTCAGCCCTCATGGCTTTTAACTCCAGCTCTCCCTATCTCAATTCATGAGCTACACACATTTCCTTTTCCTGAGCTAAGGCTCTCTCAGCCCTCTTGAGTTCCCGGTCGAACTCTCTCAGCCTCACCTTACAAGCAAGACTCCATTCAGCTCTCTCAGGGCCAGTGCCCTCTCTTTCTAAGAAGTCCTCCTCCTCATAATCATATGGTAGTGTTGCTTCCCAGAGTGTTACCTCATTACAATACAGGGTTGCCTCAAGATCCTGCCTTGGGAATCCTCTCTTCACAGCCATCCACCTTTCCTTGCAGAAAATGTTTAGCTCCCTCATTGTATAGATATACAGGTGCCAGAAGTTGATTTACATTCTGTCAAAGCCTCACAGGTGTAACAACTAACTAGAGCTCCAAGTATCAACATCAAATCCAGGAGGACAAAAACAGTGTGTGGTCATGTAATGGTCTGCACTCAGAAGTAGTGCACACTGATCACTGTATGTCAAAGTATAAACACAAGTCCTAATCCTCACCGCTGACCACCAATGTTAGAAAGGGGGGGTCTGTAGTTGGCAGAGGAAGGCACCTTGTCCAAGTAGTGACCCTTCCTTCTAGTCAGGGTAAGGGGATCACAAACTCAGAAAACCACCTTCTCACCCCCTGGGTAGGTTGGCATGAGCAGACAGGCTTATCTTAAAGGCAATATGTAAAGTATCTGTACCCAAACACAAAGTAACACAGTGAAAACACCACAAATGGAGACCACACCAGTTTAGAAATCAAAGTATCTTAATCTAACCCAAATAAGACCAAAACTACACAAATTCAACATTCACAACTCAAAATATTATTTTTAAAAGGTTTCAAGCAATTCTGCCCTTAGAAATCTATGGATGCGTGATTTTACACAAGGTACCTTCAGATGCATTAAAATTCACAAGGCCAAACAGCCACAGAGAAGAAAAAAGTTGGGCAAGGCGACAGTTCTACGGCACACAGGAGAAGTGATGTGTCGAATCAGGACTGTAGGGGGAAGTGAGATGTCGATTACAAGACGGTTCTGGTCTGCAGGTGCTGCGTCGGAGATATGTGACGCACATGCATGATGCATGGAAATCCAGGATGCGCAGGAGGTTGATTCCTGAGGAGGCAAACAGGCGCTTCTTCGATTTCTTCAGCCGCGGTCCCACGATGTGTCGATTCTTTCAGCTGAACAGCATGGCCTGCGTCGGAGGTCGGTGCACTGGACTTGACGTGCAGTGGATTTTTCAGCTGCTGACAGGTGCTGTGTCGATTCTTCGGCTGCACGGCAGTGGTGCATGGAAATTGTTCCTGCACGGCGTGCTGTGTCAGAAAGGCGATGCATCAATTTTCAGGTTTCTTTAGTTCTTTGTAGTTCTTGGCAGCAGGAACAACCTCCAAGGGCCTCCAACCTCCAAGGGTCCATAACTTTAGTTGGCACCAGGCAGGTCAGAACTTCCAGCAATGGAGTTCAAAGTTATTGCAGGTGAAGTGTTTGTGTCCCTGAGACTTCAGAACAGGAGGCAAGTTCCTCCTCAAGTCCTTGGAGATCTTCTCAAGAAGGATACCACAGCAGGGCAAAAGTGTCAGTGCTTTTCCTCTGCTCACAGACAGAAGCAGCAATTGCAGGTCAACCCAACAAAGCAACATTGCAGCAAAAGAGAAGTACTCCTCCTGCCACCTCTTCTTCGCAGCAGGGTCCTCTTGTTTCCAGAAGTGATCTAAAGTTCTGTTGTTTTGGGTCTAATATTTATACCCTATTTTCTTACTGTAGTCTTTGTTTCACGAGTCTCTAAGCTCAGTAAAAACCAGTCCTGTCCTCCCTGGTCCAGCTTCACTACAGGAGGTGGAGACAGCATTGTGCAGACCAGACACAGCCTAATCAGGTGCTAGTGAAAACTCCTCCCACTACTCTAAATGCAGGAAGATCTATTCAGCCTGGCTATGAGGCACCCAGAAAAGGCAGGACAAACCTCAACCCCCACTTGTGACTGTCTAGAGTGAATGCACATCCCCAGGCCCTGTCACTCCAAACCCAGATGGTGAATACACAAACAGGCAGAGGCACACAGGATGGTTAAAGAAGAAAATGTCACTTTCTAAAAGTGGCATTTTCAAATGCACAATTTAAAAACCACCTTTACTAAAAGGCGTGTTATTAAATTCTCAGTTTAGAGAGCCTAAACATCAAATCTCTGGCTGTTCCTAATTGAAAGTTACACTTGAAAAATGTTACAAGGCAGCTCCAATGATAGGCTACAGAAGAGCTAGTCCTTACAACAGTGAAAAACGAAATACACAGTATTTTACTATTACGACATGTAAAACACACCAGTACATGTCCTCCCTTTCACATACACTGCACCCTGCCCTGGGGGGTACCTTGGGCCTACTTTAGGGGTGCCTTACATGTAGTAAAAGGGAAGGTTAGGGCCTGACAAGTGGGTGCACTTGCCAGGTTGACATGGCAGTTAAAAACTGTGTGTGCAGACACTGTAGTAGCAGGTCTGAGACACATTTGAAAGGCTGCTTGTGTGGGTGACAGAATCCGTGCTGCAGGTAGGGGATTAAATGAGTGCATGGGTAGTGCCTGGGTGATTGGAATACTGCATGGGTAGGGCCTGGATAATTGGAGGAGTGTGTGGGTAGTGCCAGGGTGATTTGATTACTGCATGGGTAGTGCATGGGTTAATAGATGAGTGCAAGTGTAGTGCCTGGGTGATTGGATGTGTGTATGGGTAGTACCTGGTTGATTGCCTGAGTGCATAGGTAGTGCCTGGGTGATTCCATAAGTGCATGGGTGGAGCAAGGGTGAACCAATGAGTGCATGGGTAGTGCCTTGGTGATTGGATGAATGTATGGGTAGTGTCTAGGTGATTATATGAGTGCAGGGGAAGTGCCAGGGTGATTGGATGATGCTCAACATCCTGTGATTCTGGGCTAATCACTTAATCTCCCCGTGCCTAACAAAAATGGATGTGTCCTTCTGTAACGAAACTGGTGCTCATGTAAAGCGCTCTGATACCCGATGTCTCGGGTCTAGTTTGCGCTATATAAAACTCAAAAACAAAAATGAAATCCGATTGGTATAGCTGTGAAAGTTCATTTTGAAATTGAAATTTGTCCAGCTACAATGTTTGTAATTTCAGTTCTTAATTTAGTACCATCCACTCTGCATTGTTGTAGCATGACTATGACATATTTTCCATATCTTTGTAGAAACAACACTGACCTATATTCTGATCTGCAGTTTGGGCAGTCATATCTTGATGGGCGTTTTTAGTTAAATTGTCAAAGGGCACAGCTTTGCATTCTGGTGGGCGTTTTTAGTTAAATTGGCAAAGTGCACAGCTTTACAATCTGGTGATGTCAAGTAGAGGAATTGTTCTGAATTGAATTAATTGCTAGATGTAAATTCAAAATCTTCACAGTGATGGTTCTATTTATAAGTTAAACCAAACAATTCATTGATATTCACATCTTGTTCCTCTAATAGTCCTAGCATTACCATTACAAAATTCTTGAGCATCCTCCTGAAGATTTTGAGAAAACACTAATGATACAGTACAGTCAACCTATTTCAGTGGCAGAATGTATAATACTTCTGTCACTTCTTAATTCTTCAAGTAAACTACATAGTTGTGAAGGCATTCTTTTAGCTACTTTTTCTTTAATAGAATTTGTAAGATGAGGGAAATGGTATAGTCCATTTAACACTACATTTGCATAACAATTCAATTCAGATTTATGAAAGTGATACCCTTCTATTTCCTCATTTGCTGTAGTTTTCTTTTCTTAGGTCCTTATTATTTTTCTTTTTGTTCATCTTTCTGTTAAGCTCTGATTGACTGCTGTGATATTTTCTGCTTTGGACACATTATCTGTTTTTCAAACACAGGATACTAGCCTAAATGAGGAACATATTGAGCTCTTAACCAATTATACTCCCTTACACAGCTCACATCAGCACTTACTTTCTTCTCATCAAAATCAATCATAAATAAACCAGACGATGTTCTAATTTGTGACAAAGCTCCATATGAGATTCCTTCTTTGAATACACTACTACCAATATTAACAAGAGCTGTATCTACACTTAAACCTTGTGACTTGTGGATAGTTACTACTTACGCTAAAGAAACTGGGAACTGCTTTCGCTGAACATACAAGTCTTTCACGAGTAGGAAACGTACAACGCATCTACCAATCTGCTTAACTTAACCAACATCATCACATTTTTGGCTAAGTATTCCTTGTCTTTTCTGTTTGGATAATTAATAAATTTAATAACTTTACCCATTGCGCCATTCACTAGCCATTCTTGAACATTCAAATTACGACGTAAGATTGCACGACAATTTTTACTGATATGTAACTGTTTTTCTAATCCTGCAGTTTTTGACACAGACTTTTCTGAACTATCCAATTTCGATTGCACTTTTTCTGTTAGTAGCACTGTAACTCTTTGATGTTCCATTTTATCATTTGCTCTAATTTCGATCATCTCATCTTTTTCAAGTTGCAATAATTGTTCATTAAATTTACTGCACTCCTCAAGAGTTGGCATTGAACAAGCAATAGATTTCTCTTCCTAAACAAAATTATACATTTCTTCTGCAGCTGAAACATATGTTGGAAACAGATTTTTGATGAGACTGGTTTGCAATGCTTTCTTTCCTTCTTTTGCGAGAACTCCCACTCTAATGTCCTTTAGCATATCTCAGTATTGCATATCTGATGCTTGGTGCATATTTCTGATTAACTCTTTGTATTCAAAGTATTCCCAAATGTTTACATTTCCAATTCTTCCTAGTGAATTACTAGTTTCATTAAGTAGTAGTGTCTTGAAGACAGGTTGTCCTTTGACTGGGGTTAGTTTTAGCAGGTCTCCAAAGACTAATAAGTGTTTTCCTCCAAAAAGCATGTCATAGTCAGTTTTTAATATATGCTGCATTCTTAAATGAATAAAAGCTAGCATTAGGTTAGATACCATGCTTTGTCAATAATTAGTAGCGTTCATTTCTTTAATACTCTTCCCACTTCATGACAAGCATCACCAGATAATTTGTTGTATTCTAATTTGTTATTGTGTTCAACAGGCAGCATTAATAATCGATGAAGGGTACCTCCTTTAATATTATATGCAGCTAACCCTGTTGGGGCTGTAACTACACATGGCAAATTGGAATCTGTTGTCTTCTGTAGATAACTTGTCAGTACCTTAATCAAGAAGCTTTTTCCAGTTCCAGCTTGACCACTTATGTACAATATAACTGGTGTATATGTAGAACAAGCACACTCTTTTTTCTCATGCACAAATCCATGTTCTATTTTACCTTTTACTTCATCAAAAATGTCTTTCTGATCTGTATTGAATTGCTGTATTAGTTGTCCTAGATCCAGAGTTTCCTGTCTTGCTTACTGCATTGCATTTGCCACTTCATTCATGGCTATTGCAGCTTCATTTTGAATGATTGGCTGTCCAAGAGGATTTTGACTTCCAGGTGCTGAACTTTGACTACTCTGAGAACTCTCTTTTGCTATCTCAGAAGCAATTGTTTCTTCTTGTTCAATCTCATCTCTCAACATTGGAAGATACACTGGAAACACAGAGCACTTAATGCTGTCTTTCACAGCGTTGAATGAGTCTTCATAACAGTCAAATTCTCCAAGTAGCTCGCTTTCAGTTCGCCATGGCTTGAACAACTGTAACAAGGATAAATAAGAAACCTCTCTTTTGTCTGGAATTTGGCAACTTAGCTTTCGATGGTTGATTAAACTTCCTTTGTTATGTCTGGCCAAACATCCTTCACATCAATCAACAGCAAATTTTCCTTCTTCTATGTTTTCACTGACATCATTTCTGTTTGTATAATGTTGAAGTATTTTATACAGACACATCCTTTCTAGATGAGGACTCCTTCTTAGTACGTATCCAGCATGTTAGTCTTCAGAATATCTGTACTGTGTGGCTAAAATTCCGTAAGATATTGGATTTCAGGAAAACACTTCAGTACTCTGTTACGAGTATTAGCAAGCCCTAAACTTACCCATAGAACTCATCTTGATTTAGAAAACGAGTTAGATTAGCTTAACCATTCTGCACATTCATAAGAGCTGATCTCTCTGTGAGAAAGCATTTTCAAACTAAAACTGTACAATTTCTTTGTAATACTCTTTCCGCTGAAATCTCCTCCCACATCTCCTTCAACTCGTTTTGTTTCTGACTTCATTATATAAGAGGTGACGTACCGAGCAACAGCCATTGAGTTATCTGCAACAAACTGTAGATCCATATTCGCATTCCATATCTTCAAAATCACAGGATTGTAGTCATTGATGTATTTTGAGGCTTCTGTTCTTCTGAAGTTGTACGCGTTCTTTGGTGATTTCTGTGTGAGAGTGTTTCTGACTGCAGACAAAGAGCTATTAACTATTCCATCTGAGATCACAGGTCGTGGAAATCCAAAAGGACATCTTGAATAAAATTTTCCTTTAGATCTATATTTTCTACAACAGTATTTTCCACACTATAGTTTTGGGATCTTAGAACTTGTTGTCTTAATATTTTATCAACTCTGTAATTTGGGATGATGCAAGTGACCTACTGCTCTATGAAAGACAATACAGACTCATCAGTGTCTGTTCCAAACTTTGGAGCATCTTTTACCCATAGTAGCATGTGAATATGTGAAGCACCTCTGGCTTGGTATTCTTTGCGCCAAAAGAAATCAGTCATTTTGCAGAGAGGTGGATTACTCTTGTTGCAGATAAAAGCCATCATTGCTTGAAATCTGTGGTTAAAATATCTGCAAACATTTGCAGGGTCCAATGAGCAGTGTGACTCAGACAGTGTATGAGTGTCTGAGTAGATCTGTGAGTGGGCGTATGAGTGTCTCAGTGGGTCTGTGAGTACATAGGTGAGTGTGTGAGTGGGTCTGTACGTGGGTGCATGAGTCTCTGAGTGGGTCTGTAAATGGGTGCGTCATTCTCCATGTGAGTCTGTGAGTGGTTGCATAAGTACCTGAATGGGTATGTGAGTGGGTGCATGAGTATCTTAGTGGGTATGTGACTGCATGTATAAGTCTGTAAGTGGGTATGTGAATGGGTGTATAAGTGTCTGAGTGAGTTTGTGAGTGCATACCTGAGTGTGTGACAGGGAACGGCGAGTGTGTACAAATATATATATTTTTAAATATATTTTCACTAAAGTTTGCGATTACATCGCGATAGTCGTAATGTCCCTGCAACGGTACACGGGGGCCACACTGGCGGTAGTAGCGTTGTCGCGAATATCGCACACGATAAACAAAATGAAATTTGAACACATAACTTGTGTCACTAACACACCCACTTCTTAAACATGGGGTCAGAGTATCTCTAACCTATCCCCTTATTTTAGCTTCCACATACATTTTCAGCCCCAGGAACTGTTCCCAAACGATAAAATGGTGGCCACAACTTTCTGTTCAGGTTGCGTCCAGCCAATGACAGCATTCCTGTTGGCGCACACATTCGCAATTAATCACAAAATAGCAGGGAAATATCCCCTGCCAGAGATATATCTATACATTTTGGCTTACATTTCTCAAAAGCTTTCCCCAAATGCGAAGGCAGTCAGATGCACACTGTAGGTCTTGCCAAACTTGCCAGGCAAGTGGTAAGAGTGGGAGGAAGGTCAAAGCTCCTCTCCAACCTTTTCCTGTTGTGGGAACACCCTTTGAAAGGGTAGGGATGGATATTGTGGGGCCACTGGATCCCAAGACAGCCATGGGCAACAGGTACATCCTGGTCTTGGTGGACCATGCCACCCGGTACCAGGAGGCAATCCCTCTCAGGACAACGACGGCGCCAGTGGTGGGCCGGGCGTTAATGGGGATCTTTTCCCGTGTGGGATTCCCCAGAGAGGTGGTTTCTGATAGGGGGACCAATTTCATATCCAAGTATATGACATCCCTGTGGAAGGAGTGTGGTGTAACCTACAAGTTCACCACTCCTTACCACCCACAAGGAAACGGTCTGGTGGAGAGATTCAACCAGACCTTGAAAGGCATGATCAAGGGTCTAACAGAACCCATGAGGCGTAAGTGGGACGTCCTCTTGCCATGCCTACTCTTTGCATACAGGGAGGTGCCTCAGAAGTCTCTTGGGTACAGCCCCTTTGAGCTCCTGTATGGCCACCCTGTCAGAGGACCTCTGAGTTTGGTAAAGGAAGGCTGGGAGGCAGCTCCCAGGAAAACTCCCCAGGATGTGTTTAGCTACATGCTGGCCTTTAGAAACCAAACTGCCCGCTTCAGGAAACTCGCTCAGGCGAACCTAGAAGCAAGCCAGGAAGAAATGAAAAGGTGGTATAACCAGAATGCCACTCTGGTCGAATTTCAACCTGGGCAAAAGTGTGGGTCATGGCCCCAGTGGAACCTTGTGCCTTGCAGGACAAGTGGACTGGGCCATATGAGGTGGTGGAGCGCAAAAGTGACGTCACCTATCTGGTGGATTTGCAGGCTCCAAGGAACCCTTTGAGGGTCCTTCACGTGAACCGCCTCAAGCCCCACTTCGAGAGGTCCAAAGTGAGTATGCTCTTGGCGACAGATGATGGGGTGGAAGAGGAGAGTGAGCCTCTCCCTGACCTCCTGTCTACCAAGGAGCATGATGGGTCAGTGGAAGGTGTGATCCTCTCCTCTACACTGACTCAGGAGCAGCAGGGGGACTGTCACCAGTTGTTGGGACAGTTCGCCCCACTGTTCTCTCTGACCCCCGGTGTTACTCACTGGTGTACCCATGACGTGGACACTGGTGACAGCCCTCATGTGAAGCACAAGATTTACAGGTTGACTGACCGGGTCAGGGCCAGCATCAAGGAGGAGGTCTCTAAGATGTTGGCGTTAGGGGTGATTGAGCCCTCCAACAGTCCTTGGGCCAGCCCAGTGGTCTTGGTCCCAAAGGCTGCTGCACCCGGTGCCACTCCAGAACTGTGGTTTTGTGTGGACTACCGTGGGCTCAACGCCGTCACCAGGACTGACGCACATCCCATCCCCAGAGCTGATGAGCTCATTGATCGGTTGGGAGCTGCCCGGTTCCTCAGCACGTTTGATTTAACGTCTGGGTACTGGCAGATTGCCTTAACCGATGGGGCCAAGGAGAGATCAGCATTCTCAACCCCAGAAGGTCATTACCAATTCCGGGTGATGCCCTTTGGGTTGAAGAATGCCCCTGCCACCTTTCAGAGGTTGGTCAATCAGGTGCTGGCTGGGCTAGAGGATTTCAGTGCCGCCTACCTGGATGACATTGCTGTGTTCAGTTCCAGCTGGGAAGAACATTTACAGCACCTTGAGAAAGTGTTGAGGGCTCTGCAAGGTGCAGGCCTCACGATCAAGGCCAGTAAGTGCCAGATCGGGCAGGGTTCTGTGGTGTACTTGGGACACCAGGTAGGAAGCGGCCAGGTGGCGCCCCTACAACCCAAGATTGACACCATTCTGGCTTGGGAGCCCCCAAGACCCAGACAGAGGTGAGGGCCTTCTTAGGTCTCACCGGCTACTATAGGAGATTTGTTAAGGGCTACGGCACCATCGTTGCCCCCTTAACAGAGCTGACTTCTAAGAAGCAGCCCAGGAAAGTGATCTGGACTGAGTCCTGCCAGAAAGCTTTTGATGCCCTGAAGGCAGCCATGTGCACGGCGCCCGTGCTCAAGGCACCTGACTTCTCCAAGGAATTTGTCGTGCATACTGACGCTTCAGAGCATGGTGTGGGAGCGGTGCTCTCACAACTGAACGAAGAGGGCCTGGATCAGCCTGTAGTCTTCCTTAGCAGGAGACTACTCCCCAGGGAACAGAGGTGGAGTGCCATAGAAAGGGAAGCTTTTGCTGTGGTCTGGGCACTGAAGAAGCTGAGACCATACCTGTTTGGGACTCACTTCCGGGTTCAGACAGAACAAAGGCCCCTCAGATGGTTGATGCAAATGAGGGGTGAGAATCCAAAACTGCTGAGGTGGTCCATCTCCCTACAGGGAATGGACTTTACGGTGGAACACCGTCCTGGTACAGAACACACCAACGCAGATGGTCTGTCCAGGTTCTTCCGCCTTAGTGAAGAGAACTCCAATGGGGTTGGGTAGTACTCCCTACTTTCAGCTGGAGGGGACATGTGTTAGACTTGGCATCTTTTGGCGTGTTTCCCCTGACTTTTTGCTTTCTGACCTCCTGGTTTTGACTCTGTTTTTGCTGGTGTAATGATTCTGCGCACTTTCCTCACTGCTGTCCAGTGGGAAAGTGCAAGTGCTCCTGTATAAAATGTGTTATGGATTGGTGTTTCCATAATTGGCCTATTTGATTTATCTGTCAGTCCCTTGTAAAGTGCACTGAGAGTGCCAGGGCCTATAGATCAAATGCTGTTGGTGGGCTGCAGCACTGGATTGTGCCACCCACGCAAACAGCACGTAAAGTGTAACTCTGGCCTGCCATTGCAGGGCCTGTGTGCAGCCTGGGGCTGCCATGTCGACTTGTCAAGTGCACACACTTGCAAGTCCCTAAACCTTCCCTTTTCTACATGTTAGTCACCCCTAAGGTAGGCCCAAGGTACCCCTGTGGGCAGGGTGCATTGTATGTGAAAGGTAGGACATGCCCTGGTGTGTGTGGCATGTCCTGATAGTGAATTACAACCTATTTCGTTTTTCACTATTGCAAGGCTACCTGTTCCCCATAGGCCAGAATGGGCAGTTCTGATTATTACAGCTTATAATCCTAACTGACCCAGGGAACATGGTAGAAATTCGAGTTTAGTATGCCTGGACTCAGAATGATAAAATGCATCTTTTAGTGAAGTTGGTTTTAACATTCTGTGTTTGAAAATACCACTTTTAGAAAGTGGGTATTTTCTTGTCTAACCATCCAAGCCTGCCTCTGCTAGGTTGTGTATTCCTTGTCTGGAGTGTGAGTGACAGGGGCTGGGGGATGCCAGGAGACAGGGTGAGTCAGCACAGGGCTGAATAGCAAGATCTACATGTAGATGGGTGGGAGGAGATGCACCTGGGACCTGAATAGGGCTGGGCCTTCCCTCCACAATGCTGGCTCCACCTCCTGTGGTGCGTCTGATGTCCCTGGCCTGCACTGTGAAAGGAGAGAAGGAGACTTGTCAACAAAGTGCTCCAGGAATGAACAGAACTGGTTTGGACTAGGCAAAGGCCTCTCTGCCTTCAGAGGACAAAGAGAAATTGAGGATAAAAAGGGGGACCCAAACCCCAGAAAATTGGAACTCTTTGGGATCAAGAAGACTGCCAAGAAGAAGAGCTGGAGAAGCTGTGAGGAGGAACTACCACTTTGCTGTGTGCTTTGCTGTGTTGGCCTACAGTGGCTGCTTCTGTCTTGGGCAGTGAAAGGACTGGAACTGAACTTTCTGCAATCTACTTTGTGAGTGTCTCCAAGGGCTTGAGGTAGAGCTTGCCCCCTGTTCAAGAAGTCTCAGGAACAGCAAAGACTTCAAGCCCGACGCCGTCTACGACGCCGCTGCCGACTCCGTGACCTGAAGGCACCGCAGAGGGCACCGCCGCAACGCCGCACCGCGCCCCTGGTCTCACCGACGACGCCTGCTGACGCCGCCACCGAGCCGCTGCTCGCACCGCGACCTGTGGGCACCGCACTCCGCACCGCCTCGCTTCACGACGACGCCGTGGTATCCCCGATGACGCCGCTCCACGCCGGACTCGATGCCGCTGCTTGCACCGTGGTTCGGGGGCACCGCTCGTAAGTTATACGATGCACCGCCCTCATCCCGCACCGCAGCCTTGGCCCACCAACGCCGGTGCCATCGACTCCCGTTCGTCAGCCGACGACAGCGCTGCAGCTACGACGACGCCGCTGCTGCACCGTGACCTGCCAGCACCGTGACGAGCACCGCCTTCATCTCACACCGCGGCCCTGGTCTCACCGATGACGCCATCCGATGCCGCCACCGAGCCGCTGCTCGCACCGCGACCTGAGAGCACCGCACCGCTGCACTTCACACCGCAGCACCCGACGCCGGCCGACGCCAGCGCTCCTGACTTCAACAGAGGAGATCGATCTGCAACGCATGTGACTTCGAGGGCCCCGACGATGCCGCACCTACCTCCGGAACCGACGCCTGCGAACGCCGTGTTTTCGGAAGCTCACCGCGAGGTCATCGACGCCCTGCATTTCTGAAAGGTACTGTTTGCGGGTCTTCCCGACACCGTAGCTGACCCGCGACGCCGCGGTCAGCCAGAACTGTTTGGATTTGTTTGTTCACGACTCCGTGATAGCCCTGGACGGAGCTATCGACATCAAGGAACTGTTTTTAAAGACATTTTGAGAAGTAACTATTTCTGAAGTACTGTACAGTGGATTTTTATCGTATTTGGTCTTGTTTTAAAGTATATAAAAATATTGGATATTTTTCTAAACTGGTGTGGTGTCCGTTTGTAGTGCTTACATTGTATTACTGTTGGTTTGGTGCAAATGCTTTACACACTGCCTCTAGAATAAGCCTGACTGCTCGTGCCAAGCTACCAAGGGGGTGAGCAGGGGTTATTTTAGGAGTGTAACTCCCTTACCCTGACTAGGAAGAAGGGTCCCTACTTGGACAAAGGTGCAAGCCCTTTCCAACTAGAGATCCCATTTCTAACAGGGGTACTATCATTTATATTGGTCCCAAGATGGCTGCCAGCAATTCCAGGATGAAGTGCTGACAGCCAATCAGATCTCACGATGACATGTGTGGTTAGGCTCCGCCCAGATATATATGTGTTTTTACTTTTGATTTTCTCAGGAACTACTGAACGGATTTACCCCATTTAAAAAGGGTTCTTTCTGAACCAAGAACTACCTCTTTGCCAAATTTGGTGTAATTCCGTTCAGCAGTTCGAGCTGTAGCCTTGCATAAAGTTTCCTATGGGAAATTGATTTTTGACTCTTATTTTTTGAATTTCTCCGCAACTACTGAACGGATTTACACCATTTAAAAAAAGGTCGCTTTCTGAACCAAGCGCTACCTTTTTGCCAAATTTGGTGTAATTCCGTTCAGCAGTTCGGGCTGTAGCCGTGTCTAAAATTTCCTATGGGAATTAACATGGAGAAAACATGTTTTGGGACCCCCCTTTTTTCTCGGCCCCCGCTTGCCGAATCACCCCGAAACTTTCAAGATAGGAGCGGACCGGAGCGCCCCACGAGTTTTGAAAATTTCGCGAAGATTCGTCAACCGGCGCCAAAGTTATTTCAAATAGAATGTTGTGAATTTCCTGTGGAAAATAGGTCCTAACTATAACTATCTACTGGCGACCGCCAGTAGATAATATATATATATATATATATGTGTGTGGGTGTGTGTGGGACATAGCTTTGACCGATTTGCATGAAATACTCCCAATAAAAAAGTCAAAGAAGGTTCTGGGTGCCATGGAAAGTTTGGGGATTATCCGTGCAGTGGGGTCCGAGAAATAGGGGCACGAAAAAAGGGTGTGTTTGTAATGTTAAATCCCATAGGAACGCGATGTCCAATCAACAGCCTGAGCCGCTGGATGGAATAATACCAAATTTGGCAGAAAGGTAGATATTGTTACGCTGATTGTGCTCTTTGTTATTTGGTGCATGTCTGTTCAGTAGTTTTTGAGAAATGTAAGCCAAAATGTATAGATATATCTCTGGCAGGGGATATTTCCCTGCTATTTTGTGATTAATTGCGAATGTGGGTGACAAAAGAAGTGGGTGACAAGCCTGTCAAAGGTCTTGTCCTGCCCCAAATGTCCTGCCAAAGGCACGTCATGAGCCAGACCCAGTAGGAAGGTCCTGAAGCGCTGAGGTACCACCAGCACACGGGCTGACCCAGACTCAGCAACCTTAGGCTCACTGTATAGGAGACCATTCTCCCAGTAGATCAGATGTGACCCGGACTGATTACCAGCTGCCTGGTCTGCAGCCTGCCGCCGCAGACCCTCCAGAGTAGGGCACTCGTTCTGCTCCCTGCAGAACTCCTCCCTGGTGGGACCCCCTTCTTGCTGCCAATGGGTCAGCTCAGAGATGTCTCCCAGTTCGGCTACCTGCTCCCCTGTAGGCACCGGGTCGTCCCCCTCGAGGTCCGCCTCCTCCCAGTCCGTGGGAACTTCGGGGGCCAGTTTCCCGCGCCCCCTGCCTTTCCTCTTGGCAGGGACTTGGGCCATTGTTCCAGGCTCCAAGTCCTCTTGATCACCCTTTCTGGCTGCCATTGACCGAGTAGACACGCATGCCCACTCTGGCAACCCAAGCATCTCCAAGTGAGACCTGAGCTCAACATCCTTCCATAAGGACTGCTCCAGGTCGTTACCTAGCAGACAATCTACAGGCATGGTAGGGCTCACAACCACCCTCACGGGACCTGAGACCCCCCCCCATTCGAAGGGAACCTGCGCCACCATACACTGGCGCTCAGAGTTGTCTACAGCAACTACTTGGTGGAATGCCCCTGGGACTACCTGCTTCTCAGAGACCAGGTGACACCGGACTGAGGTCACACTGGCTCCAGTATCTCTGAGAGCCTCTACCCTGTTCCCATTAATGGTCACCCAGGTGCTATATTTCTTTGTGTTAGGGGGCACCTGGTTTCCTGGGACCATCTCACTGTCCACTAGTGAGACAAGGGTCATTTCTGCGGGATCCACACCCTCCTGTGGGCACCTCTCCTCCCCAAGCGCTACACTAGCCAACACTTTGGACTGTCCACCGGTGGGTGGCTGTGTCCCCTTTGGGCACTTGGGGTCCCCCTTAAAGTGACCTACCTGGTCACATGCATAACACTTGCGGGGGCCGGTCTCAACAGGCTTCCTGTAGAGACCCCTTTCTTCTTATCACCGGGGGCTGGGAACCTTTACCCTGGGTACTAGTTTGGGGCCCTTTAGAGAACTCCTGTGCTTTACCCTTGTCCCCCTGCCTTTCTGCTGGGGACCCTGCCCACCTTTGGCTGAGTCTCCCCCAAACGCTTTCTTGTGGACCCTGGTACTCACCCAGCGGTCCGCCTCCATAGCAAGCTTCCTGGGGTCAGTTAGCTTACTATCAACTAGGTGCTGGCGCAGATCTGCAAAACATAGACTAGACAAGTGCTCCCATGCAATCAAATTGTAGAGCCCCTGAAAATCTGTTACATTACTGCCCTTCACCCAACCATCCAGCGACCTACAGAACATATCCACACATTCCAACCAAGTGTTGGCCTCAGACTTTTACTGGACCTAAACTGATCCCTGTACTTTTCAGGTGTGAGCCCATATCTAGTGAGGAGAGCGTCTTTCATGTCAGCATAGGTGAGGTCCTGCCCCTTACCCAAAGCTATCAGAGTATCCCTAGCTTCCTCTGGAAAGAGAGGCCACAACCCCGCTCCCCAGTTCCTCTCAGGGACCCCATTCATATGAATAGACGACTCGCACTCTTGAAACCACCTTTGTATGTCATCACCCTTTTTGTACTCTTTACCTACATTCTTGGGGATGTGTACAATCCTGTCTGTGTGTGCTGAAGAATTGCTGCCACCATCTGAACCGGATCTACTCTTTAGCTCCAGCTCCTTGATCATTCTCTCATGATCTAGTATCATTTTCCTTTCCTCCATGGCTATTCTTTTCTCTTCCCTCTCACTTTCTATTCTGAGTTTCTCCAATTCAAACCTCCTTACTTTCCCGCCTGTCCTCCAGCTCCTCTGGGGACAAACTACTGCTGCCTGGCCTGGAGGGTTCCCCCTCCCAAAAGCACATCCACCCTAGGAACAGGCTCCTCCACCTCTCCATTGAGATCACCAGATTGCCCACTGGCACCTCTGGCTGCTACCCAGGCCCTCAGCGCCTTTGTAGCTCATCCTTCCTGGTGAGGCCTCTGACCTGGACTTTCAGGTTCTTGCAAATCGATTTTAACTCCTTGACATTGTAGGCTTCCAATCGATCCTCCTCAAAGGCAATTTCTACTGATGCAATTGATGATACTATAGATTCAGGCATGTTAAAGTAGCAAGTTCAAACTGGCAAGATCAAAAATAGGCCAAAAAGAAAAAGAACCTGTAAGTGGTACGTAATGGTCTGCGATATGGTAGTAGTGCACACCAATCACTGTAAGTCAAGAGCAAACACAAGTCCTATCCTCACCGCTGACAACCAATGTTAGAAATGGGATCTCTAGTTGGCAAGGGCTTGCACCTTTGTCCAAGTAGGGACCCTTCTTCCTAGTCAGGGTAAGGGAGTTACACTCCTAAAATAACCCCTGCTCACCCCTTGGTAGCTTGGCACGAGCAGTCAGGCTTATTCTAGAGGCAGTGTGTAAAGCATTTGCACCAAACCAACAGTAATACAATGTAAGCACTACAAACGGACACCACACCAGTTTAGAAAAATATCCAATATTTTTATATACTTTAAAACAAGACCAAATACGATAAAAATCCACTGTACAGTACTTCAGAAATAGTTACTTCTCAAAATGTCTTTAAAAACAGTCCCTTGATGTTGATAGCTCCGTCCAAGGCTATTGCGGCGTCGTGAACAAACAAATCCAAACAGTTCTGGCTGACCGCGGCGTCGCGGGTCAACTACGGTGTCGGGAAGACCCGCAAACAGTACCTTTCAGAAATGCAGGGCGTCGATGACCTCGCGGTGAGCTTTTGAAAACACGGCGTCCGCAGGCGTCGGTTCCGGAGGTCGGTGCGGAGTCGTCGGGGCCCTCGAAGTCACACGCGTTGCAGATCGATCTCCTCTGTTGAAGTCAGGAGCGCTGGCGTCGGACGGCGTCGGGTGCTGCGGTGCGAAGTGCAGCGGTGCGGCATGCGGTGCTCTCAGGTCGCGGTGCGAGCAGCGGCTCGGTGGCGGCGTCGGATGGCGTCGTCAGTGAGACCAGGGTCGCGGTGTGAGATGAAGGCGGTGCTCGTCACGGTGCTGGCAGGTCACGGTGCAGCAGCGGCATCGTCGTAGCTGCAGCGCTGTCGTCGGCTGATGAACGGGAGTCGATGGCACCATCGTCGGTGGGCCAAGGCTGCGGTGCGGGATGAGGGTGGTGCGTCGTATAACTTACGAGCGGTGCCCCCGATCCACGGTGCAAGCAGCGGCGTTGAGTCCGGCGTGGAGCGTCGTCGTCGGGGATACCACGGCGTCGTCGTGAAGCGAGGCGGTGCAGAGTGCGATGCCCACAGGTCGCAGTGCGAGCAGCGGCTCGGTGGCGGCATCAGCAGGCGTTGTCGGTGAGACCAGGGTCACGGTGCGGCGTTACGGCGGTGCCCTCTGCGGTGCCTTCAGGACACGGAGTCGGCAGCGGCGTCGGAGTCGGCAGCGGCGTCGTAGACGGCGTCGGGCTTGAAGTCTTTGCTGTTCCTGAGACTTCTTGAACAGGGGGCAAGCTCTACCTCAAGCCCTTGGAGACACTCACAAAGTAGATTGCAGAAAGTTCAGTTCCAGTCCTTTCACTGCCCAAGACAGAAGCAGCCACTGTAGGCCAACACAGCAAAGCACACAGCAAAGTGGTAGTTCCTCCTCACAGCTTCTCCAGCTCTTCTTCTTGGCAGTCTTCTTGATCCCAAAGAGTTCCAATTTTCTGGGGTTTGGGTCCCCTTTTATCCTCAATTTCTCTTTGTCCTCTGAAGGCAGAGAGGCCTTTGCCTAGTCCAAACCAGTTCTGGTCAGTCCTGGAGCACTTTGTTGACAAGTCTCCTTCTCTCCTTTCACAGTGCAGGCCAGGGACATCAGACGCACCACAGGAGGTGGAGCCAGCATTGTGGAGGGAAGGCCCAGCCCTATTCAGGTCCCAGGTGCATCTCCTCCCACCCATCTACATGTAGATCTTGCTATTCAGCCCTGTGCTGACTCACCCTGTCTCCTGGCATCCCCCAGCCCCTGTCACTCACACTCCAGACAAGGAATACACAACCTAGCAGAGGCAGGCTTGGATGGTTAGACAAGAAAATACCCACTTTCTAAAAGTGGTATTTTCAAACACAGAATGTTAAAACCAACTTCACTAAAAGATGCATTTTATCATTCTGAGTCCAGGCATACTAAACTCGAATTTCTACCATGTCCCCTGGGTCAGTTAGGATTATAAGCTGTAATAATCAGAACTGCCCATTCTGGCCTATGGGGAACAGGTAGCCTTGCAATAGTGAAAAACGAAATAGGTTGTAATTCACTATCAGGACATGCCACACACACCAGGGCATGTCCTACCTTTCACATACAATGCACCCTGCCCACAGGGGTACCTTGGGCCTACCTTAGGGGTGACTAACATGTAGAAAAGGGAAGGTTTAGGGACTTGCAAGTGTGTGCACTTGACAAGTCGACATGGCAGCCCCTGGCTGCGCACAGGCTCTGCAATGGCAGGCTAGAGTTACACTTTACGGGCTGTTTGCGTGGGTGGCACAATCCAGTGCTGCAGCCCACCAACAGCATTTGATCTATAGGCCCTGGCACTCTCAGTGCACTTTACAAGGGACTGACACATAAATCAAATAGGCCAATTATGGAAACACCAATCCATAACACATTTTATACAGGAGCACTTGCACTTTCCCACTGGACAGCAGTGAGGAAAGTGCGCAGAATCATTACACCAGCAAAAACAGAGTCAAAACCAGGAGGTCAGAAAGCAAAAAGTCAGGGGAAACTCACCAAAAGATGCCAAGTCTAACAACCCCATTGAAATCCATTGTAGTGAATCGAAGATTTTGAGGGTTACCAAAAGGAAAACTATAAAGGGTGATAACAGACTTTAGTTACATTAGAATTCATTTGTTGATGGTACCATACTAATTTCAGGAATTGTGGTGTGTTCTAAGGTGATTTTACCCTGTGAAAAACCTTCTGCTGGGATATCATGAATCATGTTTGAGAGAAAACTATTTTCACATGCTTGTCCCATACAGTTTTGGAAGGTGCTCCAGAAGCTAAAATGAGAGCATATTTTCTGTATATTCACATTATCTTTCTCAGTCATGTGAGAATGAAGTCTGACATTCTCAGTAAAACATGTACATCCAACAAGGGCAGAGACTGTCAGTTGATTCCTTTGTGTTCTACTGCAGCTTCCCAGAGTGTTCTAAAGAACAACTAGAGTGCTAACAGCCTTACTTATGACAAAAGTATGGCACACCTGAAGCCATCTTGATTGGAATAAACTGGTAACACTTAAAACATTTAATTTAAAAAGGAACAAAATGATGGGGTTCATTTTGTCATAAAAATTATGGTTAGTGCTGTAGAAATAAAAATTAGGACATGTTTCAAGTGTGATCTCAAATATCTTCCTGTTATATTTCAACAGGAGCAGCCTGTCAGTTGATGCCTTTGTGTTCTTGCTGGACTTGGCCCTTTTGCCCTGAATTTTTTCGCTTTTGTAAGAATAAAACATGGTGTGTCTGACCAGAAAATAATAAATGCTGTGCAATGTTGTACACACCGTTATTTCCGCCATCTTAAAAAAAACACTGTGGAAAAAGGTTACTGTTAAAATGGACGCCATGCCTGCCTACCCATGTGACGCCTAACTGAGGTGGGTTGGCAGTCTAGTGGTTTGTTTCCCAGCGCCCCCTGCTTTTGGAGGGAAACTTCGCACCAAGGGTGCTCTACTCCTCCCCCTAGACCAGTTAAGACCGGTTTCCCAGGGAACCTTCTGGAAGTTACCAGCCTTCTCTGGTAGGTGGGGTGAGGGGCGGATATATAGGAGGGGCTGGGCTTCCATGTGCTCAGTGACAGAGCAGGAGAGGTGACTGAGGGGGAACTCTGCCAGGAGGTACCGCCACATTGGGCCTGTGGCTGGCCCCTGTGCCCATCTGCCCCCCCCCTGTTGTCCCCAGGGCCAATAAAGAGACATCGCCGGAGTGGAGGCTGCTGTGCTGGCAGGATTGCCACCTTACTGGAGGATGACCGTTCCGAGGAGCTGCTGCCTCAGGACTGGTGAGCCGCCCTGCTAGCCTCTGATCTCGCCCTGCACTACTTGTCCCCTGGCCTCTAGCGCCTAGTGAGCGCCATATTTGGACTGCCTGCACCCTAGTGCCTGAAGAAGCGCTGTGACCCTAAAGTGCTGGGACCTGAAAGCGCTGTATGCTGCAGAAGCGCTGTGCTACCCAGAAGTGCTGCGTGCCTGAAGAAGCGCTGTGCCCTGAAGAAGCGCTGTGTAAGGCATCCCCACCGCGGCGGCCCCTGTGCGCTGTGAGGAGGACAAGTGCTATGAGGGAGGAAGCGCTGTGAGTCCCTGTCGCCGCAGCGCTGTGCTGCCACATGTCCCGAGGAGATCCCGGAGTGGGGGATCCCCCATGAGCTTTGCCTGCAAGCGGGTGCCCACCCCGCGTGTGTGCCGCCACGTGGTGCTAATTAAACCAACGGGAGCCCACCCCGTGGTTTTTATACTAATTAGACGGGAGCCTACCCCGTATTGTGCCCGCACTGTGGAGTTGCCCAAGCTCACCGCCGCGACCGCGGGGTCGCCGAAGAAGGAGGAACTGCCGGGAATCACCGCCGCCGGCCCAGGAGCGCCGCGCGGGCTTCCCCGTGACGTCAGGGGAGCCGCGCTGGGATTGGTGCTGGCGAGAGCGCCTGAGGGAAGTCCCGCCCCGCGAGCGGCAGGAAGTCCGGGGAGGCCGTCTGGAGCCTCGCGGGCTCCGCATCAAAGTCCCGGTCCCAGGAGGGGGGCCCGGGTGAAGTCCAGGAAAGTGGTGGGGGCTCTCCGTGACCGGAGGAGAGCCCCGGGCGCCGCCGGAGTTGTGTGGAGCCTCGCCGGCTCCAGGACAAAGCCCCGGGTCTCAGGAGGGGCCCGGGTGAAGCCGGGAGAAGCGCCGGTGTTGGCGGGGCTCTTGTGAGGAGAGGAGAGCCCTGCAGACAACGTGGAAGTGGGAGCAGTGCATGCTCCAGACCAGTCGGCCAGGAGGGCGCGAAGGCCACCAGAGGAGCCCGGTGAGTGAGGGGCTCGGTCTTCTGGAGGTTGGGGAAGGTAGCGGGGCACATTGTCGGTGCCCGCCCCTGCGCTGGTGCGATTTCTCCAGCTGCCCCACTTGATAGTGGGCAGCTGCAACGGTGGGCCGCCTTGCTTGGGGGTCCGCGTGGGGGCCCCAACCTACGAAGGGGACATAGTGTCCCGTGAGGTACCCAGCGGCGACGCAATTGCGGGCCGCTGCCACGTTTTTGTGGGTAGCATCCCTTTTTGGAGTTCGAGAGTCCCAGAAGAGGGGCTCCCACGTCCCCAGGACTGCCCAGTACTGACAGTATTGCCCACAACTGCCCCGCTGGACAGTGGGCAGTTGCCATGTGTTGGGGCATTCGTGACTCTAGAGTCCAAGAGAAGGGGCTCCAACGGTAACGGCGTTGACTGGCCTGATTTACTTTACTCAGCTGCCCCGCAGGACAGTGGGCAGCGGCAACGGCCTTGGACAGGGTTAGGTGGAAGGCCATGATGTTCCGGGGGTATATCCCCTGTGTTATGCCAATGTGTTTATGCCTCCATTCTCAGATGTTTTACGCCCCAATCTGATGTGGTTAGGCTGTTGGTGTTCTGACGAATACGCATGCTCCTATGCAACTAATTTCCTTCCCCTAATTGTTAATCCCTGGGTGTTGAGAAACGTGGGTTTATGCAAACTAACTTACCTTGATGTTGAATGCCCACCAGGGATGTTGCCCTAATGAAAGGAAATAAGAAATGTTTCCCCTGCTCATTGCTTTCCTGTAGCCAGGTCTATACTGAATTGAATCTGCCTAAATGTATTGAGCCTCAGTGTTAACCTGCTCTGCATTATCTACAGGGTTGAAGGCCTACCTGCTTTAAAGGTCGCTATAGGATTGAATGTACCTACATGCATTGAGCCTTATTGAAGTACTTGCTCTGAGTTAAATGTACCTATGTTGAATGCTACTTGCACTAGGTCACCCACTGTGCTGAATGTGGTTACGCCTAGGCTGACACAGGTTCCTCATTACCTATAGTGTTTTATGCCTACCTGCATCTGCTTTCTGATTAACTGAATGTGCCTGAATAGGCTGTTTATGCTCATTACTGCCCTGTAAATAGTCCCCTTGTATATGACTATCTGGTGCCAGTTGGCGCAGTGTACACCACTGTGATTATTTGTGCTGAGTTCTGCATAATACATATGCTGTTTTTCACCTAAACTGGTGTGGTCTCCATTTGTAGTGTGCCTGGTGTGTCGCCTGTGTGTGCTGCGCGGATGCTTTACACAATTCCTCCTGGTTTTGCCTTCCCGCTCTGCACCACGCTACCCCGTTTCCAACAGTTCTACTGCAGCTTCCCAGAGTGTTCTAAAGAACAACTAGAGCGCTAACAGTCTTACTTATGACAAAAGTATGGCACACCTGAAGCCATCTTGATTGGAATAAACTGGTAACACTTAAAACATTTAATTTAAAAAGGAACAAAATGAGGGGGTTCATTTTGCCATAGAAATTATGGTTAGTGCTGTAGAAAGAAAAATTAGGACATGTTTTAAGTGAGATCTCAAATATCTTCCTGTTATATTTCAACAGGAGCAGCCTGTCAGTTGATGCCTTTGTGTTCTACTGCAGCTTCCCAGAGTGTTCTAAAGAACAACTAGAGTGCTAACAGCCTTACTTATGACAAAAGTATGGCACACCTGAAGCCATCTTGATTGGAATAAACTGGTAACACTTAAAACATTTAATTTAAAAAGGAACAAAATGAGGGGGTTCATTTTGCCATAGAAATTATGGTTAGTGCTGCAGAAAGAAAATTTAGGGCATGTTTTAAGTGAGATCTCAAATCCTCTTCTATTTCATTAGAAAATTCTGACATGCAGACTGAAACAATCACTTTCAATACCAGCAGTAGACTTCCAGTTAACTCCCTGGTGAGCAGTAGCTTTACTACAGTGATCTAATGAACAACTAGAGTGCTAACATTCTGAATTTATGGCAAATGTGTGACACATCTGAATGCCTTCTTGATGGAATCAAAGTAAAAACTGAAAGCATTTCCTACGGAGGAGACTGCAGTAAATGACGAAATTAGGAAACCTCATAACAAATAAGTCTCCCAAGATGGCCACCAGAGAAAAAGAGCCCAAATGTAGCACAAATATCACCCAGATGTAGCCCACATATAGCCCAATGACAGAAGTGTGCAAAACACTTTTTATTTTTAGTTTTTCTGCAGTTTTATATAGTGCAAACTGGTCAGGTATTGGAGCGTTACATCTTACTTGGACCCCTTATTGCGTATTTTGCACGAAGTACATGAGATTGATCTTGCGAAACATTGACCTTTATGATTCTGTTAACCTGAAGTTGCTCTGAACCGGGCTTTGTAACACCCGCTTTTACCTACTGGTTTTAATTAATTCTCACTGTATTGTATTAGGAAAGAGGATTTACTGTTTTTATGTACACTTTTATGATCTATGTTTCTAAATCAGATCAAATAAAGTTTAATGAATTCTATGGCAGGACGGAGGCGAGGATTATGCATATCTTTCCTCACTTTATTTGCATAGCAGTTCAAAGAAAACGTAACACAACAATCATTAAACAAAAGACTACACAACCCATGAACCATTAGGGGGTAGTCTCCAAGGCAACTATAGTCCAATCATATCACAGTCCATCGTATATAATATCGTGACGTCCCTTCCGCTTCCTCTTTCTTCACTGCTCGTCAGTTAAGTGCATTCCTTACATTCTTGGCTTAATCTGACGTTGTTGCTGTTTGTATAGCGGTTTCTTGTGCACGTTATTAGCATTATTGCCTTGGTATTGTTTCACATTCCCTGCGCGGCAGGCTCTTGCCCGAGCGCGTTCTCCCCTCGCAGTTTCTCCCGCTGTGTGCTCTGCGCGCGGTGAGATCCTGTCAGGCGCGTCTGGTCCGAGCGAGGCAGCTCCGCCGAGCGCTCCCGCTGGTCTTTACGCGCGTTTGGGAATCCGGTCACTCCTTTAGTGTCCGCTTGATTCCCGACCAACCTCGCCTAATTTTGACACCGCTACGTGGTGATTTCCCCACACGGCCACGTTAGTGACCAGCGCCACCTGGTGGTGGTAATTGGTATTGCGCCTCAGTCTATTCTTATAACAGCTTCGGGAAAGCCCAGCTGTTGGAGCACCGGCGAGGGGGCTGCCTTAAGGATTTTAAGGGCATTTGTTCTGTGCTCACACCCTCTGCTATCATGTCTTCTCCAGAAGACCATTTTTACTCCTCCTACCAGGAAGTGGAGGAGGAATGGCCCCCCAACTTCTCCCTCCAGCAGTGGACCAAGCCCTCTCTCTGGCTATTTCTAGGGCGCTGGCTCCTCTTAGGGATCAGGTTGATAAGCTGGCGAAAAGCATCCCTGGGGTGTTCAGTGACCCAGATCTGGGGGTGGCGGGTCCCAGTAGCTCCCAGATGGGGAATAAAAGGGCCGTTAAGCATAACGCGGGGCACTTGGAAGGATTTGATAAACTTACGGAGACCTTCCTCAAGAGTGCGCGAACGCTAAAACATGCACCCTGCCGGGAGGAGGAGGAGGGGCCCGGAGAAAATTGCGACACTGTCACCACTATTGTAGACCCCGACGGCGGGTTTCCCTTAGAGGGAGAGGGTGTATCGGAGGACGATTTCTCCTCCGATGAGGATAAGGACTCGGGGTGTCCCTGGCGTCCAGAGTCCCACTCCTCTCAGTCCCCGGTTGGGGACGGGGTCCACTCGGACATGTTCGAGCCTACCCGAATTTACCATACTAGGTCAGCGGAGTGGCCACCTGACGCCAAAGTGGCAGAGTATGTGGTGGGGAAAATCCATCAACCCCTTGAAAGGGAGGTCAGGAATAGGATGAGGGGAGAATGTCCCAGGCCCTCACTGAAGGGGAAGGGGGCACACACGCCTGAAACTGATGAGAAGCTATGTACCTTTTTCTCCAAGTATATGAGGGATCCCAAGAAAGGAATTGATAGGTCTTGGACGTGGTAGGGCCCTTGACCCAAATTATTCAATTGACGGAGCGTTCCAAAGAGTCAGGATCCCCTTTGTCCACGGATATTGTGGCTGGTTGGGCGCACTACCCTAAACCCTAAAACACTACCCCCTCCACTACCCAAACACCACTGCACTACCCTAAACCCTAAAACACTACCCTCAGTATGACACCCTACACTACCCAAACATGACTGCACTACCCTAAACCCTAAAACACTACCACCAGCACGACTCCCTACACTACCCAAACACCACTGCACTACCCTAAACCCTAAATCTACCCACAGCACAACCCCCTACACTACACAAACACCACTGCACTACCCTAAACCCTAAAACACTACCCCCAGCACGACCCCTTCACTATACAAACACCACTGCACTGCCTTAAACACTACCCCCAGCACGACCCCCTACACTACACAAACACCACTGCACTACCCTAAACCCTAAATCTACCTCCAGCATGACCCCCTACACTACAGAAACACCACACACTACCCTAAAACACTACCCTCAGTATGACACCCTATACTACCCAAACATAACTGCACTACCCTAAAACCTAAAACACTACCCCCAGCACGACTCCCTACACTACCCAAACACCACTGCACTACCCTAAACCCTAAATCTACCCCCAGCACAACCCCTACACTACCCAAACACCACTGCACTACCCTAAACCATAAAACACTACCCCCAGCATGACCCCCTACACTACACAAACACCACTGCACTGCCTTAAACACTACCCCAGCACGATCCCCTTCACTACCTAAACACAACTGCACTACCCTAAACCCTAAAACACTACCCCAGCACGATCCCCTTCACTACCTAAACACAACTGCACTACTCCTAAACCCTAAAAAACTACCCCCAGCACGACCCCTTCACGACCCAAACACCACTGCACTACCCTAAACCCTAAAACACTACCCCCAGCACCATCCCCTTCACTACCTAAACACAACTGCACTACCCTAAACCCTAAAACACTACCCCCACCACGACCCCCTTCACTACCCAAACACAACTGCACTACCCAAAACTCAAAAACACTACCCCAGCACGACCCCCTACACTACCCAAACACCACTGCACAACCCTAAACCCTAAAACACGACCCTGTACACTACACAAACACCACTGCACTACCCTAAACCCTAAAACACTAGAACCCAGCACGACCCCCTACAGTACACAAACACCACTGCACTACCCTAAACCCTAAAACACTACCCCCTACACTACACAAACACCACTGCACTACCCTAAACCCTACCTCCAGCACGACCCCCTACACTACACAAACACCACTGCACTACCGTAAACCCAAAACACTACCTCAGCACTACCCCCTACACTACCCAAACACCACTGCACTACCCTAAACCCTAAAACACTACCCCCAGCATGACCCCCTACACTACACAAACACCACTGCACTACCCTAAACCCTAAAACACTACCCCCAGCACGACCCCTACACTACCCAAACACCACTGCACTATCCTAAACCCTAAAACACTACCCCCAGCACAACTCCCTACACTACACAAACACCACTGGACTACCCTAAACCCTAAAACACTACCCCCAGCACGACTCCCTACACTACCCAAACACCACTGCACTACACTAAACCCTAAATCTACCCCCAGCATGACCTCCCACACTACACAAACATCACTGCACTACCCTAAACCCTAAAACACTACCCCCAGCACGACCCCCTACACCACCCAAACACCACTGCACTACCCTAAACCCTAAAACACTAACCCCAGCATGACCCCCTACACTACCCAAACACCACTGCACTACCCTATACCCTAAAACACGACCCCTACACTACACAAACACAACTGCACTACCCTAAACCCTAAAACACTACCCACAGCATGACCCCCTACACTACACAAACACCACTGCACTACCCTAAACCCTAAAACACTACCCCCTACACTACACAAACACCACTGCACTACCCTAAACCCTAAAGCACTACCCCCAGCATGACCCCCTACACTACACAAACACCACTGCACTACCCTAAACCCCCCCTACACTATACAAACACCACTGCATTAGTCTAAACCCTAAAACACTACCCCCAGCAAGACCCCCTCATAACACAAACACCACTGCACTACCCAATACCCTAAATCGACCCCCAGCACGACCCCCTACACTACCCAAACACCACTGCCATACCCTAAACCCTAAAACACTACCCCCAGCACTACCCCCTGCACTACACAAACACCACTGCACTACCCTAAACCCTAAAACACTACCCCCAGCACTACCCCCTACACTACACAAACACCACTGCACTACCCTAAACCCTAAAACACTACCCCAGCACTACCCCCTACACTACCCAAACACCACTGCACTAACACACCCTAAAACACTACCCCCAGCACAACCCCCTACACTACACAAACATCACTGCACTACCCTAAACCCTAAAACACAACCCACAGCATGACCGCCTACACTACACAAACACCACTGCACTACCCTAAACCATAAATCTACCCCCAGCACAACCCCCTACACTACCCAAACACCACTGCACTACCCTAAACCATAAAACACTACCCCCAGCATGACCCCCTACACTACACAAACACCACTGCACTGCCCTAAACCCTAAAACACTACCCCCAGCGTGACCCCCTACACTATACAAACACCACTGCACTACCCTAAACCCTAAAACACTACCACCAGCTTGACCCCCTACACTACTCAAACACCACTGCACTACCCTAAACCCTAAAACACTACCCCCAGCATGACCCCCTACACTACTGCACTACCCTAAACCTTAAAACACTACCCCCAGCACGACCCCCTACACTACCCAAACACCACTGCACTAGCCTAAACCCTAAAACACTACCCCCAGCACGACCCCTACACCACCCAAACACCACTGCACTACCCTAAACCCTAGAAAAGAAACCCCCACCCCATGCCCAATCCCCCTTACCTCTCACTCCTCGTGGTTCCTCTCTCCTCATGGTTCCTGCTTCACGTCGTCTCTGAGGGGCGGTGCACGTCGTTGTGAGGAAACGGAACAGCCTCTGTTTCCTTACAACGACATGGATCGTCTACATGTTTTTTAGAACGCATGGTCATTTACCATACATACCTTTACAATAAAATTTGTTGTAAAGTCATGCGTGGTAAATGACCATGCGTTCTAAAAAAATGCGTAGTAATGACTTTGTGATGTACAACGCATGCGTGGTAGTGCATGCATTGTAATGGTATCGCAAAGTAAAAAGTCATTGTAACGGCTGTTTACCGATCGAAGCTGGCCCCTGTTCTTCAGTGAGACGTTTATTTGATTAATTAGGAGGAAGGAATGTGTTTTTTTTACCGAAAAGTGCATTCTCGGCTGTTGTATTGTGAAAGTGTCCACGTGGCCTGGTTTCACTTCCGGTGAGAGAGTGGAAGAGTCTGTTTGGATCTAAAGGAGTTCTGTTGTTGCACGGGGCCGGCGCGACATGTCATCAGAAAACATAGCTAATGGAAAGCGTCCTCCCTGAAGTGTGAAGCAGTGCCATGAGAGGTCAACGAGTGTGCGTCCCACCGCAGTATGACCGTACCGCGTGACCCATGTGCCGCCTCCAGGGTACGGGAGGCAGAAGCGGCATCGCAGGTCCTCTTGAAGACCGTTGTAGCACTAATTCTACATTTTGGTACTAGGGCATTTTAACTTCGTTGTTCCTGCCAGATACAAAGAGAAGATCCTGTGTTATTCAGTGCCCTCGTTATCTTTTTTGTGGGTTGTGGTGCTTGTCACTTCGCTGCCCCGCCGGTGGACACGACTGGGCACCCCACCTCGTGTGCATCTGCAGGGCCTCTGCCCTCGGATCACTGGTTTCGGTTTCTGGAGTGACAACATAAACAGTTGCTCCCAAAGGATTAGCCTGAACACTTAGGTGAATATCCCCTGCACCAGCATTCCATGGAAATTCTTTCCTAGCTCTCCCACGTCAACAAGGACATCATAATAGCACGGATCCGCTCGCGACACCGTATGATGTCATCAGAGCCATAAGAGGACCTCGTCGGCGTGCTGACGTCAGTTCCACCCATTTTTTCCGTGCCACCGAGGCAAACAGGGGACTGAGACATTTTCACATGTATACATAGTATAATAAATATATATATATTCACTGAAAAAACCATAGGTTTCAGGCACGTTATAGTTAGAAATTAGCATTTAAAAAACCTTAGAAATTCACTGAAAAAACCATAGGTTTGAGGGGCGTTATAGTTAGTTGGACATTTCACTCGTACAAAACCATAGAAATTCCCCCGTTATAGTTAGTTTAGCTAACTATAACTCGCGCGCCCGCAATGCACTGCTGATGACGTCACATATTACATCACTCATGACATGGTCAGTGACATCACTCATGACATCACTGATGACATCTCAAATGACATCACTGATGACATCACTGATGACATCATCCAGTGAATGTGTGTTTTTCTGAAAATTAAATATGTTTTATATATGTATATCTCAAGGTCGATGGAAGAATAAATGGGTATATAAGTGTCTAAATGGATGATTTTTTTGTAAAATTGATTGTATAACTGACTAAGTGTATCTTAGTGAATACATGGGTTAGTGAGTAATGTTTAAATATGAAAATATCTGTATCAGTCTCTCACTTTGTGTATAAGTGGCTGCATGGGTTGGTGAGTAGCTACATGAGTGTCTATATGGGTTATTAGTTGGTTTTTTGTGTATCAGTATGAGTGTCTGTATGGTTCGGTGGGGGTATTACTTAGTGCATAGATGCATGAATGAGTGACTCACTGTTTGTATGTGTTGAAGACAGCATGTGTGCAGGACTGTCTAGGTGGATGAGTATGTGTATGGGTGTGTTAGTGAGTGAATGACTGTCTCAATAGTGTCTTTATGAGTAACTACATATGTTTTAAACTAGTATATGTGAGTATTGGTGTATATAAGTGAGTATATGTGAGAGTGAGAGATTGGAAGAGTTCCTGTACAAATAAGTAGGTGTTTCTATAAGTGATTGTTTAAGAGAGTAAGTATGTGTAAGTTTCTGTAGAAGTAAGTGTGGTAGTGTGTGTATAACTGTATATGCAAGTAAATGGATGTTTGATACTTTGTTTGCATGTGTGACTATGTGTGTGAGTAACTCTATGGATGAGTGGCGGTGTGTAACAGGATGTATAGGTGTATGAGTACATATGATGAGTGAGTACATGTATGAGTGACTGTATAGGGACTGTTGGTGAATGAGTGGATGTGTGTGTAGATCTTGGAATTACTGAATAGGTGTGTTGTAACTGGTATTGGTATGTCCATTGTTTTGAAAATGTTAGTTTGTATTTTTGAGTGTGTGTATCTAAGGTTTTATTAGGGTGAGAGGAGGTCTGCCACTCTATCACAAGGATGATGTCATCAGTGATGTCATGAGTGATGTCACTGACCAAGTCATGAGTGATGTAATATGTGACGTCATCAGCAGTGCAGTGCGGTGCACGCGAGTTATAGTTAGCTGAACTAACTATAACGGGGAATTTCTATGGTTTTGTACGAGTGAAATGTCACACTAACTATAACGCCCTCAAACCTATGGTTTTTTCAGTGAATTTCTTATATATATATATATATATATATATATATATATATATATATATATATATATATATATATATATATATATCAGTTCCACCGTTGTCCACAAAGTTAAGCACACTCGCATCAGGAAAAACCATGTATGAGGCAAAACGAAGTCAGCATGCTGCATTTCATCATCAAAGATTGCCCAACGCGTTTCGGATTCCTGTATTTCCTTGGTCACGGGCAGCGGAACTGAAAACAAGTGTCTTTACACAGGACTGCCTTTATGTACCCACGTGATACTTCAGTTCATTAAACTCAGGTGAGTATATGATAAAAACCAATGCTTGCTGGTAATGGTAGTCCATAAACATAGCGTTTTATTAACATTCAGTGCCACTCAATTCCTTAATATATATTTAAACCATGATAAGTTGGAAACCAGCATGCCGCTCAGAAATGCAAATTACTCTCCCGGTGCTCTGCCAGACATTACCGTCGTAACATCCCAGACCCGCCTTAGTGTAACAGGCGGTGGTGCGCTTTCACGGCTGGACTGCCGTGCAATAATTCAGTTCCACCTTTGTCCACAAAGTTAAGCACACTCGCATCAGGAAAAACCATGTATGAGGCAAAACGAAGTCAGCATGCTGCATTTCATCATCAAAGATTGCCCAACGCGTTTCGGATTCCTGTATTTCCTTGGTCACGGGCAGCGGAACTGAAAACAAGTGTCTTTACACAGGACTGCCTTTATGTACCCACGTGATACTTCAGTTCATTAAACTCAGGTGAGTATATGATAAAAATCAATGCTTGCTGGGAATGGTAGTCCATAAACATAGCGTTTTATTAACATTCAGTGCCACTCAATTCCTTAATATATATTTAAACCATGATAAGTTGGAAACCAGCATGCCGCTCAGAAATGCAAATTACTCTCTCGGTGCTCTGCCAGACATTACCGTCGTAACATCCCAGACCCGCCTTAGTGTAACAGGCGGTGGTGCGCTTTCACAGCTGGACTGCCATGCAATATATCAGTTCCACCTTTGTCCACAAAGTTAAGCACACTCGCATCAGGAAAAACCATGTATGAGGCAAAACGAAGTCAGCATGCTGCATTTCATCATCAAAGATTGCCCCACGCGTTTCGGATTCCTGTATTTCCTTGATCACGGGCAGCGGAACTGAAAACAAGTGTCTTTACACAGGACTGCCTTTATGTACCCACGTGATACTTCAGTTCATTAAACTCAGGTGAGTATATGATAAAAACCAATGCTTGCTGGGAATGGTAGTCCATAAACATAGCGTTTTATTAACATTCAGTGCCACTCAATTCCTTAATATATATTTAAACCATGATAAGTTGGAAACCAGCATGCCGCTCAGAAATGCAAATTACTCTCCCGGTGCTCTGCCAGACATTACTGTCGTAACATCCCAGACCCGCCTTAGTGTAACAGGCGGTGGTGCGCTTTCACGGCTGGACTGCAATGCAATATATCAGTTCCACCTTTGTCCACAAAGTTAAGCACACTCGCATCAGGAAAAACCATGTATGAGGCAAAACGAAGTCAGCATGCTGCATTTCATCATCAAAGATTGCCCAACGCGTTTCGGATTCCTGTATTTCCTTGGTCACGGGCAGCGGAACTGAAAACAAGTGTCTTTACACAGGACTGCCTTTATGTACCCACGTGATACTTCAGGACTCTGGGGATGGGGTCCCCGGGGCCATAATTGGCCTTTGGAGGGGGGCTACGCGGTCACCCTCCGCATAATAAAAAAAAAAAAACAAGGCTGTCACGCCCCGGGAGATGGGGTCCCCGGGGCCAAAAGTGGCCCAAGGAAGGGGGGCCACGCAGCCCTCCTCCCAAAAAAAAAAAAAGGAACTGGCAACTCGCCGGAGGCCCCGCCCCCTCCCTGTACCACTGTGCAAATGCGCCCCGTTGGGCGTTTTAAGTTGGGGAATTAATTCCCCTTCAATACTGAGGGTCCCTGGGGGCCAACTAGCCCACCAGGTACCTCCAGTAAGCGCCACAGGGCTGCGTTGCAGAGAGGTGGTCCGAGGCCACGCCCCTTTTTACACCTCTCTGCAACGCAGCTCTGTGGTGCTTACTGGAGGTACCTGGTGGGCTAGTTGGACCCCAGGGACCCTCAGGATTCAAGGGGACTTAATCCCCCAACTTAAAATGCACCACGGGGCGCGTATGCACAGTGGTGAAGGGAGGGGGCGGGGCCTGATGTGACAAGTGTGCAAACGCGTCCCGTGGCGCGTTTTAAGTTGGGGGATTAAGTCCCCTTCAATCCTGAGGGTCCCTGGGAGCCAACTAGCCCACTAGGTACCTCCAGTAAGCGCCACAGAGCTGCGTTGCAGAGAGGTGGTTCGAGGCCTCGCCCCTTTTTACACCTCTCTGCAACGCAGCTCTGTGGGGCTTACTAGAGGTACCTGGTTGGCTAGTTGACCCCCAGGGACCCTCAAGATTCAAGGGGACTTAATCCCCCAAGTTACAATGGGCCAGGGGGCGCGTTTGCACAGTGGTGCAGGGAGGGGGCGGGGCCTGATATAACAATTGTGCAAACCACCCCCTGGCACGTTGTAAATTGGGAGATTAAGTCCCCTTCAATCCTGAGGGTCCCTGGGGGCCAACTAGCCCACCAGGTACCTCCAGTAAGCGCCACAGAGCTGCGTTGCAGAGAGGTGGTCCGAGGCCATGTCCCTTTTTACACCACTCTGCTAACGCGGCTTCTGGTGCACTGCTGGTGGGGCGATGAGGTCCTCTTGTGTCCTGAGGACGTCGGGACACAAGTGGACTTCATCCTCCGAGCAGCAGTGCGCCAGAAGCCGCGTTTGCAGCATGGTGTAAAAAGGGAGCGTGGCCTCGGACCACCTCTCTGCAATCCAGCTGTGTGGTGCTTACTGGAGGTACCTGGTGGGCTAGTTGGCCCCCAGGGACCCTCCGTATTCAAGGGGAATTAATTCCTCAACTTACAACGCACTAGGAGACGCTTCGTTCTGCACCTGTCTTGCTTCTTTCTGCACCCCTGTTGTCTCTTTATGTACCTCTTTTGCCTCTACCTGCATTTTTCTTGCCTTTTTCTGCACCTCTCTTCCCTCTTTCTGCACGTATGTTGCCTCTTTCTGCACCTCATTTGCTTCTTTCTGCACCCCTGTTGTCTCTTTCTGCACTCGTCTTCCCTCTTTCTGTACCTTTCCTGCCTGTTTTTGCATCTCACTTGCCTCTTTCTGTACTTTTATTGCTTCTTTCTACACCTCTGTTGCTTTTTTCAGCAATTCTCTTGCCTCTGTGCACTTCTTTTGCCTGTTTCTGCACCTCTCTTGCCTCTTTTTGCACCTCTGTTGGCTCTTTCTGCACCTCACTTGCTCCTTTCTACACTTCTCTTGCCTCTTTCTGCACCCCTGTTGCTTCATTCTGCACTTGCCATGCTTCTTTCTGCACCTGTCTTGCTTCTTTCTGCACCCCTGTTGTCTCTTTATGTACCTCTTTTGCCTCTTTCTGCACTTTTCTTGCCTTTTTCTGCACCTCTCTTCCCTCTTTCTGCACGTCTGTTGCCTCTTTCTGCACCTCATTTGCTTCTTTCTGCACCCCTGTTGTCTCTTTCTGCACTCGTCTTCCCTCTTTCTGTACCTTTCCTGCCTGTTTTTGCATCTCACTTGCCTCTTTCTGCACTTTTCTTGCTTCTTTCTACACCTCTGTTGCTTCTTTCAGCAATTCTCTTGCCTCTTTGTCCACTTCTCTTGCCTGTTTCTGCACCTCTCTTGCCTCTTTATGCACCTCTGTTGGCTCTTTCTGCACCTCACTTGCTCCTTTCTACACTTCTCTTGCCTCTTTCTGCACCCATGTTGCTTAATTCTGCACTTTACATGCTTCATTCTGCACCTGTCTTGCTTCTTTCTGCACCCCTGTTGTCTCTTTATGTACCTCTTTTGCCTCTTTCTGCACTTTTCTTGCCTTTTTCTGCACCTCTTTTTGCACCTCTGTTGGCTCTTTCTGCACCTCACTTGCTCCTTTCTACACTTCTCTTGCCTCTTTCTGCACCCCTGTTGCTTCATTCTGCACTTTCCATGCTTCTTTCTGCACCTGTATTGCTTCTTTCTGCACCCATGTTGTCTCTTTATGTACCTCTTTTGCCTCTTTCTGCACTTTTCTTGCCTTTTTCTGCACCTCTCTTCCCTCTTTCTGCACGTCTGTTGCCTCTTTCTGCACCTCATTTGCTTCTTTCTGCACCCCTGTTGTCTCTTTCTGCACTCGTCTTCCCTCTTTCTGTACCTTTCCTGCCTGTTTTTGCATCTCACTTGCCTCTTTCTGCACTTTTCTTGCTTCTTTCTACACCTCTGTTGCTTCTTTCAGCAATTCTCTTGCCTCTTTGTGCACTTCTCTTGCCTGTTTCTGCACCTCTCTTGCCTCTTTTTGCACCTCTGTTGGCTCTTTCTGCACCTCACTTGCTCCTTTCTACACTTCTCTTGCCTCTTTCTGCACCCCTGTTGCTTCATTCTGCACTTTACATGCTTCATTCTGCACCTGTCTTGCTTCTTTCTGCACCCCTGTTGTCTCTTTATGTACCTCTTTTGCCTCTTTCTGCACTTTTCTTGCCTTTTTCTGCACCTCTCTTCCCTCTTTCTGCACATATGTTGCCTCTTTCTGCACCTCATTTGCTTCTTTCTGCATCCCTGTTGTCTCTTTCTGCACTCGTCTTCCCTCTTTCTGTACCTTTCCTGCCTGTTTTTGCATCTCACTTGCCTCTTTCTGCACTTTTCTTGCTTCTTTCTACACCTCTGTTGCTTCTTTCAGCAATTCTCTTGCCTCTTTCTGCACTTCTCTTGCCTGTTTCTGCACCTCCCTTGCCTCTTTTTGCACCTCTGTTGGTTCTTTCTGCACCTCACTTGCTCCTTTCTACACTTCTCTTGCCTCTTTCTGCACCCCTGTTGCTTCATTCTGCACTTTCCATGCTTCTTTCTGCACCTGTCTTGCTTCTTTCTGCACACCTGTTGTCTCTTTATGTACCTCTTTTGCCTCTTTCTGCACTTTTATTGCCTTTTTCTGCACCTCTCTTCCCTCTTTCTGCACGTCTGTTGCCTCTTTTTGCACCTCATTTGCTTCTTTCTGCACCCCTGTTGTCTCTTTCTGCACTAGTCTTCCCTCTTTCTGTTCCTTTCCTGCCTGTTTTTGCATCTCACTTGCCTCTTTCTGCACTTTTCTTGCTTCTTTCTACTCCTCTGTTGCTTCTTTCAGCAATTCTCTTGCCTCTTTGTGCACTTCTCTTGCCTGTTTCTGCACCTCTCTTGCCTCTTTTTGCACCTCTGTTGGCTCTTTCTGCACCTCATTTGCTCCTTTCTACACTTCTCTTGCCTCTTTCTGCACCCCTGTTGCTTCATTCTGCACTTTCCATGCTTCATTCTGCACCTGTCTTGCTTCTTTCTGCACCCCTGTTGTCTCTTTATGTACCTCTTTTGCCTCTTTCTGCACTTTTCTTGCCTTTTTCTGCACCTCTCTTCCCTCTTTCTGCACGTCTGTTGCCTCTTTTTGCACCTCTGTTGGTTCTTTCTGCACCCCTGTTGTCTCTTTCTGCACTCGTCTTCCCTCTTTCTGTACCTTTCCTGCCTGTTTTTGCATCTCACTTGCCTCTTTCTGCACTTTTCTTGCTTCTTTCTACACCTCGGTTGCTTCTTTCAGCAATTCTCTTGCCTCTTTGTGCACTTCTCTTGCCTGTTTCTGCACCTCTCTTGCCTCTTTTTGCACCTCTGTTGGCTCTTTCTGCACCTCATTTGCTCCTTTCTACACTTCTCTTGCCTCTTTCTGCACCCCTGGTGCTTCATTCTACACTTTCCATGCTTCTTTCTGCACCTGTCTTGCTTCTTTCTGCACCCGTTATCTCTTTATGTACCTCTTTTGCCTCTTTCTGCACTTTTCTTGCCTTTTCTGCACCTCTCTTCCCTCTTTCTGCACGTCTGTTGCCTCTTTTTGCACCTCTGTTGGTTCTTTCTGCACTGCTCTTGCTTCTTTCTGCACCTCACTTGCCTCTTTCTGTACTTCTATTGCTTCTTTCTACATCTCTGTTGCTTCTTTCAGCAATTCTCTTGCCTCTTTCTGCACTTCTGTTCCTTCTTTCTGCACCCCTCCTGCCTCTTTCTGTAGCTCTCTTGCTCTTTGTGCACCTCTCCTACCCCTTTCTGCACCCCTTTTGCCTCTTTTTACACCTCTGTTGGTTCTTTCTGCACTGCTCTTGCTTCTTTCTGCACCTCACTTGCCTCTTTCTGCACTTCACTTGCTTTTTTCTGCACCTCTCTTGCCTCTTTCAGCACCTGTGTTGCTTCTTTCTGTACTTCTCTTACCTCCTTCTGCACCTCTTAGTTAGAGGTAGTTTTAATCCCCCTGCCCTATTATGTACTAGGGCCATACAGGGGAGGTCATGCCAATCACAGGGGTACCCCAACCCATAGTGTACCCTAGTGTATGTAGGTGTTTTCACTGTATTCTAAGTGTCTTTCAGCATAGCACTGGCTCCAGGCCTGGTTAGTCAGAGTCAGTTACCACCAGTACCCGTCAGCAAAATGTTGGGGGCACAGGATGACTTTGCAACAAGGCCTCTTTCTGCTCCTCTGTTGGTTCTTTGTGCACATCTCTTGCTTCTTTCTGCACCTTTCTTCGTCTTTCTGTACTTCTGTTGCCTCTTTCTGCATTTCTCTTGCTTTTTTCTGCGCCTTTCTTCCTCTTTCTGCACATGTCCTACCTTTGTAGGCATAGTTAGAAATTAGCATTTAGAAAACCTTTGAAATTCACTGAAAAAACCACAGGTTTCAGGGACGTTATAGTTAGAAATGAGCATTTCAAAAACCTTAGAAATTCACTGAAAAACCACAGGTTTCAGGGACGTTATAGTTAGTTGGACATTTCACTCGTACAAAACCAGAGAAATTCGGCCGTTATAGTTAGTTCAGCTAACTATAACTCGTGCCCCCGCAATGCACTGCTGATGATGTCACATATTACATAATTCATGACATGGTCAGTGACATCACTGATGACATCACTGATGGCATCTCAAATGACATCACTGATGACATCACTGATGACATCATCCACGTGATAATCTGATGCACCTCCTCATACTCTAATATAACCTTTGATATACCCACTCTAAAATACAGACTACCATTTTCTAAACCATAGACACACCAATACCAGTTAGTACATACCCACTCACTAATTCCTAAGTCTACACACACATCTACTCATTCACCCATACAGTCACTCATACATGCAGTCAACCATCAATACGGCGTTATCATATGCACTCACATATCTATACAGACACTCACACACCACCACTCATCCATAGAGTTACTCACACACCTAGTCAGTCATGCAAAGAATGAATCACACTCCCATTTACTCACCTATACAGTTATACACACTCCACCTCACTATTTCAAACATATACTAACACATACTGACACTCTTATACAATAACTAATACAAGCACGCACTCATCCATACAGCCACTCTCACAATCACTCACTCTCACATATAGTCATTTATATACTCCAACACTCACTTATACTGATTCACATATGCAGTTACTCACACATGTACCACTGAGGCATCCATTAACTCACCAACACACCCATACACACACTCACCCACCCATACAGCCCTTCACAGATGTACTCTTGAACCCATACACCCAGTGAATCACCCACTCACACATCTATGCACAGAGTCACACCCCCCCACCCACCCACACAGACACTCAGGCACCCATACAGATACTCAGACAACCAATCAATAACCCATATAGACCCTCATTTAGCTACTCACCAACCCATGCAACCGCTTACACACTAACTGACAAACTAAACTGTGTGAATGTCTGTATCAGTCACTAATCCATGCATTCGGTAAGACACATTTAATCACTTATACAGTCAGTCTCGCACCTACTAAATCCTCCATCCAGACACTTATACACCCACTCATTCTTCAATACACCTTGGCATATATATAAAACATATTTAAACTTTATAGAAACACACAGTCACTGGATGATGTCATCAGTGATGTCATTTGAGATGTCATCAGTGATGTCACTGACCATGTCATGAATGATGTAATATGTGACGTCATCAGCAGTGCATTATGGGGCGCGAGTTATAGTTAGCTGAACTAACTATAACGGCCGAATTTCTCTGGTTTTGTACGAGTGAAATGTCCAACTATCTATAACATCCCTGAAACCTGTGGTTTTTTCAGTGAATATATATATATATACATATATATATATATATATATATATAGCATATAAGCTCTCCACCTAGCTTGGGTAGTTTCCAAGTTAGGTGGGGAGCCGCTCCCTCAGAGAGCACCCTACAACACCAGCGACACTTTGCATCTGCTCACTAAAACGTCTGTTTTTCTAGCAAAGCTTTTTTAAGCATAGGATTGACACAGTGCCTTCCACTCTCAGCTAGAAAGGGACAGAGCCACCAAATAAATGCTAATTTATTCTTAAACTATACTTTTTATAATTTTTGTAAATTTTAAATAACTGTATTTTCATTTTAATATCAATTTAAATTGGGACTATATATAATTTTTTATACATAGGTCTTTTTTTAATTGTTTTAGTTTTTCAAAAACATTCTCTAGGCAATATATGTCTATGTATTTAAATTATTTTAATGTAAATATAATTTTTGAAGCATAATTAGAAGACTATTTTTTTCTTTTATAGAAACATTGTATTAACATTCTGTAGGTTAACAACAAACCATTTGCCTTGTACAGTGAAGAAATCAATGTAAATCGCATCATCAGTTTCAGATATGGATGGAACAAATCGCACAAAATAATCTGCCCACATAAACAGAAAATTACTATGAATGGTGGCTAAATCACCAGTCCATGGTTGTCCCACCATTTTTTCCATAATTATCATATTTGAGGGGGCACCCTCTATCTTCATAAATCGTTTCTTTCATTTTGCCGCAGCAATCCATCCCTTTAGTCTACGTCTCTATCGAAGGGTTGACCAAGGAAGTCCAATTGCAAGCGATGTCGTGCTTTGCTAGGGGCGATCCCAGGTCGACCAAAGTCCTATCCCCCGTGGGCCCACCCAACTTATCCAGGATCCTGAGCAGGGCAATTTTTGGATCAACATTAATAGTCATGCCCACCATTGCAGACAACACGGCTAGGACAAATGACCAAAATCTTTGTATCATGGGGCATTGTCACACCACATGAAAGAAATCCCCTGTTAAATTTTTACACCTACGACATGCTTGGGAATTTATCAGCCCCACCCCTCCACAAGTGAAGAGGGGTCATATAGGCCTGGTGGAAATATTTAAAATGAATAAAGCAGAGCCTGGCTGAAATAAATAGTATACGATGAGCCATGCAATAATCCCACCAGTCAGCTTGGTCCAAGGACCCCACTCAACCCTCCCCTTCATTTTTTCAGTGAATTCAAAGAGGCTGGTAAATGTATCACAAGGGCCTTGTAGATCTGGGATATTCCTCCCTTGCCCAAGTGGCCCAGGAGGATTTTGTTTTCCAGGGCACTATATTCGGGGAGATCCTGGAGTTCATCACTATAGGTTTGTAGGGCGTGATGAAGTTGTAGGTAATGGTAAAACAGGAAGTGTGGCATTTGAAATTCTGTCTGGAGCTGCTGGAAGGACCTCATGTGTTGGTCGTCCCAAATGTCGCCAAGTCGTGACAACCCAATAGCATCACACCCTCTAAAGCCTTTCAGAGTGGACACCTGTGACAACTATTAACCTATCCAGAGTGGGGTTTCTGAAGTGAGTCTGCGATCCTATCTCAGCCATCAGAGGGCTGCACTCCACACCTTAAAGGTTACCTGAGTGACCTTCTTGGATTTCAGAGGGAATTGGGCTACCATACAAGATGTGAAGCATGTTGTTGAATCCCAGCAGGGCCAACTCAACCCTATAGGTCGGCTCATCCCAACCCCCATTTGCCCAATCGTTAATGGGGAGTAAGTGGGCAGCCCAGTAGCAAAGCCGTATATAAGCCATTGCCAATCCACCATCATACATTGCTCTGGTGCATTTCCCGATTGCCACCTGAGGGGTGCCACCAGCCCAAATATGTTTGTGGAATGTGGAAGGGATAATTTTGCAATGCATATGAAAATTTGGGCAAAATCACAGTTTTATATAAGGTTATCCTGCCCATGGTGTTGAGAGGGACATTAAGCCAGCTTGAAAGATCCTCCCTGCGCATCACAAGGGAAAGATTCAGGATCCATGCCAGGTCTGGCTCCCAAGAGACATACACCCCCAATTACTGGAAACTAACTCAACGCACCTGGATTATTGATTGCCAGTCTTCATCTCAGTGGTCCCCTTGTATCGGAACCATCAGGGAATGTTCCCAATTGACCTGAAGCCCCGAAACCTCCCCAAAAACAGTAAGGATATGAAGTACTCTAGGCCCTGTTTCAACTGGTTTTGGCATAAACAAGAGGGCATCGTCCACATACAAGGCTATCTGATCCTCTGTTGCCAACCCCCAGTCGAACCCCCATATTTGTGCATCACACCGGATCCACACCATGAGTAATTAGATAGCTAGGGTGAATAAGAGCGAGGACAGTGGGGATAATGCCTCTCGCTCAGAAAAGGGGTCTGATAAGACACTATTAACTCAAACTCGAGCCCGAGTAGCTGCATAGAGGACCCACACATATGCCCGGCACCAAGGTCCAAGGCCCATATCATCTAACACTTCATCTAGGTGCAATCAGTCCACTTTATTGAAAGCTTTTTCAAAGTCCAAAAACAGGAGAGCTGCATGGCCATGAGAGCTCTGATACAGGACAATGCTATATACATGTGACACATACAGCATCTGGTACTACGCCGGGGAATAAACCCACATTGGTCCGGGTGGACCAGGGTGTGAAGGACCTTTAACAGGCAATTAGCCAAAAACTTAGCATACAATTTAACCTTGCTGTTAATGAGGGATAAGGTCCCAAAAGAGGCACAGGTGGTTGGGGTGCAACCCGGCTTGGAAGAACCATGATAGTGGCCTGGTCGATCTTTGTGGAGAAGTAACCGTGGAATATTGCTTCAGTATAGAGCTTGCGGAGGGGTGGGACCAAGTCAGAGCAGAGCTTGCGATAAAACTCCTCAGGGAATCCAAAAGGTTGCAGAGTTTTTCTCGGGTTAATGTCTGCCAGTGCCTACTCCATTTCGTCTCTGGTGATGTCTTGGTCTAGAGCAGTTTTATCTTGAGGAGATAGACGGGGGCGCCGCAGCGGCACTAGGGCACTTTTTTTTAGTATAAAGTGCCTCATAGTATCGGGCGAATAAATCTGTAATCCCCTGTGAGTCACTCCACCCACGCCCCAGAATTCCACATAACAAGGGGTTCACCTTATTCTCTGCCTGGTGTGTGGCAAGCCAATACAATAATTTACTTAACTTGCCGCACAACTCATATACACGGCATGTGGACGCCATCCAGCACTTGCGGGCCTCGTCTAGGCACAGTTGGCACAGCAAGGTCCTATCAAGAACTGCCTGTTGTTGTTCCCGGGCTGCAATTGTCCCTGGGTCCCTGCGGTCAATATGCATGAGTGAGGTTTCAAGGTCAGCTATTAGATGATGTTTTTTGCAGTCAGATCCCCTGATAAATGTGTGGACCACGGCCTGCATACATGGCTTACCTGATTCCATAGAGCCCCCACTAGCCTCAAGGAAAGTTCAGAATTTGACGGATAGGTGTTCAGTGAAGTTTTCATCTCGAAGGAACCAGACGTTAAGGTGCCAGATAAGTCGGGCACCCCTTGGGGAGAGGTCAAAAGGGAGCATGACTGGTGCGTGATCTGATATTCCCCGAAGCAGGATCTGGGATCCCAAGCTGTGGAGGAAGTCATTTGCTGGCAATAGCAAAACATCAATGCTGGTGAGGGAGCTACGAGAGGCTGAAGCATGAGTAAAGCCTGACACGCCAGGGTGCCATTGTCACCAAGATTCACTGAGGCCAAGTCCCCTTGTTCAGTCCTTCAAACCCTGGATACGTCTAGGAGTCAGACTCTCAGGCCCATACCAGCCATGTGGGTCCATTATATCATTAAAGTTGCCCCTAATATCGTTGTTGCCTGGGGAAAGGTGGCCACTAAGTCCTGGAGGGCTCTCACTGTGGATTGGTGCATGGTGGGGGGAATGTAAATGCATAAAATATTATATAGGGTGCCCTCCAGTGAACCCTCCATCAAAATGTATCTATCTTGAGGGTCTCATGTAATGTTAGTAATAGCCATCGAGAGGGATCTATGGAGGAGGTTAATGAACCCTCTGGAGTCCCTGACATACCCGGCATGAAATAATCTGTCATATTCCTTACGGGTTGAAAATTGGCAGTTGGTGCCCTGGAGGTGCATCTGCTACATCATTACCACATGTGGGTAATGGCAGTGAAGGAACTTAACTACTGCCCCTCTTATTGTGGTCTAAAAGGCCATTAACATTCCAAGTCCAAACCATGAATGTGTGAGTCATGGTGAATTGTTGGAAAATAGGGGTCAGTTCGCTCATGTCTGATGAGGGAGAAGCAGTGAAGGCAGTGGAAGAGAAATGAGGGGCAAAGACCACCTATTAGAAGTCTTTTCTGAGGGAGGGTGAAATCTGCAAGAGGAAACCACAATACATGCTTAATCAAAAGGTGGAAAACAATTCCCAAACCCTCCAACTCCCCCACCCTATACTTCCCACCCAAAAGAAGCATCTGTCGCCAATTCCCAACAAGAAAAAAAAAAAATTATTGGGAGGAGATGATACTAAATGGACCTAAGAGCTCCCCGTTCAGTGTCCCCTTGACTATAAATAACAGTAGTTGAGTAGGATACTGCGATGCTGGCATGCAAACAAAAGTACAGCAGGATGTGGACTGGTCAACCAGAGTGTGTCTTAGTAGTGGAATCGGGAATTGGATGTCCCCCAAGCGGAGCATTCCTCAGGTATTGCCTCCTCTCCCCTTCAGAGTCTGTAGTAGCATCCAACGTCCAAATGGCCTGTTGTGCGGTGGCGTGGCCATTTCCGCTGGCGTTGATTCTTTGGGTTTCTCCCTAGGTGCTGGTCATCAGACTGAAGGATTGGTAGTGAGTGGACACTGTTCCATGAGCCAAGCCCAGGCCTCCTTTTGAGTGATGAATAATTCTGAGTTTTGCAGGGTAGAGGAGAATATAGGAGATATGCATAGTACATAACTAGGCCTTGACTTGGTCAAAGAATTTGCATTGAGCCTGAACCATGCGGGTGTAGCCTGGGAAGATGAATATTCATCCTGCCTCAAATTTCAGGTCTTTACTCTGGTGAGCCCCCCGCTAGACTGCATCGCAATGTCTGCAGTATAAAAAAACAGGTAATTAGAAGCTGGCAAGGGGACCCCGGAGGGGGCTTGTGGCAAGGGAGCGATGAGCTTGCTCAAGAACAAAACAGGAGGAGAGTTTCTGAGGTTGTAACCAGGTGCAGAATATTTCGGAGGACTGGCCCTCAGACTCAGACTGGCCATGCTCTATTTTTGGCATTTTCTGTGCGGTCCTGGAGGAGTTTTGCATCACAAGAAAGTCTTGTTACTTCGGGGGAGAGTTGCTTGACAGTGTCCTCCAGGAAAGAGATCCTTGTTTCTGCCTCCGAGACCCTTCAAGCGGTTTGACAAAGATCCTGTCACAGCAGGGAAAGGTCAGTCCACACGTCCCCAATTTTGTTTTCCTTGAGTGTTTTAGAGTTGTTAATGTATTGCTTATAGGATGAGGGACATGTTGTTTTCAGATGAAGGGGCCTCCAATCCGGTCCCCAAGGCACCCCTGTTGTTCCTAAGGGGGGCCTTGTACTTATCCATCTTGGCCTGGCCTGGTTGACCCTTTTACCGGCCAATCCTGAGTTGACAGAGCCAGGCAACTCGTGTCCAATATATGGGGCGACTGACAATACAATGCCACCTCACCCCGAAGGAAGCGGTGGGTGTTTAGAATGTTCAGGTAGGCAATGCCAGCAGCCGCAACTGACTTCCATTCAGCAGGTGTGAAGCCTGGGCAGCACGAGCAGCCAGTGCCAGCTCCAAATCACATCTCCAACGGAGTCGTAGATGCCCCACTGCGTAGTCCAAGGAAGAGAGCCCCAAAAGCTCTAGACAGCAGCCCGAGCAGCCGCAGATGTCACCTCTCTGGGCTGGAAAACGTCACGGGAAGGGCACTAGGTAGGTAGTGGGCCCATCCAGGGCAGACCTGCACCCGCTCACACAGGGAATGTCCCCTCGGACCCAGCAACAACCACATGGCCCAAATTCAGCAGCCAAAAACACATAGGTTGCCCTATTATGCAGATTGTGGGTGCTGCTGATGTGATGCCTTAGTAGGGTGAGCAGGAGTGGGACCAGGCGAGGCCGCAATTCCACGACGCCATGCAGCACATTAGGGAAGCCAAGTTATGGAGGGCGAGGACCACTGCAGGATGGACAGCCCGCACACATCACTCTGTTCGATGGGCCCCCTGCAAGACCCTGCTGAGGGCTGGTAGATCCAGGAGGCCCAAGTCAAAGCCCACAGAATAGGGTTAATGATGGCGGGGGGCCCCCGCTGCAGCAGACTGTGGTTCCCCAGGTAGGTGGGCCCCCAGTAGATTTGGGAAGGTTTCAGGGGCAACGGAAAAGAGCTTGTGGCTCCATGCTTATTCTAGGAGGTCGCCATGAGAGATGGCAGCTCCTCCCAGAGAGCAGGCCTACGCGGTTGCCATGAGCCTCAAGGAATCCAGCAGGCCACTGCATGGGGGCCATCACCAGGGCAGCACACTCAGGAGAAGCCCTGCAAGGGCCGCGGTCTCACAAACGCGGTCACATAACTCACTGCATTTTGGTAGAGGGCCTTACCTCAGTCGTGGGCCACCATGTTGGAGGTGGCAGGACTCAGGCCCAGTGTTTCAGTGGCAGCCAGGGTTATGCCCAAATTCACCAAATCACACCGGATAGCGATCAATGTCAGTCCAGGGTAGGGTAACGCCAGCCACCTCCCCTGAGTACAGCTTGTCAGCACCAGCAAAAAGGGATCTTGGGAGCTACATGCCTGGGAGCTCAGAGACTTGCGTCCGCCATCTTGGCCATCCCGGCCACGCCTGATGAATTGATTTTAATGATATAATAATATATTTTATGAAAACGTCTGTACATTTTTGAAGTTTAAAAATGAATTTTAACTAAATATATGTCATATCTTAAAAATATATGTTTTATTTTTTAACCTAAATTGAAATTTTCAATATTTGTGTTATTTTTTCTGATTTAAAAAGTACATATTTTTGTCATCTGTATTTTTTGGTTTAGAGATTTTTTAACTTTAGATATTTTTGTTAGTCAATATTTTCGATCTGATATTTTTTTGTTGTTATAATTATAAGTACAGGGTTGTTGAAATTAGGAGTGTCTATATTTTGGCTCCTGTATTGTTATATGTCAATATTTTTTGTGTCAATATTCAGTAGTACAATCCAGAATCAGGAGTATTTGGATATTGCTCTCTCATGTGGGATTTTCTAAAACGTAAATGTAGCTTGTGTGGCAGAATTTCCATTGGAGCAAACTGTTCTTAGTCGTGGGTCTTTGGAGGTTCCACCACGTATTCCTTTACTAAAGTTGATGAACACACACAAACTCACATGATTATCAGTATTCACCACTTCCCAAACCAAAGATCTATGTGGAAGTTTGAGAATTTGTTTATTCCAGTAATTCTGGTGATTTGTGAGTATCTCAGATTAGCTGTAGTACTCTTGGACTTCGTTTCTAACTCCATTAAAAGATGAAAAGTTACACAAAAGGTTGGTGCAACCTAATTCAGTAAACATGCTGAGGAAATTGTACCCATTGAGTTCTTCCTGTTCTTGCCAACAAACATTTGCATCATACTGGTAAGGCATGGCACTATTCTAATAAAGATAGCAGAATTAATTTGACAAAACAGGTCGGAGGACCTATTAAATTGGTGTCTCGTCATGTGTGGAAAATGTAACACTTGTATTATTTACCTTCTTAAGGCCTATAACTATGTTCTATAACATACATTTACCTGAAATTTTATATGTTTTGGCGTTTTCCTATATTTAGTTGGATTTTCAACAATTTCAATAAACTATGCAAAAACAAAATGGATCTTGTACTCACTTGGATATTTGCAGCGTCAAACTCTGTTATAGGTTTCTCCAGAAGTGCTTTTCTTGTGGTGTATTGTTCCTGGTCAGACATCATTTGGGTTGGTTTGAGATAAACTGTAATGGTCATGATGGTCTTTTTTACCTTCTTTTTTTCTGATTTTCTTTCACATCACTAGAAAACTGCAAGATGCCAAAAGTTAAGTTTTGTTGATTGATCATTCTGACATGATGAAGATATCAAATGTTCTACCTATGCTTTTTGCAAACATGCTAGTGAAGTATGTCTCTAATATCATCTAGACAGATGTGAGTATTGCAGATATAATATCTGTACCAAACCATAAGGAATTCCTTACAAAATCTGTTGCACCTCAGCAAAGTTCAAAACACTTCTGTCTTGATAGATTGAGAAGATCACTGAAGGACCCTTTTCAGTTCAAAGAGTGATTGTGTCTGTATAACCCAAAGTTTAGTTTTTCTTCTAAAAGTAATGATCAGTTTGCAGTACAAGCTGCCCTGATTGTAAATGGCTCCCTGGTCATATTGGTCTTGTAATATTTGACTACCTGATCAGGACCCACGTTTTATAGCCACTGCTATGCATTGTCAGTGCCTAGGACCCCATCAGGTATAAGTCAGTCAGTCAAATTTTTTGTCACCAAATATAAATTTTGTCAACCCTTCAAAATGTAAACATTTTGTTATTTCATATTTTTATTTTTTTATTTTATTTATTACAATGCATTAATACAAAGTCCTAAATGAATCAAAAAGATGGTGCAAGATTCAATATAATGATAACACAGATTGATAATGCAAGAAAGTAGAAACGGAAAGAAAACTAATATTCCAAGAAGGGAATTAAATGCAATGATTAGCTGTACCCGTATTCACATTCCTTAGATAGTAAAATGCAGTCTCGTTACTACCCTAGAATAATGGCTAGGAAAGATGGTAGAGAACGCAAAGCTGGGTGCCCTGTCATCAAAAGAGTTCCCGCAGCCATTGGACGTCAGTGTCATTAGAAAAGGACACAGCAGCCCTCCCAAAGTAAGTACATGGTGATTAAATGCAGTCACAGGGTGTCCATTCTTTTTAGAACAAGCAGTGGCAATGCCAAATGGTCTGGCTTTAATGATCTTCAGTCTCGACTCACACAGGCACACCACTCACTCTATAAATATACTGACAGGTGTCTCACTCTCTACTTACACAGACAAAGGCACAACACTCACTGTGAACTCAGAAATATATCTCACTCAGCCTGCACTCACATCAGACACTCCAGTCACCTGCATTCATGCAGGCACAACTCACTCTATACTCAGACCCTTTCTGCAATCATGCATACTGCACTCACTCTGCACTCACACCAGACACTCAACATTTGTATAGCTCATACATGGTGGTAAATGTACAGCCTTTGCAGCACACAATACTGAGTTGAAATATCTAATCTCCTACTTTACCAATTGAGTTAATCTTGAGCCTCTGTTTCTTAATACTACTATAGGTGAGCACATCGGAACAGAGTTAAAGAAGTAAACATCCAAGCCAGGCCACCAGCATTATTACGTTTCACACATCCACTGACTTTTTAAGGTTCCCACTTTTTGTGTTAGCATCTCTCAAGGCAAATTTGTTTGTGCAGCTGCATTTTGTAGGCCTGTGCCTCTGCTGTATTTCTAGCCACAATCTAACAAATGTTAGGCACTTCTTTACAGCTCGTAATGGCTTGAAGAGTAAAATTGGGCCCTCCTCCAGGCTGTTCCAGGTGCCTTGCAGCTTGAATCCTGCTTGTGTTTTATTTACTTCACCTGCTACCAACCACCCTCCCCCAGCCATGGTTATAGATCCGACTTCTGGTAGGTCAGCCACCCTTTCATCCTTCTGAGATCAATAAAATGAACACCATTGAGCTGGCTAACAAACATCTGTTATTTCAGCACAAGGTACCCTTCTCGTGACATGCTATATTATCAGCAACGGGGAAAGTTAGGGTTTCTCAAATGTATCAGAGTCAAGTAGTGCATTGTGAGCATACGGAGATGTGAACTACAGTTTCTCTGCTACTCAGTACAAAATAAACATTAAAAACCTTAACACAAAGTCAGTATTATCTTAGGATCCTCTAGACTATATCTCTCTTCTCTACTGCAAAGCATATTCCATTTAGGACGTGAATAGCTGAGTTACTTTTTTTTTTATTAATATTTTTTTTAATAGTTTTTTCATTGAATACCAACATCAACACAGTACATTGATAACATTACGTTTACACTGGAACAGTTGTTAAAGTACATGCAGCCAGTGTAAATGTCCAGTGGTTCTCGATACTGAATCGGGATCATTGTCTACAGTTCTCATGCTGGTGTCCCAATTTCAATGTACCATTGTATGCTACCCCCAACAAGGTCCAGGGGGAGCCAAGTTGAGAAAGCAGAAAGTTAGGAAAGAGAGGGGGGGAAGAAAGGGGGAAGGAGCTCTCTAGCCTCCAGGGTGGCGTGTGTACAGGCTACCTGAGTGTGCTCTATACGTGCACAAGTGGGCCCCCATCCGCCCCACGTCACACTACCCGTCAACCCTGGGGGTCTCAGTTTGGTCCAGAGGGTGTGATCGGAGTTAGCTCTGAAGTGGTTCCCATATATCCCGATGGCGTTCCAGTATTTGGAAAGCTGATCGTGGCAGAACGCTGCATCCTTGAGCCAGTCAGTGACGCGCGGGCACCTACATCGGCCCCAGCACATTGCAATTCGCTGCTCAGCCAGCAATAAAAGCATAGCCACTAGTTTCCTAATTGTCGTCGGCACATTGTGCACATATCCAAGCAAAGCCAGTAGTTGGGAACGCTCAAATGTATGCTCTAGCATCGCCTCCAGCACTTCAAATATAACTCCCCAGTATCGTGCGATTCCTGGGCAGGTCCAGGCCAGGTGCAAGAATGTTGCATCCGGTGCCCAACACCGCACACAGCGCGCATCCTCGCTCAGGCCAGTTCTGTGCAGTCATGCAGGGGTCATATATAGTCTTTGTATGAACTTAAAATGGATTAGCCTCAATGTGTAATTAAGAGACAACTCCCTGGCCTGAGCGCAGCAGTACGTCCATTTATCCTCCTCCAGTGGGATCCCCTGTATCTCCTCTCACTCGCGTTGCGCCTCGGGGACACTGACCAGTGCTGTGCGCTGCATGCCAGAGTATAGCCGGGTGATGAGTTTGCACGGTGACGGGTTCCCCAGAAACTCCTCCAGCACCTGGAACGTTGGGGGCGCTATCGGGAAGGAGGCAAAGAGGCCACGCATCGCCGCTCAAAGCTGGTATTATGTCATTCTATCAAGTAGACCTGTGTGTTCGCCCTCAAGTGATATGAAGGTACCATCAGGAAATGCGTTTCCAATAGTGTGGAGCAGGAGCTTCCTCAATCTCTGGCATATGCCCGTCTCTGCTGCGAAGTGTAATGCTGGATGTCTCATCAGAGGTATCGAAGAGGCATACATTGTCTCAAGGTGTGCTCTGCATCTCAGCTCTCACCATGCCCAAACTGTGCAGCCGACCGTGTTCACCTCTGAGCGCGGCCTGGGCTGTGGCCTGTTGAGGGCCATATGTAACAGCGTTGGGGCTGCCTGGTCATGTTCATGCGCGGTGTGCGCCATGACTTGGGTCAGGTTTAGCCAGTAGAACCCGAACTGAGCCTGTGCACAATTGTAATATAGCTCCATGTCCGGGGCCCCCAGGCCCCCTTGTTCAAAAGGCAACCCTGGGCTGCTTGCCAGCCCAGGCGAGAGTTATCAGATTTGAGTGCAGTCTATGCCTAAAATCAGCATTGAGAGGGAGCGGGAGATTGACAAAGACATACAGGAACTTAGGGAGCACCACCATCTTTGCTATGGCTAGTCGCCCCGCAAGGGATATGGCAAGTGACATCCAGCGGCCTAACCTAAGCCAACTCTCAAACCAGTCCATGAGTTTCCTGTAGTTGTAACGCCAGAGCTCTTTGATGTCACGACTGAGCCAGATTCCCAAATATTTCACCGGGGTCTCTGCCCAACTAAGTGGGAATTCGGACTGGACCCGGTCTGTGGCCGTGGTCAGCGGGAAGATGATCGATTTTCCCCAGTTTATGGTGACGCCCGATAGGCCGCCGAACCGAATAATTTCTCTGATTAGGGGATCAAGATTCTCCGCCGGGCGCTTGACATACAGGGTTACATCATCTGTGTACATGGATACCAGACTCACTCTTGGGACGAATGCTAGGCCGCGATGCTGTCTTAATTGGGCAGCCAGAGGCTCCATGGCCATGGCAAAGAGAAGGGGGACAGCGGACACCCCTGTCTTGTGCCACGGGCTACCGAAATGGTGGAAGAGATTATGAAATTTATTCAAAGCCTCGCCATTGGTGCGTAGTAGAGCAGAGTGACTTTTTTTTTAAAAGGTGGGGCTAACGCTGAATCGGGAGAGAAGTGTGACAATTTATGGCCATTCCAGAGTATCAAAGGCCTTGGTGGCATCAAGGAAGATTGTGGCAGCCGGGAGGGAGGGATCTATTTCTTGCATGGTCGCAAAAGAAGTGCGAGGTTGTGAGATGTGCCCCACCGGGGACACAGCCACACTGGTCAGGCCGCAGCACCGTGGGCAACAGTGGGAGTAGCCCAGTCGCTATCAGTTTGGCGACGATTTGATTGTCCAAGTTAATCATCGAGAGCGGTCTGTGGGAGTCGCACAGCTGTGGGTCCTTTTCTGGTTTCAGAATTGTGATGATTAGTGCCTCTCGAAGGGAGGGAGGGAGTGTGCCCCGCTCCAGGGACTCCTCATACATGTTGAGGAGATGTGGCACTAGTAGCGGGGCAAACTCTTTATAAAAAGCGAACAACAGTCCGTCTAGTCCCGGGGCCTTATCTCCGGGCATGGCTCAGATCAATCCGATCACCTCCTTCTCCAAGAACGGCTCATCCAGGTATCTACGTTGGCCATCGCTTGGCCAACGTAGCTGGATAGAGTCCAGAAAGGGGGTCAAATCCGGGTGGGTGCCCGGCTGTCACGCGGTTTATAGTGAAGAATAATAAGATAACATTTCCGCCTGAACAGCATCCTGCCCAATCTCAATCTCGTTTTCTGTAATAATTAGCTCGCGAATGTAGTTGCTGGCCCACAGCTTTTTAAAAAGTCCTGCCAGCATTTTCCCAGCGCGGTCTTCCTCGTCATATCTTTGACCGCGTGCCTCCTTCCCTAAATAGTGTGTTTCTCTATGGGCTGCCTCCTCATATTCTGCGATTTTCCCCTTGATGTTCCCAAGGGTCACAATCTAATTGGTGGTGAAATATTCAGTTTTGAGCTCCCGTATCTCTCCCTCGAGGCATTTGAGATCCCCTCGTAGTGAGAGCAGCACGCCCTCCTGCTTGGCGATACATTCGCCCCTGATGACGGATTTAAATGCTTTCCACAATGTGGAGGGGGATTCTACCGTGCCTTCAGTCAATGCACAGTTTTCCACTATGGCGGAGCGAATCGCATCTCTGAAAACTGGGTCTCGAAGTGCTCCCGGGGGAGTCTTCAGTTGAAAACTCTGCTGGGGGCGCCTGGTAATGCAAACTCGAGCTATGCTGGGGCATGGCCAGATAGGGTGCGAGCAAGGTGGGTGGCCTTGGACACCCATGCTACTACATCCTTCAAGGTCAGCCAGAAGTCTATTCTGGACCAGGTGGGGCCGTTGACCTCTGCGATGCGTTCATCATGGCCCGATACCTTGTCTTTAAGCCTATCTAGCCTGTCCAACATAGAGTCAATTTTCACATCAATGGCCAATAGAGACTGTTTAAGGTTTTTAAACATCTCGCGGGTGTTCGGTTCTGGTGTGGACGTAGCCTCCAGGGTTATCTCTGGCTGTTCTTCCTCTGAGGGGGTGCCCCCACGGGGTGTCTTATGCTGTTTATGGGATAGCTTTGATTGCCTGGCATCTGTTTTTTCCATGGTTGTTTGCCACTCCTAAGCACCCGAGGTGCGCTGCGCTATGTCAACAATAGCTATTCTCGCTGCTTGTCTTCCTTGGGTGTCAGAGCTTCAAGGGGCCTCCCTGCGCTGCAGGTTTCCCCCCTGAGGCGACAGCAGTGGTATTCCAGGGGTTAGAGCTGTGTCTGTATTTGGTCCCACTCGTGGGGAGGGGTGGCGGTCACTCTCCTCTGCTCTGTTCAGCCAGGTAGGTCCTCCTGGCCTACTAATGAGGCATGCTCCGTTTGGCCTATAGCCTGCTCCTGGCTTACCAGGGCGTTGTGGGCTATCTCTCTGCTGACATTTGCCGTGTAGCACCTGCCCCATGTGGGGTGCCCCTGACCTGTGGGTCCCCGTTGGTGGGCAGGGGGGGCTCGGCCCGTTCTCCGCCCAGGTGCTTTTTTGATGCCCAGCGCTTGTGTTTGGTATCACCTCTGGGGCAGAGCGGGGGGCTCGTCGCTCCCTACTACAGCGCCCCGCTTCCCATGACCTGCGCTATATCTTCACTGGGGGGGTGGGTGCTCACGTCCCCCAATACCCCACCTCTTCACTGTGCCTCTCTCTTTCTTATTTGGGCACCCCCCCACTCTACATCGCTTGAGAGCAGGGCATGCTCCAGGTCCAGTCCAGACAGCTCTCAGGTAGGTCTCTCCAGAGGCAGCCCTCCCAATGGCCTCTTCCAGGGTGGCGCAGTCTAGGCTCTGCCACTTTGGGCCTTGCGGGCCCGCCTGCACCGTCTCTCGCTTAGGCTGCAATTCGTTCCACGACTCGGTGTCCGTTTCGGGGAGGAATGGGGGCCTCGTCACCTCCAGCTCCCCGCTCCAGTCACCCCAGTCTCTATGGAATCCACACAGGAGGGGGCCGTGCGCTCTTCCCTGCCGAGTCCCCTTTCCGCAGTGCCTCTTACCTTCTTAAATGGTTGGGCTATGCTGGGCATTGCTCCCACTGTCCTCGCTCCGGTTCCTCTGCGTTATTGGAGCGTGGGGCTGCTCCGGCTCTGGTCCAGGCTGCACTCAGGTAGGTCTCACCAGAGGCGACCGTCCCGTCAGCGTCCTCCGGGCAGTCGCGGCCTAGGTTCTGCCACCATGGGGCTCTCAGACACGCCTTCACTGTCTCGCTCTCAGTCTAAGCTTTGTGCCGCCACTTAATGGTCTTTCGGGGTCGGGCGGGGGCCGCGCCACATCCAGCCGCCCGCTTCAATCTCTGCGTTCTCTGCTTAATCTACATGGGAGGGAGCCAAGCACCTCTCACCTTCAGAATCGGGCAGGCTGTGTTGGGTGATGCCCCCGCTGGCCCCGCTTCGGCCTCTGCCTGCTACCTCCCGGCCCGCAAGGGGGAATGACCATGTCCTCAGCTGCAGTCCCACGGAGTCCTGGGCCTCACCTTGTCAGAGGCCCTCAGCCTCGTCTTCGCTGAGCTTCTTCTGCGGCTTGGCAAGGCGTCGCTGCTGTCTTGATTGTGCGCGACCCTGCTTTGGGGTGGCTGCGGTGACCTTCACCGCCGTTCAGGCCACGTGGGCCTCCGCTCCACTTGGGCCGCTCTCAGTCCTTTGCAAGAATGCCTCAGCCGCCCCTTCTGTGTCCCGGCGGTGCTTGTCGGCGCCACATGTTCTTCTCCCCTCCTGGTCACCTAGCCCCGGCCAGGGGGAATACAGGGCCAGTGTAGTGTTGTGCTGAGAGTTGCCGGTAGCTGTGCAGTGCCCCCAGCTCAGCAGTGCACTTGCAGATTACTGCGGGCCGCCATCTTGCCTTCTCTCGCGGCTCCGCTCGTCCCCGTCTTGTTTCGCACGTCCCAGCTAGTCCTGGGCTCGATCACTCTGTGCCTCAGTGGTCATGTAGCCTTTCCCCACAATTTGGGCTCACAATGTCTGTCCGGGCTACCAGATTCATAACGGATCGTCCATCCACCTGCAGAGCCTCACAGGGTGGCGGCCATCTTGCAGCCGGGCTTACTTACTGAATAGCTGAGCTACTTAATATAGTAACTGAAAAACATGAAAGTTAAGCACTGCAATGAGCACGTTTGCCACTTTAAATGGCCATGAAGCAAACACAGCAGTTCGGGAGGCCATTACTCCAAAAGAAAGTCAAAGAGCATTTTAACAGTGGAATATTAAAGTAGGGGGCCATCAAAATGTCTGGAGCAACCCCAGGGACAGCTGTATAACTGCCCTCTGCCCGTCAATGACAGAGATGAACAGCGAGCACCTCGCAGATAAACATAGACCTGGCGGGGGAGTAACCATGGATGATGATGATGCCCTCTGGATTTTACCCATATAGTCTAAACCCACCTTACAGATACACAAAGGTCTTTCAGGGAGAAGAGCCCCTTGATGCTGATGGTCCCTCTTGCACCCCTGTCTCAGGAGTCTCAATCAATCAATCAATTCAGTTTTGCTGTGCTGGGGAGCCTGATGTTCAGCCCCAATTTCACCAGCTGGATAAGGCACCTATACACCGACCCGCTGGTGCAGGTAGTTGTCAATAACAAAAAGTCAGAAATCTTTGCCCTTGGAAGGGGAACAAGACAGGGTGTCCTCTTTCCCCGTTGTTTTTTGCGCTGACGCTGGAGCCCCTGGCGGCATGGATCCGTAGAGACCCCATCGTTAGGGGTTTGAGATGGTCAGAAGCCTGGGAAGATCGCATCTCCCTGTACGTCGATGACATCTTGCTGTATTTGACGTCACCTCGGGCTTCGATACATTGGGTCCTAAACATATTAACTAATTTCGGTAAATATTCGGGATACACTATCAACTGGACCAAATCATTGATCTTCATGCTCAGAAGGAGGTTTTCGCTCCTGCCTAAGGATTGTAGGGTGGCGGAGGCCGTAGATGGCTTCAGATACATTGGAATCTACATTACCAGGGGTCCTAGGCTGTATTATGTCCATAATCTCCTTCCACTGCTACAGCGGCTCAAAAACGATGTGGAGCATTGGAAGGCTCTCCCGCTATCCCTATTGGGTAGAGCAGCGCTTTTTAAGATGATGTCCCTACCCCGCTTTCGATATGTCTTGCACAACTCACCCACTCCCGTCCCGGCGACCTACTTTGCGGCCATAGAAAGTGAACAGAGGGCGTTACTTTGAGTAAAGGGATCTCCACGAATATCATTCTCAAAATTGGTGAGAGGGTGTTACGATGGAGGAATAGGGCTCCCAGATATCAAAAAATACTATTGGGCTGCCCAGCTGGCAGCCATCAACCAATGCATGTACCGACCCCACGACGATCCTGGGTACCGAATGGATAGATGGCTTTTGCCGGGAGGATCCTACGCCAGAGCACTCTATTCTAGACCTGCTAAATGCAACTAACGGGACTCACGTTGCACTCTGTCCAGATATGCCATACAGCTCATAAAAGTTTGGGTTGGGCCAAGAAAATCACACAGGCCACTCCCCTGTGGGACTCAGACCAATTGGGAACCCTTCGGAATACTAAAGGATTTGACAAATGGGATATAATAGGACTGTCTCGGGTGGGTGACATGTGGAAGGGAGGCAAAGTGATACCATTTTTGCTACTGCAACAAGAGTATGAGCTGGCAACCACGGAAAGATTCAGATACTTGCATGTGCGACATGCCCTGCAAGCAAATATCCTGCAGGGGAGACACTCTTTCAGGCGTCACCGTTGGAGGATAGACTCCTCGACGAGTACATGCTTAAAAAATCAATATCGCTGACCTATCGGAAGTTAATTAATCACACTCCCGACCCTCTCATACAGCTTTGCAGGAAATGGGAGGCCGACCTAATAGAACTTGAAGACGAAGACTGGTTGGAGGCATTGACTTCACCCAAGGAGGTCGCAATCTCGTCCAGGCTCAAACTTGTTCAATTAAAAATACTACATAGAATATATTTCTCGGGACCAGCGTTGGCAGGATGGGCTATGGGGAGAACTCTTGATGTAGGTGACAGTGCAGACGTGAAGGCACTTTCCTGCACATACTTTGGGAGTGCACCTACATCAGGAAATATTGGACAGATGTCCTCCACTGTATGGGAGAAGTACTGGGACTGAGCCTCGCCCTAGAGGCCAAAAGGTGTATGTTAAATATTTGGGAACCATCGGACTTGAGTAGCAAAGAGAAAATATGGGCAGCCCTGGGTCAGATGGTTGCCAAGCGTAACATCGCTAGAATGTAGGGGGCGCAGGAGGCTCCAGTCATAAATGCATGGAAGAAAGATATGGACTGGTGCATGTTTCGTGAAAAAACGGTGTATGTCTCCAGGGGATGTCCGAGAAAATGGACACAAATCTGGTGTAAATGGAATACATACAGAGGGAATATCTGCGCTCCCCCTCTTCTTACCCCCCTCCCTCCCTTGACGACCCTGAATCTATCGAAAACTGTAATAATTAACTTACTTGCTGCAAGTAATACGGGTGATAAAAATCAATACAGACTTGTAAAGTGTGGCTAATCACCTGTGAGGATTTCCAGGCACTGTGAACCCTGCAGCAGAGGAGGGTTCCATTGGACAGCCAGGTCTTGAGGCCTTTTCTGAATTCCAGTGGAGAGAATGAGTTTTGGAGGTGGAAAGGGAGGTAGTTCCAGTACTTGGCAGTAAGGCAGGTGAAGGAGAGCTCTCTACTGTTGCTTCGGCAGATGCGGAGGGTGTGATCAAGGGAAAGGGAGGCAGAGGGCAGGTGTCTGGTTGGTTGGTGGAAGTTCAGGCGGTGGCTGATGTATGCTGGTCCTTAGTTGTGTAGGGCTTTGTAGATGTGCGTCAGCATCTTGTATTAACATCTCTTTTGAAAGGGCAGCCAGTTTAGCTTCCTGATGTGAGGAGGTGATGTGGGTTCCTCTGGGGAGGTCAAGGATGAGTTTGGCAGGGGGCGTGGCCAACAGCATGGCGGACTAGACGCGTCCGGCTGAGGCTCCGACAGCCGAACGTTGATCCTGATATAATCCTGCCTTAACCACCTGATCCTGCACACACAAAAACACGGACCGAGTGCCTGAATCTGAGCTGCACGCTCGGAGCGAAGATTCCGAGAGAATAAGGGTCTACAACACCTGGAAAACAGAGCGGAATGTGCAGACCGGGCTGCGAGCAAAATGGCGGCCGTGTGAGAGCCGAATGAGGCGGCCGCGGCTCCGGAGCAGCGCGAATTGACGGCGGACTGCCTGCACGCCCCATTGAGACCCTACGGGTGAGCGGTGAACGACAGGGGCCGTGGGGACTGTGGCGGCAGACTCGCGTTCACCGGGACTGGCGCTGGAGCGACTCCGGCTTCCTGGGAGGCCGAGCGCAGTGCCGAGGAGCCCCGGGCTGGATTTCACCCGACCCCCGCCGAGGTGACCACATGCAGTAAGCGGGGGCGGGCGTGAGGCTCGTGCCGCGTCTGGGTGACGGGAGGCCCCGCGGGACCGGTGCGAGGCCCCGGAGCCCGTTGTGCGGCGCCAGGAGGAGTGAGAAGGGCTGAAACGTGAATGAGATCAAGGCCCGGGAATCAGTGGAGAGACCGGTGCAGGTGGTCAGCGTGGGACACCAACACTGAAAACGGAGGGGGTGGCAGAATACCGCGACAGGGGGCGGAGAGGTGCCATGTAAAAGGACTCATCCTGGGTCGCATTGGAGCGCCAGAGACGACGGACCACCACCCGCCCCATTCCTTTCCACCCACCCTTACTCGCTCCGGATTTTCTGTGGGACGGCAAGACTGAGCACCGGGACGGCCCGTACTGGCGCAGTGAAGGGGACTCCAGACCCACGGGTGAATCCTGTGACGGTACTGGACCTGCCACGCTGTGGTGGGACTGGAGGAGGTGCACGCAGACCGGGAACACAACCGGAGGACAGCCCAGCGGGGGGTGCAAGGGTCTCAGAGGAGCTCCCACCAGCTAGAGGACCACGACGTGATCCGGAGGGTGCGGGTCGCTGGAGAGCTGAAGTGGTGAGTCGCCCACGGGTGCGAGGGGGATGCACATGTGAGGGGGAAGTGAGTGATGCCCCCATGAAATAGAGACAATACGGTTGGCTCCCCGGTAGCCGGTAAGAAAGCAGCGACCCAGAAGAGCACAGGTGCGGCAAGGTGCTGTTCAAGACAGGGGTGAAGGTATACAGGGGCCCACGCAGTGCTTGGAGGGTCGCCCTTCTCCACTACTGGACGCTCGGTGGGGCCGCGAGAACTACCCCTGAGAACAGCGCAGGCAGTATCAGAGTGATCACCAGCCCCCAGGAAGGAAGAGCGAGAGAAGCGGACTTATTGTCACTGGGGGGGCGCAGGTGTCTGGTTGTGGGTGCCTCTGTTGGCCGCTTAAACCACTGTTCCTAATGGCACGCGATAAGGACCCCAAATCACAGAAACAGGGGAAAATGGACAAATTTGCCAAACCATTGTTGGCGCCGGACCCACAGGCGGTGGGCCCTGAGCCCCCAGACAATAATGTTATTCTTCACGCCATTCAGTCCTCCAGGGAAGCGCTTGAAGGCAAGATCGACGAGGTTAAAACTGATGTTAACCTGCTTCGCCAAGACCTGCGAAAGGTTTCAGAAAGGGTCACGCAGGCGGAGCACCGCATCTCAGAAGTAGAGGATGTCACCCACGCGCTAAGGGGCGAGGTTACGGCCCTAACAAAGAACATGGCAGAGGTCCTTTGGAGGGTCGATGATTCGGAAAATCGAGTAAGACGAAACAACCTCCGCTTTCTTGGCTTTCCGGAGGCCATTGAAGGGACAGACGCTGGTGGCTACCTACACAAGTGGTTGTTGGACATGTTTCCGGAAGCCCACTTTTCGCAGTGCTTTGTCATTGAGAGAGCGCACAGAATACCTGGGGTTAGACCACCGCCTGGGGCACCTCCGCGGCCGCTGATCGCAAGATTCCTTAACTATCAAGACAGGGATGTCATCCTCAAGGCCTTCCGACAGAAAGGGGACGTCCGAATAGATAACGTAAGAATCATGGTGTTCCCGTATTACTCCCGAGAGGTTCAGAAACAACGTAAAACGTTTGACTCGGTGAAGGACAAACTGCGGCAGCTGCAAATCACTTATATGCTCCTCTTCCCCGCTAAACTAAAGGTGATCTATCACGATAAGACTCTGTTCTTCAGCACCCCAGAGGAGGCATGGAACTGGTTGGAAGAGCGCCCATCGCTGAGAGAACCCAGGGACCTATCACCACGTTCCGGGAAGGCCTCTGCCACGCGAAACAGTACATTCAGATCGCAAAATGGCACGCGGGGGTCCAAAGGAATGATGCGGAACACGGCGCCTAGACCGACGCCCTACCGAAACAGAAGAGGGGCAGGAACTGCGCTGCAGGAGCGAATGCCGGAGAGCGCCCCCCCGATGGGACGGCCCTGGGGAGCCAGGGAGATCTAAAGAGCCTGTCATAAACCACTCAACGAACTGCACCGACCAGGATATTACCACGGACTCAGACATTGGGGGGGGGTTTTGTAGCACAATGGTACAGCACTGAGGCAGCAGACGTCATTAGATTACAGAAATCAATGCAGAGAGGGGGGGAGACGGACCGATAGTGAGACAGAGCACTTCATACTACTGGGATGGCCACGCATGATCAGGGAAAATACTCCATCCTTTCATGGAATGTGAACGGGTTGGGGAATAAGATTAAAAGAGGACTGGTAGCCGCATACTTCAAGAGACTGAAGCCTGATATCATTCTCCTACAGGAGACCCACTTAAGAGGCACCCAGTGTGGTTTTTTAGGCCGAGGGGCATACAAGACACTCGCGCATGCGGGGTTCTCCACCGGGGCGAGGGGAGTAGCGATACTAATCAGGAAAAGCCCACCTTTCAGAGTAGAACGCACCTGGACAGACCCCTACGGTACGTATGTGGCGGTCAAGGGAATATGGAATAGACGGAACATTACACTTATCAGTGTGTATGAGCCGCCCAGGCTCCAACGACAAACACTAGACAAGCTTCAAGCAATTCTGTTGGAGGCCGGTTCGGACACACATATTATCGGGGGTGACTTCAACGACGTAATGGACTCCATAATTGACCGCTCGACTGTCCCGCCAAGGGATCCCAAAGAGACACCGTTAAGGCGGTTTGCTGATACACTGACACTTACAGATTTATGGCGCAGGCAGCATTCACAGACCAGAGCCTATTCCTTTTATTCAGGGGCACATAAGGCCTTTTCAAGGATAGATTACATATTTGCCTTGGTGGGGGACATGGGGGAGGTGCAGGAAGTGAAATTCTTGGCTAGAGGCCTCTCGGATCACTCGCCTATGTGGCCCACAATGGGTACTCGCATACACCGGCAGAACAGGGAATGGAAACTTAACGCTTGGGAGTTAAAGGATATGCAGGTTGCAAAGCAACTCAGGATAGATACGGAGCTCTACTTTAAAGAAAATATAGGATCGGTAGATTCGGCAATCACATTGTGGGAGGCATACAAACCTGTACTCCGGGATAGGGCGCAAAACATCATAGCCCATAAAAAGCAAAAAGAGGAGGAAGAGATCACCGGGATTGAATCTAGATTAGTACAGCTCGAGACGCAGGCTAGCACGGATCAAGACCCTACACTGTTACGTACTCTACAAATCCTCCGACAGGAGTATTTCACACTAGCCAGAAGAGAGGCGCAGTATGCACTACAAGCTCTGCATCGGTGGTTGTATGACACAGGCGACAAGACAGGCAGATTGCTGGCATGGCTAAGCAGGAAGGAGTTAGATAGTAGATGGGTGACTCAGATACGGGGGGAGGATGGACGACTTCACGAGACCCCAGTGGCGATAGCCAACGCCTTTGCCGACTACTATGAGGCCTTTTATACACCACGGGCATTAGCCGAGGCATCACAAGTCCAAGAATACCTACGGGCGATACGGCTCCCTAAACTAGAGGACAGTGACTCCAAGTCCCTGGACAACAAGATTACCACCGAAGAAGTTGTAACAGCCATCGGGCAGTTGAAAACAGGGAAGGCCTCAGGGCCTAACGGGCTCCCACCGGAGTTCTTTAAACAAAATACGGCGCTCTTTGGTCCGCACCTCCTCCAATTGCACCTGGAGGCGCACAAGATGGGGAACCTCCCTAGAGACCGGAGGACGGCCACGATAGTGGTAATCCATAAGAAAGACCGACCGCCACAGCTGTGTAGCTCGTAACGTCCTATTTCACTTATTATCTTAGAGACTAAAATACTGGCTAGAATATTAGCAAATAGGCTAACGGCGGTAGTCTCTGACCTTATACTCAGAGACCAGTCCGGCTTTATGCCGAGAAGGTCGACGAGGCTTAACTTGAGGCGACTGTACAACTGGTTGGAGGTGGTACACAGAAGAGAGGACCCACACCTTATCCTCTCCCTTGACGCCGAAAAGGCCTTTGACACCGTTCATTGGCCTTTTCTTATGTCCGCCCTGGAGGAATTTGGCTTCGGACCGGAGTTCCGGCAATGGATCAATGTACTTTACGATAGGCCAGTGGCAAGGGTTAGAGTCAATGGGGTGGTGTCCAGGGAGTTCCCATAGGCAGGGGTACGCGTCAGGGGTGTCCCTTATCCCCTCTGCTTTTCGCCCTGGTGCTAGAGCCGCTCGCATGTGTGATTTGGGCGCACCCAGGCATAAGTGGCTTTCGGACGGAGGAATCGGCGGAGTCTGACGAGCGCATTTCTCTATACGCCGACGACATACTATTGTATGTAACAAACCCGGAGAGAACACTCTCTAGTATCATAGACAGTTGCGAAACGTATGGAGCACAGGCAGGATATAAGATTAACTGGGGGAAATCCTATTTATACCCAGCAGACAAGAAGGGTGGCTATATTACAGGTCCAAGTCAGCTCCAGTTGGCCCGAGAAGGCATAAAATACCTAGGAATACATGTTACAACGAACACGCAGGAGGCCCTGGAACGTAATCTGCTTAGGGTGCTCGGGGAATTTCGCCAGGACGTGGAAAGATGGAAGATGCTTCCATTGACCCTACTAGGCAGGGCTGCCCTGTATAAGATGATAATGCTCCCCAAATTCCTCTATGTGCTACAAAACACTTATCAGCTGATACCAATAGCGGTGTTTAACAAAATAGATGACACACTGAGGACATTCCTTTGGGAGGAGCGACCACCGAGGATAGCACTGGCGACACTGCAACGCAACCAATATAATGGCGGCATTTCCCTGCCAGATCTTCGGGCATACTATTGGGCCACCCACTTGATAGTAGTGAATGAATGGGAACATATAGAGCGAGACCACCCCACATATGCCCTAGAACGTACAGAGTTTACTAACCGCCCATACACACACTATCTCTATTGTGGAAAAGGGGCCACACGACTACTCACTGCGACACGGATCGTTCTGGAGGCCTGGAAGCAAGCCGAGAGAGGGATGAAATGGGGTGGCCGCGTCACCAGGGAAACTCCGTTGTGGGTGGGGACTAGATTACACGAGATCGCAAAACTGAGAGGTTTCAGGAACTGGGACTTGCTGGGTATCTCACAGCTCAAGGACATACTGTATCGCAAAGAGTTAGTCACCTTCCCATATCTCCAGAGGGAATATGACATGAGCGTCACGCAACATTATAAGTACCTACAGTTGGCACATGCGTGGCGGGCACAAGGCCTAGTTGTGGATGACATCCCGGAGTACGCACCCCTAGAGGGCAGACTCCTGATGGGGGAAATAAAGGAAAAGGCGGTCTCTTGGACGTATAGGACGATAATCAATAACAAACCTGACACTTCAAAAACTAAGGATGAGATGGGAGATGGAGCTGGGACAAATGGAGGATCTGGACTGGGAAATGGCACTGATGCACCCTAGAGAGGTGGCCATCAGGTCGCGTCTCAGGCTAATACAATACAAATATTTACACATAGCGTACTACGACAGAGCGAGGCTACACCGAATTGGGAGGGCAGAAACGCCTGATTGCCTGCGCTGCAATAGATTTGAGGGCACATTCTTTCACACGGTGTGGGAATGTTCACAGATTCAACGGTACTGGGAAATCTGATGAAGGAATTGGGGACTATCCTGGGGGAAACAATTCCGCTTAACCCCGCATTCGCCCTGTTAGGAATACCCACGGACATAGACCTTCCCAAACCAAAGTTGACCCTGCTGCAACTAGGTCTAGTGGTTGCGAAACGGGACATAGCTAAGATGTGGGGAGCTGTGGAGGGCCCGTCTTTCACCGAATGGAGAACGGGTATGGATATGTACCTGCTGGGGGAAAAAACGACCTATGCGGCACGGAGCTGCCCCAAAAAGTTTTGGAAAATTTGGAATCCATGGATTAAGCACTATGGACTCTCGCTCTCCGCCTCCCAATGAGTACTCATGGTAGGACACAATACGGGGAGGGAGGAAAGGGACCTGTAAACTGGATAATGCTGTCGGACTCTTCGTTACTACTGTTTAGAAATGATAATGATGTCAAACTGCACCTGTCTATATGTTTTGCTGAGGACCATTGTCTTCGTGCTGCTATTAAGAAAATGTCAATAAAAATAGTAAAAAGAAAAAAAAAAAGGATGAGTTTGGCAGTTGGATTCTGTGTGGTCTGCAGACTTCAGGGTGTGTGGGGTGAGTCCTACATAGAGTGTGTTGCTGTAGTCGAGCCAGCTGGTGACTAGGGTTTGAGTGACGGTTCATCTTGTTATGACAGGGAGCCATTTGAAGATCTTACAGAACATGAGAAGGGTGACAAAGCAGGCGGAGGAGACTACGTTGATCTGGTTTTTCATGGTGAGCTTGCTGTCCAGGATGATGCCAAGGTTGCAGGCATGGTCTGTCGGAATTCGTGAGGGTCCTAGTTCGGAGGGCCACCAGCAGCCGTTCCATGACGAGATGTTGTTCCTGAAGATCAGCACTTCCATTTTGATGTGTTGAGTTTTAGGCAGTTTTCTTTCATCCAGTCGACAAAACTTGTAATGCATCTGCGAAAGTTGGCCATAGTGGTGGAGGGGTCTTCGAAACCGAGAGGATGAGTTGAGTGTCGTCGGCGTAGGATATGATGTTTAGTCCGTGGGTTCTGACGATGTTGGTCAAGGGGGTCATGTAGGTGTCAAACAGTGTAGAGCTGAGGACGAGCATTGAGGGATGTTGAAGATGATGTTCTTGGGTTCTGAGGTGGAAGGAGGTAGGCGGACTCTCTGGGTTCTACCGGTGAGGAAGGAGGCGATCCATTTGACGGGGTTTGCTTGGATTCCAATGTGGTGCAGTCTCCTGATGAGGGTGTGATGAGACACAGTGTCAAAAGTAGGTGAGAGGTCGAGGAAGATTTGGGCCGCCATTTCTCCCCGGTCAGGAGGGTTCGCATATCGTCTGTAGCAGTAATAAGGGTTGTTTCAGTGCTGTGGTTGGTGCAGAATCCGGATTCGGAGGTGTCCAGAAGACTGTTGTTTTCCAGGTGTTCCATGAATTTGTCAGGAAAGGGAAGCAGAGAGATGGGCTGGTACATCTTGAGATAACTGGGGTCAGTGGATGGTTTCTGGAGAAGGGTTTTGACTTCTGCGTGTTTCCATTCTTCAGGGAAGGTGGCTGTGGAGATGGATGCATTGAGGATGGCGGTGAGCTTATTGCTGATTATCTTGCTCCTGAGGTTGAAGATGTGGTGGGGACAGGGATCCGTGGGTGCTCCAAAGTAGATAGAGTTCATGATGGCGGTGGTGTTTTTAGTGGTGAGCTGGTTCCCAGCTGGTGAGCTAGTGGTCGGGGTTCGCATTTGTGAGAGGGATGAGGCTGAGGGTGTCAGCGGCAGTGGGTTGGGATTCAAAGAATTTGTAGATGGTGGAGATCTTGTCATGGAAGAAGTTCCCAAGGGTGTCGCAGAGTTCCTGGGAAGGGGTGATGATGTTTCGGTGGCTGAGGCATTGGAGAACTTTCTGACGATGTTAAAGAGTTCTTTGCTGTGGGTGGAGCTGGCTTTGATGCAGTTGCTGAGAGCACTCCTTTTCATCTTTTTCAGGAGTTGGTACTATTGGTTGAGGGATGTGTTGAAAGTGACACAATCTGTGGGCTCCTTGCTGGTGCGCCTTCTCCTTTCAAGACGCTTGTAGTTTTGTTTTGTAGTTCTTAGTTCTGCGGTGTACCAGCTGGCTTGTTTGGGGGGTTTCTTGAGTTTGGTGGGCTTGACGGGGGCAACTCTGTCTGTGGAGTCGATGACCCAGGTGGAGAGGTTCTTGACAGCTTGTTCTAGGTTGATTGAGGTGTCAGGGTGAGAGTTGTTGAGGGCTTCTGCCCACTGACTCTGAGAATCTTTGTTCCAGCTCAAGTGGTGGCGAAGCCGGTAGGTTATGTGATAGTGAAGTGGACGATGGCGTGATCTGTCCAGGTGATCTCAGGGACATGGCTATACTTTACTCTGTCACTGGCTGTGAAGATGGGGCTGAGTGTGTGTCCTGCGATGTGTGTGGGGTAGGTGACCAGCTGGGTGAGGCTGATGTTGTTCATGCTTTCGAGGAGGTTTGTGGTGTTGGTGTTGTTAGTCATCAAGGTGAAAGTTGAGGTCTCTGAGGAAGATATAGTGCTTGGAGTCAATGGCGAGTGGGGCAATGAACTCGAGGATGGTGTCACAAAAGCTGGGGCGAGGTCCTGGAGGTCTGTAGGTGAGGGTGCCTCTGATGGTGGTTTTCCCTTCGGTTTGGAGTTGGAAGTTGAGGTGTTCCATGATCAGAGTGGCATCATCCACGGTGGTGGTGCAGAGGATGGTTTCTTTGGGGATGATGGCAATTCCACCTTTGCGTTTGTTGATGCAGTCTCGGTGTGCAATACTGTAGCCGTCTGGTGCTGCTGAGGCGATGCCGGTGTGGATGCAGGGTTGAGCTGGGTCTTGGTGAGGAAGATGGCCTTCGGTGTGAGGGAGGTGATGGTATCTCAGATCTCTGTTGCATGCTTACAGATTGATCGAGTGTTGAGCAGGAGGCAGTGGAGTAGATTTGGAGCGGTGGCAGTCTCAGTGTATGGAGAAGAGGCAGTGCTGGAAGGTAAATGGTCCTTCCATGTATCAAAGCGAGGTGCGGCAGGGACAGCATTTCAGATTTATAAAGGTCTGAGGAGGAAGGGGGGAAGACAACGGACAACAGGATGTGGAGGGCTCCACATAGGCCCCTCCTGTGCTCTGCACTTTACCTGTTAAGGAGCCTAAGACCATCTTCCAGATATACAAACATCCTGCGAGAAGTGGGGAATAGGGGTCCGGAGAGCAGGTCTCTTCATTTCTGAGGTTCCCTCTGCGGTACAAGGTCCCCTCTTTCTTGATTGCACTTACCTACATATGAGTCTAAGACCACTTTGCAGATACACAAAGGGCTTGGAGAAGCAGCCAATGGATTTGAAGGACCAATTCACACTGCAGGGCCACCTCCTGAACCCTTGCACTTTATCTGCATCCATGTGAGCCTTGAGGTCCCACCCCGGTCAATGGTAGCACCTGCCCCAGCATAGCACACAATCCCAATACAGGCAGATGCTGTTTCCTTCAGCTTTACCTGTTTATCTGCAGGGCACCACAAAAGTGATAGGATCCTTATTCACAGACAACCCGGTCTTGCTCTTTAAATGGTGTCTTATCTGCACAGTTTTGAGTATGACTGTGTTAGATGTTGAGTCACTGCTGTTTGTGCGCCATCACTACAAAACACCTCACAGTACTTAATAAATAAATCCACATTCACTTAATTCCCATACTGGTGCCAATCCAGCTGCATTTTTTTAACTGTACATACTAACAGGTACACTTTAATCACCACATTCAGTTTTAAACTCACTAACGCTGGCTCACCCTTTCATATGGATGAACAAATGTTTCCCAAATAGCAAATTGTTATGTTTTCTATTCCACTCTAATACAATGTTCCAAGAAGTCTCTGTTGGTGAACATTCTATGCAATGACATAACATACACCTTTCCATTTGCGCAAACCAGTGGAGCAGTTTCAAAATGATGCTTTACACATCAGGTCATTCGCTTCAACCTTTTATATGAAGGCTTTATTACCACACTGTTGGACATGGGATTTCTGGTTGGCTAGGGTATGCACCGAAGCCAGGCAGAACCCTCCACTGTAATCAGGGTACACACCCAAGGTAACGCTTGCACACCACCTTGGTAGATTGGCAGAGCAGTCAAACTTATCCCAGAGGCAATGTGTAAAGTGTTTGCGCAACACAAACACATTTTGTGTATATTGCATATAACACATAGACCACAATCACATAAACCATAAATCACTTTGCCAACTAAGCAATTGTCATAATCAGCACAGTTGGTGCAATAAAGTAAAAACCTATATATTGCACATGTCATAAGCACACCCTCCCTGCGTACCCAGGGCAAATTCTGAAATAATGTTTGTTATCCTGACCTTGCAAGGCAAAAACGACATACATTAGAAAACATCAGGGCCTGTAATGCAGGTTAGGTCATACATAAATCATGGTTGCTGGGCATACTATGCCAGTCCTGGACATGTGAGAAAAACAACATACATCACAAAATCAGGGCATAAGTATGACACAGTTAGGTAATGCACAACACAGCATATCCATGTCACCATAAACAGCACAAGTCACAGCGCACTGGCGCTTCTATTAGACCTGTTATGGTAGGCAGTACATTCATGTAGGGCGCAGAACCCTCTGGGTGCCTCCTACCTTAAGTCCAGTAATCAATGCTCTCTGATATGTAGGCTACCGGGCCACCTGCCTGCCTACAACAGTGAATTCGGTAGTTCAAGATGCTTTCCTACCATGTGGCCAGTTCCACTAGGACCCGGGGGTCTCTTTCCTGGTTCAACCCCACAATTTCACCACACAAAAGAAGTGAAGAACCGGTGGGTGGGGCACACACACTATCCCTCTCGGCGGGGCAATCTCACTAGGTCTCCCACATATGCAGTCCCCTGAGGCAGCGGCGGACGCTGCAAGCTCTCCCTCTAGGGGAGCTACAGCTGGGTATGAATATGGGCAGAAGAGCTCTCCCCTCCAGGACTATGCAGTCACTCTTCTCACAATGACTTGTGCCACCCGCGAAGGAGGCCGGGTGGGTTCCTGGCTTTATGGCGGGCCCCCACACAGTACCTCCATAAGCAAGCTGCTGCTCGCGACCGTTTGGTGCAGCCACTGATATTCACCCTTTCACAGGGAACACAGCCACCACAAATAAAGGAGCCGCTTGGACAGGCAGCAACAGAAGACACTCTCCTTCATCAATCGGACCGCAAGCCCTGCTCTCCACGTCTCTCACGGCAGAGGGGGACTCACTGTAGGTTTTTTAACAGCCTGCACACGATCAAACGCAGGGGAAGGATGCCTCCACAAGGTGCTTCCCCTTGCAGTAGGTGTAGTCGCAGCCTCCCTTGGGTCCGGGTAAGACATCAGGACTTCGCTGGAAAACGAATGAGAGCCCACAGCGCTCACCATGCCCTGGCTCTGGGGACAAGCAGATCAGTTGCAGTGCCTGCCACATGCTGATCTTTTGGCCTCTGCTGAGACAGCAGAAAACTAAGTGCTCACCCCGCACTTCTTCCTTGGCACAGGTCGGGACCATAAGGGGGAAAATCCCCCAGACTTCTACATGAACCGGGGTGGGGAAGAAGCCAACCAGCCCCTTGAGAACAACTGGGGGCACAAGAGCAGAGAACGAGCTACAGGCCAGCACATCAGAGTCCTTGTAGCCAGTGGCAGTCCTTCTTGCAGCACAAGCAGGCTACAGGTCAGCACAACATGAGAGTAAGTCCAATTGTGGTTGCTCCTGGCAGCATAACAGCCCCTCCTGGCAATGTGCAGTCTGCAGGACCAGCAGCATCTGGGTACAAGACCACACAGTATCTAATATCATGGGGTCAGAAGCACTGTACTTATACTCCAAATGTCTTTGTTCTGGAAGTAACTTCAAATAACTTCAGAAGTGCAAAACACCCTCATTCAGTCCCCAGCCCTGGCTCCAGACACAATACAGGGGTGCGGAGACAGCATTGTCAAAGGCAGGCACAGCCCTATTCAGGTGCAGGTGACAACTCCTCCCACCACTCTAGCCCAGGAAGACTCATCCGAATATGTGGGGTACACATCAGCTCCCTCTGTGACTGTCTAGAGTGAATGCACAAAACAGGCCCCTGTCAGTCTAAACCAGATGTTGATTGGAGTCAGACTCAGTGGCAGCTGGCATGGATCGGGGTGGTGGGAAAGGGGGTAAATAAAAGAAAATTTCTCTTGCCTCCTCGCTGCATATCTCCTCCTCCTCCCGCCGCTCTGGCCGAAACAGGAAGCACCCAAGCTCCTCTAAGCCTATCACAATGCTGCAAGGGAGCATTGTAATTGGTCTGAGCGCCGTGGTTCAGCGCTCAGACGGGGACTGGGAGCCTGGGCGTGTTCTCCACTGAGGCTGTAATGCAGCCTGGGTGAAGAAGATGCAAAGTGTGCATGACTGTTTGGCTGGCCCCAGACGGCCGGCCAAACATTCATGCACACTTACAGTGCCACCACTCCTCCCCCTGCTTCTCTGTTAGCAGAGCAGCCCCGCCCTGCCCACAAAGCGGCCGCAGCAGGAAAAAATAAAATGATAATAACTTTGAGTTATTATCATTTTATTTTTCCTTTATTTACACTGCTAAAAAGGAGAGGGGCGATGCTCCTCCACCTTAGCGGAGGAGCCGCCACTGATCAGGCTGCAAAGCAAGAAGAGTCATAAGCACACAGAAATGCCCACTTCTAAAAGTGGGATTTCAAAAATAGTAATGAAAAATTTGCTTTCACCAATAGGCAAGATTTATCACCACTACCAAACATGGCAATACTGCTCCTTCTAGATTAGAAATTACCACTAAAAAACATACCAGGGAACCCCAAATGCAAACCTATGACAGGAGCAGCCTCACAGCAGTGAGAAACCAAATAGGCTGTTTGTCACTACCAGGACATGCCAGACACAAAGGCACATGTCCTACCTGGTATCTACACAGCAACCTGCTCATAGGGTTACCTTTGGCCTCCCATAGGGGTGGCCTATATGTAGTAAAAGGGGAGTTTCAGACTTGGCAACCACCTTAAATGCCAAGTCTTTGTGGCAGTAAACTGCGCACGCAGGCTCTGCAATGGCAGAGGCCTGAGACAGGTTTGAAAGGCTACTTCTGTGGGTGGTGCAAGCAGCGCTGAAGGTCCACTAGTAGCATTTAATTTACAGGCCCTGAGTATATAGAATACCACTGTACAATGGACTTACAGGTAAATTAAATATGCCAAACAGGTGTAGACTAATCTTATCAACGTCACAGGAGCGAGCACATGCACTTTAGCATCGATCAGCTGTGGTAAAGTGCCCAGAGTCATAAAACCAACAAAAACAGGTCAGAAAAAATACAGGTGGAATGAAAGATTTTGTGGATAACCCTGCAAAAAGGGAAGGTCCAACACCCGCAATGAAATATGCATAACAAAGAAAGGCTTCACGCCTGCAAAGTGCTGGCAGCTTTTTAATTTTTAATACTAGTTGCATACAAAAAAAATACTCAGTGAGGACCCCTACAGGAAGGTGGCACCTCAATGCAGACTTACAATTTGGCAACGAATCCCACAGGAGATCTTGAATTAATTGCATTAATTCAACCGACCCGAACATTTGGGGGAAAAAAACTCTTATTTGCCATCCGTTATAGTTCTTTAGCAGCTTCAGATGCTTGAAGCTTTTTCCCGCCTGCCTTTCCCAGTAAAACACCCTTAACACCCATGAAACAATTCAACTTCCTAAAAGTGTTTCAAATAGAATTACACTGTGAAAACACTGCACGAGTGATCAATGGTACTACCAAGACATGCTACATTAGTGCTGCCATCAATTGTCTATGAGGCTGCTGGAGCAAACTAGCTGAGAATGAAGAACAACAATGAGGTAAGTGAGCTTGCGCTACATCAAAAGACACTCCAATTACAGCCCGCTGGGTGCCACCCAAAAGTAAAATGTCACCCACCTGACGCACCCAAGCCCAGTTTTTCCCCTATTAAAAATCAGTGTAGAGATGCCAGTGTTCTCATAACGAGGCCACGCAGCAAGAGGCCATGTAATTATATCTTGTTTAGAAACGTGATGCACCCTCTGCACGGTACAGTCCAGAAGAAACCAAGAGGTGAGCTGGGCGATCTGCAGCCGCAGGCACCCATCACACACATCTCAGTTGGGTGTGGCACTCTGTTCATAATGGAGGGGACAGCAAATGCGCACTAAATAACCAGTTGAGGTCCCACATTTGGGGCGTTTAGCACTTATGTGCTCGAGTACATAGCGTTAGGGTACTGAAGAAGCACTATCTTTTGTCGTAAAGCTTAAAAAAGCGAAAAGCCTCTCCTGGCTAACTTTCTTACAAATGCATCTAATATGACGCAGAATCAGGCTTGCATGTGCTGGCCATGTTAAGTAAGGGGAAACCCCCTTAATTCAATAAGACTGCCATACAAGCCCCCAGTCATCATGTTTCAACGTGGAAGCCATGTAGGCGAGCACATACACTCTCATAAGTCAATACGAAGACAGCAAGCACTTTTAATTGAAGTACACTAACTATGCCTAATCAAATGTGATACTCCTGGCTCCCAAATTGTGGGTGGAGCGCTGTCAAGCCAGCCCATAAAAATCACAAAGTGTTACAGCCCCAAACAGGACAGTGGATGAGGAAGAGTGCAAGATGACAAATGGGAGCAAATGGGAGGCTCCAGTCAGGATCTGGTAGGTGAATTAGGTCAGGATTTAAGTATCTCAGCCCCACATATTTCCAAATCCTGATGCACCACAAGTGCCCCCACCCCCTCCCCCCACATTACTCCACCACCAAAAGATCAAATTAGGTGGGGTTGTGGAAAAAACAACAAAGCAGAGGGTGAGGGCAATGAGCTTACCGAAGCTATCAGAGGTAAAAACGGTCAAAGACGTGGCATCATACCAGGAAGGCACCTGAACTTCAGTCTGCATTAAGAATGAGACCAACACCAACAGGTACAGTGGCATTTGTCAGGTGACTACATTCCTCAAGCCTTATCAAGTGGTCGAAGCACTAGTGGGGATACCAACTACCCAGGAGAAGAATCAGAGACCACTGACACTATGTCCTCACCCATCACTGCAACTCCCCCAGCATCTGTTGGTGACTCACTTCACATCACATGCCTCACGTCCCTCAGAGGAGCACAACCGGGAGCACGAAACAGGAAGCGCTGGGATGGAACCATTTTAAGCTGACACTGCTCCAGCACCTGCCTCCCTGTTGTCAATTTTTGAAAACCAATCTTATTTCACCAAAAATAAAAGGCATATATTTGTCATTAATAAACATGTTTTTGTCCTGAAATAAAAGCTTTTACTTTTTCCTAATTATACATTTTGTAACCAAACATCAGCTTGTATTTTTCATCAAATATTTACATGTACTACTGACACACATGAAGAGACTTTGCCTCAAATCGCTTATTGTCTCCATCTCATGCAATGGATGCTGACAATATAGAAAGAATTACCACTATTAAATCAGTACCACCATTATACACGAGAGGAGATTTTTTTATTTTATCGTTGCCCACAATATTACCAGAATTTCTGTTGTATTGCTAGGCTTAATATTACATTGTGTTGGACATTTTCATGCCATATATTTCCTCATTTAGAAAGAAACAAGACTTACCCTCATTATGCTAGGCCAGAGTTATATTAAAGGTGGCATCAATGATTAATGGATCCCCACCATCAGATCATCATTTTGCTTTGTTCACCCATTTTCATTTTTGCAAAAGTACAAGAAGGATTTTTCCTTTGATTTGCTGGACAGTGTTAATAGCATGAGTCAAACTATCTCCTATTTGCAGAATCAGCTTATATCCAAACTTTAGAAGGGCTTGTCACGGATCAGAAAGTTGGCACCTTATGGTCCCAGGGAAATATAGGGCACAGAAGGGCATCTTTGTGAAAGAGCCATCTGACCAGTTGAGACTGGACTTTGGTAAGGCTCTTGCTATACAGGGAGTGAATGAGCCTGTCTCCCACAGCTGTCTGTTCCCTAGTATCCTAGAAGATGTCCCTGGCAGTTTGGGAGCTTCAAGAATGACCAGGATGAAGGTGTCTAGAGTCATTAGTACTTAAAAAGTAATTTCAGCCTACCGAGAACAAGTATAAGATGCCAAGTATACTTGGGAAATATGCAAACTCATGGGGGGGGGGGAGATTGATTAATTCCTGGTTTGTCATGCTCTACACTTTCTCGCAGAAAAAAAAAAGCTTCAGAGGGATCTCATTCAGAATGTATCTCTCCAAGTGAAGCACTGTTTGTTTGCCACTCCAGTTCTTGCTCCACTGGAGGATTTTGAATCATTCAAGGGGAATCATTCGGGGAATTCCCCGACTTGTGCGGCCGCAGTAATACTATTGATTAATCTCCAGCTGAATGATTCAGCTGCTTTTCCGACATAAGGATCCAAATATCCACTCAGAAGATCTCGAAAATTTAAAACAAGCGCTGGTTATACAAAGAATCCAACCTGTAGGTGGATTTGCGTGTGAAACAAAACCCCACCTTCACTGGCTGTCCTTCTCATTGTCCTGAAGAAGACCCGCTGTGACGTTGGTTTAACTATGCACGCTCCTGGGTCGAAATGTTGACGCCTCGCATCAATCCATTTCCTACAGTCTCTTCACCCCAAAAATTGAAAAGAAATTTAGATCAGGGTCTCTATAATATTCTGTATAGGGACGGATGCTAACTGATTCAGACATTTTATACTTTTTCCTCACTGTACATATTGTATGCACATTACCACTTTGTCACTTATTTTCACTTATTTTCACCTGAAAGTCACCAACTTGGGGGGGCGTGGCCAAGATGGCGATGGGAGCGGACGCTGTCTAAAGGAGCTCTGCGCCCACCTGCGTAAAAATCCTGCAAGATCCTACCTGTTCGGAGCCCCACACACCATATACGCCCCTAATTGTTGCTGGGAGGGCAGTGGCCAAGTACCAGGGGGTCCCGGTCGCTGTGGACTGTTCCGGAGGTGATAATTGGTGACAGTCTGGGCTGGCACTGCATGTGTGGCTGCGGTGTACATGCTGGGCTGTTGGTATGGTGAAAAACAGGCCTGTGAGGAGCCCGGCCCCGGAGAAGAACGGTGTGCTGGGGGGTCGGGGCCTTCCTGGTGGCGACTGTGGTCCCCCCCTTAGGGGTTCCTGAGGCCCGTGGTTGGAGGGTGGAGAGGGGACCCGGTGCCAGATGTGGAGGTAGTGGTGAGCCGGAGGCAGACTGTGGCCCGGTTGGGGCCTCCCCCAGCCTCGAGGCCGAAGCTCGTATAATAGGCCGTGCTTGTGCAGTGCAACACACGCCTGAGAGGAGCCCTGGCCCGGGAGACGATTTACAAGCTGGGGAATCGAGTGCCTCTGGGAGATCGATGAGGTCCCCCTCTGCGGCCCTGAAGACCGTGGGCGGAGGGAGGACCTGACGCCGGGATGCTGCTCCGGAGGTGAGCCCTAATGTCGACGGGGGTCGGGTTGAGTCCCGGTCGGGGCATCCCTGCCCTTGAGGCCACCTTGCAGCGATCGCCTCGCCTCCTATCTCCCTTCTACTGGCCTGTTCCGAGGGAGTTAGAGACTCACTGAGCTGGCTGCAGGGGGTCGTGGGTAAGCCCCATACAGCCACAAACGTGGCCCGTGGATCGGGGCCTGCCTGCTCCCTCTCGCCCATCCCCCACCGGTGGGCAGGAAGTGCCTGGATCGTGGTGCCGGCTCCCCGAGTGGAGATCGTGAGGATCCTGGCCCCCTGCACCTGATCACCTCGCCCTACACTGGAGCGCTGGAAGCGCGAAAGATAATAGGACTCGTGGCACCACTCAGACCAGACTAAAAGAGGGTTCGGAGGTCGGGCAGGGCCTACAGTCCTGAATGGAGGTGAGGTGGTGCCACTAGGGGGGTAAAGTTGGATGCGCTTTGCATTGAGAGCAGGGAGACGTAGAGGGAATCGAGCGCTGGCCCTCCACACGGGTCACGGATGAACACTTGAGAGGGATACAGGTGGTGCATGTGAGGCATTAGCTGGACCTGAGGACATTGCCTAACCATGGCTCCTGACTGCAAGTAGTTGGGATGACTGCCTGCCCTGGCTGGGACGCGCTGGCGGGTGCCCGCCATTCCGGGTGCAAAGACATTTCACACACCAGATCAGTGCTCCTGCACGTGCGCGCCGGGTGATGCGGCCTGCTCACCGTGTACTGGTGGTGGGGTGCCAGAGCTACGGACCGGTGGGTACGCCAAGCTGCATACCAAGCAAAGGGCAAGGATCGTCTACCGAGGGCTGCTCAGCAAACAAAGATGGACAAGTTTACTGCTCAGGGTTTGCCCCCAAAGACTGCTCCGCTGCCCAGGATGTCGACGGGGGAGGTGCGGCGCAACCTGAGCCCACAGGATCTCAAATCTTGGCTGCTATTGAATCCTCCAGCGCAAAGGTGCAGGCAAAAATAAACGCGGTCTCCCAGGATGTGGGATTGCTGCGGGCGGACCTTCGCACAGTCACAGAGCAGTCACTGGCCACAGAGCAGACGGTTAGTGAGCTGCGGGAGGAGGTTTCGGCCCTGAAGGTGACACTTACTGAGCTCTCACAAAAAACAATGTCCTTGGAGCGCCGAGCGGAGGATGCGGAAGGACGATCCCACAGATGTAACCTGCGTTTTGTTGGTTTCCTGGAGCGGGCTGAAGGGAGGGAACCGGAACTCTTCCTAGAAAAATGGATCAGGGGGGCGCTGCCTACGGCCAGGCTTTCCTCCGTCTTCATATTAGAGCGTGCACACCGGGCACTCGTTGCACCGCCGCCGCCGGGGGCTCCACCCAGGACCCTCTTCGCCAGGACCCTCAATTATAGAGATAGGGAATTTATCCTTAGGGCGGCACCACAGGATGGGGATCCGGCGTTCGAGAACCAGAAAATTCAAATTTTTCCGGATTACACCCGCATGGTTCAACAGCAGAGGGCATCCTTCCTTGGAGTCAAGCAGAAATTGCGAGCCATGAACCTTCAGGACATGCTTCTCTACCCAGCGAAGTTGAATGTCCTTCATGCTGATCGCACACACTTTTTTACAACACCGGAGGAGGTGTGGGACTGGTTGGAGGTCCATGGTGAAGGATGGGTGCTGCGAAGGGGACAAGTGTTGGCAAGATCCTCTGTGAAGCCTCAGGGTGGAACTGGCAGAGGCCGCACTGGAAAACCCAGTAAAAGCTCCAGATCGACACAGAGGGTGGTGGTGCAGCAGGATGGGTCCTTGGAACTGGAGGGGGCTGACTCAGGAGGCGAGGGCAGGAGATCCCCCCGGATAGACCTGGAAACTCAATGGGCTGAACAGGATGCTGTCAGAGCTCTGGTCGAGGTGGTAACGGCCACAGGTTCGGACACAAGCATGGGCAAGGTCATCGAAGACACTCCACAGCAAACAGATCCTGCATGAACGCTTGAAAAGAGGACACAGTGGTGAACAGAGTAACCCAAATAAGGGACGCAACTTGGGACGCAACTTGTGCCTTCACCCTCTTGGGGGTGCCTGGGTTTGGAATATGAAGGGGTCACTTTCTTCCTCCCCCTCTCCCCTTTCTCCTTTTCTCATACTAGTGTGGGGAATCCAGATGGTCAATGCAAATGGTGTGGGTGGGCACCGTCTCTTGCCTCCCCCGTAGCCTCTCTTTCTCTCTTTACCCCTCTCTCCTTACTCCTGCATCCCTACTATTCTCTTGATCTCTCAACTTTCGTTCTAACTCCTTTCTCTTTGGGAGGAGATATTGCTTGGCTGGGGACGTAAACATTGAGGTGTTTGACTATGAGTGACTGAGGTATGCATGGGAGTGATTGTTGATTGGGCTAGGGTGGGCTCGGCTGATGGACGCCCCGGTGGTCTGGGTGGGGCACAACCCTTTGTCCCGATAGTGGAGACAACAGAAGTGTTAATGGGTATTGGTTGCAATGGTGCGAGTGGCATGGTGTCTGAGTGGAGTGAGTGTGTGGTTTTGTTATTGTTGCCATTTTTTAATGTACAGATGGAAACTGTGCTGTTGTTAATGAGGTGTACAATTGGGGTAGGAGGTGTGATGTTTGGGGATCATATAGGGATGCACGTCGGTTTAAAACAATGTCTACCCGGGGGGTTGGGGGTTTCCAGTGTTCAAGATATGGGGTTGTTTGGCAGCGGCGGAAGGCAGGTCGGTAACATTCGGGTTGAAACTGGTGGTTATTGTTGGTCATGGGGCACTATAAAATTATAACATGGAATGTGAGAGGGCTAAACTAGTTTGTGAAGCGTTATCGAGTGCAGAAGTATTTGCGGCAGCAGGGTACACAGGTGCCTATGTTACAGGAGACTCACCTACTAGACACTGAAATACAGAAACTCCACAAAAAATGGAGGGGACAATTGTTTGCATCCACATTCTCTTCCTATGCCAGGGGGGTAGCTATATGGATAGCTCCACAGGTCCCGTTTATACTCCGCAGCTATGAAGCTGATGTAGTGGGTAGATATGTAATAGTGCATGGCTATATGGATGGGATGGAGGTGTGTCTGGTGAACGTTTATGCCCCAAACCTGGATGACGCGGATTTCTTTGGTGAGTTGGAGAATCGGTTACTACCATACATTGGGATACCAATGGTATGGGCGGGTGACTTCAATTGCGTGCTAGACACCCCTCCAAACACCACACCAAGCCGAATATGTCAGCGGCCCTGAGAGGGGTAATGGACAGGCATCAGTGTGTCCACAAGGCCCTGTGCAATAATGGCCCCACCTATCTCGTGGAGAAATTTAAGCCCACGTTCCCTCCAGGGCTCTTCGCTCGGGTGCCAAATCCCTTCTCTTGGTTCCCAGAGTGAGGAAAACAAGGTTGGGCGGGAAGGCTTTCTCCTATCTCGCTCCGCTTTACTGGAATCAGCTTCCCACTCATCTCAGACAATGCTCTGACTTTCTCCAATTTAGAAAGCTTCTTAAGACTGCCCTGTTCTAACATTGCTCAGCTAGCTTTATGGTAATATCGTCCGAAGCGCAGAGATATCCCTCCGGGGATGATTCAGGCACTATCCAAGATTTATAAATAAATAAAATAAATAAATATGGCGTGAAACGCACCCTGAAGAACGACAGTATACATGTTATACGCCGGCCCGCGTGGTCTACAGTAGGTTCGACAGGTTTCTGCTCTCCCGTGAGTAGTGTGGTAGTGTGGTGGGGCCACAGTACTGGGCCGCTTCCTATCGGATCATGCCCCTGTGCTGTTAGAAAGGGGACCTGAGAGGATTAGGCCGAGAGTCCCGATATGGCGATTGCAATCATCTGCGCTAAGAGACCAAGTATTCAGAGAAGAACTTGGGAAAACCGTACTAGATTATTTCAATGAGAATTGGTCTACTACTAGAACTAGAAGTAATGAATGGGATACATTCAAAGTGGTCACTAGAGGGGACTGCCAGTCTAGGGTGGGGGCACCAGGAAACGACTAGAGATGGAACTGAGTGGGGCGGTATACACGTTGGCTAGGCTACATCGCGAGTTACGTGCGTTGGATCAGCCTTCAGATGCCCTCTTACAGGTGCAGCGTGTAGTGGGGGAGACCCGGGATAGATTGGATTGCTTGACCCGCAGGGAATACCAGCAGTTACTACATAGAGAAGGGGACAGATCGGGTAGACTGCTCGCGTGGTTGTTAAAATGTGAACGCCCACACCGATGAGTCTTACACTGCATCGCCCCGAGGGAGGGACAGTGAACACACAGGTCGGTGTCAATGCAGTTTTTTCCGCTCACCTGACTGATACATACCACGGGATCATAGGTGGCGAGAGGTCAGATGGGGGTGACTTCCTTCGAGGGCTTCCACTACCACAGCTTTCGGATGAACAGAGGGAGGAACTGGAGGCAGCACTCCAGCTGGAGGACCTACAGGAAGACCTACAGGGGATGGCCAGGTGCAAGGCGCCGGGCCCAGACGGTCTGCCTGTTGAACCTTATCAGGCGTATGGCGATATAATCCTTCCGCGTCCGTTAGATACGTTGCAGGAGGCTAAGCAGGCTGAAATCCTTCCCCATTCCATGCGTGAGGCGCAGATTGCCATGCTCCCCTGTCATAAGGTTTCTGCACATACACAGAGCTATGCACAGGAAAATGGGACCCCGGAATACAGTGGTTTGCCACCATATACCGTAGCACCCAAAAACCCCAACCCAACTAGCTTAGCATCCCATTAGCACCCAAGCACTAATGTTTGGACAACCCAGAACACGGTATCTTTATCTCAGGACTCACTGAAGCAAGAACACTCTTTCGCCACTCACTCGTACTTGTCCACAAGGTGCGTAGGAAGAGACACTGGATAGGTTAAAATGTTTATTCCAACTTACGTGCTCTAATGTACAGTACACGTGTCAGTACTAATAGCATAATGCATATTACTAATATAAGCAGCATGGTTACAATTCCATAGAATACAAACGGGGAAAGCATCTCAGAGCTCAGTGGATAAACGTATAAATAACATTACCACCCTCCCCTTGCAGTAAGATAGTTCATTATAATAATAGAAGACCTCTGGGCTTTGACTAGCGAACCCCCATACCTCAGTCTCTAGATGCAGAATTACATCAGCAGGACATCATAGCTCTTCTCACTGAAAGGGATTTCTCCAAGTGTGTTTAAGCGCTAGTAAACCACAGTATTAAAAGCATATCAAATTCTTCATGGCAATTGCACATAATGTTATGTCTGGGTGCGCGAGACTGGCCATATCAGGAAGAACCAGAATACATTGTTATGCGACCTTGTACATGTTTGTGCAGACTGAGCCCAAAAAGGTGAACAACAGAAAATGCAGACAGTGCAAAAGAACTTGGCACGAGCAAAGGGCGAGGAAGGCCGGGCTCAGTGTAACGTGCGCAAAGGAAAGCAGCATGGCAGCCAGGCCTAGGCCAACATAACAAGGCAGGTAACAATCCACAAGACACCCTCCCCTGGACAGTCCGGCGGCCAGGACAGAGGCCCATCCGAGGAGAAAAACAGATGTCGGAGCACAGGGAGCGCCCAAACGGCGAAGGGCAGGTCAATCCATGAAAGTGAAAGTGCAGAAAAAGCCATACCCTCCAAGAGTTCATCATTGGAATCGTCAAAAACATAGATGCCATCCAATCCATGAGTTCGAAAGAGCAGGAATGCTCCTCAGCAAAGGGAGCATCCATAAGCAATGCGGGACAGCTTGCGTGATAAATAAAACAGCTTCGTTGTAGGAGATCCTGGGCAGCCGCCCAGATATCCCATTGCGCCAAAATCCCCAGTGCAGCCGCACGCGCCATACAGCCAGCGACGGAACAGTCCTGCTCATGGGCCTCTAAGGGACCCATCAACTGAACAAAATCCGGAACAGACAATGACGAATTGGAGAGGCAATAATCCAGAGTCCAGGTGAAAGGACAGCGGACACAAGTCATCACAGGTTGCACGCAAGTGAAATACGCAAAGCAAAATGAAAGAGTATATGACACGCTCAGTGTCGCCAATGGCAAGACACCAAAACCGGCCAAAAGGCGCTCACGGAGCAGCTGGAGGCGTTCTGGATCGAGCAGGTCCCATCGGGGAGCAGCCATTGCGCAGAAAGCAAATTAAGAGCAAGACACCAGCCGCTAAAGCGAGGATCAATGGGAAACCGCCAAAGACACTGGAAAATATAGAATGCATGAAAGCCGGGATGACACCAAAAATAGTTTGGAAGGAGGACACCAAGCCCGACCCAACGACCTTAAAAAAGTGTACTAGGCCTTCAGTGTTAGATGCGTTAAAAATACGATGTATTAACTCCCCAAAATGTTGGGGGAGATTAGTGTTTAAAAGGGCCTGTATTTCACTGTGGGTACTCGCCACCTGGAGAATGAATGTCTCCCGGGCGGACGTGAGCATAACTTCCTCGTTTAATAATAGTGCCTTTATTCTGCTCAGTCTATTGAAATCTGCTTCCATGGTAGGGATGGAAGGCCAAATAGAGATATCAACCTTGCCATGAGGGGGAGGAAAAAGCACATTTTTGCAGCAGACAACCCTGTGTGAAACTGTTACAATGTAAGGAATGCCAGCCTGCAGGCCACAACAGTTTTCGTTATTTAAAAGTAAATAACTACCATTGGAAAGGAGAGTGAAAGTAGGAGAAATAACAGGAGCAGGAATACCTTGCAGCACACAAGCAAGATTAGGAGAGGAAACGCTACATGAGCCATGCAATTTAAAGTGTTTACAAATAAGCGAATGACCTATAGTCGAGTCGCAGTACTCCCCGTGAGAAAGACTTCCTTGCCGTCCCGAAGGCATTTATACATGAAAGGCAAGGACCAGAGTTCATGCAGGAAAGCACTGCCCAATGGCCGGTAACGGCCCACAGGATAATGTTTCATGCACGAGTCAAATTCAAACAGGGAAAATGGTAAAGCTATAACCCCATGGACTAGCCATACAGCAGAATCGAGTTCTGCAACAGAGAACGGCAAAGGATCCACCTTTTCGATATGTAATAGAGTGTAAGTTGCATCCTTCATGGACATAAATTGCTGTTTGTCAGTTAAGTTAAAAGGTAGAAATAAGGCAGAGGTGTTCAAAAATGCCAAGGCACTTTACCTAACTTAAGCGTCTGTAAAGTCCATGCAAACTGCATAACTGAGCGCAATTGATTCTGACCATGATATAACACAGAAACATCATCTTGTACAATATCGACAACAGAGGACACAATATTCTCTAAAGTGTAAATGCGAGAAGACAGGGTATTAATACTATTGTCAACAACAGCAAGCACCTTTTCCATATTTGCTTGATCTATTTCCCGAAGACGGGAAGCAGCTTCCATTTGTGATAGCTTCCAGAGTTCATTATACGTTTCATAAATGAATCTCTTAGGTCGGGGACCACGAGGTCCCAAAACAAAGTCGGACAGATCAATATTGCCTGTAAGGAGGGACAAATGTTGTTTAACAGAATCAAGGGACGAATGTTGCAGCCATTGTTTGCATAATTTACCAACAGAGTATGTAGTGACAGTACGGGCATCAGTAAACCTCGGATCAGGCCTATTCTGTGTGTAGCTAGCTCCTGAGTCGTGAAAACGCATTTGACATGCATTTGATGATATAGGCCATACCAACCAGGGTGACTGACCCAGCTCAGAAACATTAAACGAATTATTTTGTAACATTGCCTGCAGGGACACAAGGGACATATTGAATCGTGAGCTTTCATTTGGAAAACTCGACAGGGATGGTATTGATGGCGTATTCAATTGTTTAGTGGTTGCTAAGCCCCAACATGTAGTCTGATAGATGGAAGCATTTAGGAACATAATTTGGGTAGGGATGAGGCAAGCACGATGCAACGCCTCGGTTCCCTGTACCTGCCATGGCTTGGAGCCCCAAATAGATTTCAAATCTATTGTATCCTCCCAGTACTCATAACCACCCACTGCTAGGGCACTTAAAAAGGAACCCGAATAAAGCAATTTGGTGTGTGTTAACATAATTTTCTGAGTTGATGTGGTATTAAGTCTAAAATAATAGGATGCAGGGTTTGACCGATTAAAATCAGTAAAATAGGTAAACTTATTTCGAAGAGTTTGTGAGCTACCTGGCAAGGGGTTTGGACAATGTTCCCATTGGGTGTAGTTAACAGAACTACGCAGGGCACTTGGCTTATGGAGAAAATGATTACCCCAATGTTGGTAACAATACAAATCGGCATAATTCGCAGAATTCATATATAAATCTTCAGCATTAAAAGATGCATAATATTTTAAATCGGCAAACAATGCTTCAACGGCATGCACATCCCAATCATCAGAATGAATATTATTTTGTACTACATCACCCATCGAAACACGAAGGACATTAGGTACATTAATAATTTCCGTCGGACCATGGATTTGATAGTTCACTGCATCCCATACGATGCCATCAGCAACTGGAAAAGCTGAAATGCTCACAAATGTGTGGTCACGCTTCATGATGTGAGACGAGGAATGAGGAGCCAAAGTTCCAGACACATAGTCCACAGCAGAGCGTTCAGGTAAATAGTGACCATTGATTAGTAGAAAAACACTGTGACAAAGCCAATGGACATGAACAAAAAATCAAGAAAAGTACCAACCAGATGTATGTCCAGGGTGGAATCAAAAAATTGTCTCTAAACCAGGATACAAAAAGACTGAACTTGGATGGGACTTTTGAAGATGTGGAATCCGAATCAAAGGAATAACGAGTCGGGCTCAGTGGCGTTATTGGTTGATGTGCCACCGATTCAGATGCAGGATAAGTATACTCGTCCTCGTCGATATTGGTGGAAAGTTGGGGATCAATCGTAGTTTCAGGCAAATCAACCATCTCAATTACAGCATCAGCGATCGTTCGTGCAGATGGACTATGAACATATGTCCGATAAATGGCAGGACAAGAGACCGCTGGTGTGACACTATTCAGGATCGGCCAGGCGCTGTAGCTTGACATTTTCAACTGAGATGTATCTGTTCTCTTTGCGACCAGGAAGCGGTGGTAAAATGACTGTACGTGTTCCCTTCAGGCCAAGAACTGGAACCGGTGCACGAAAAGAGGGGCCAAATTCTTTTTTGTTTTCAACCTTCTCTCGAACCAGTTCTCCAACTTTCGGAAGCCAGCCGGCTACCGGAATCTGCAACGCAGGATCTGTGGCTGAAGGCAAATGTGTAGTTGCAAGTTTGTCTCGGGCTTCTTGTAAGTCCTGTAACATAGCAGAATGGTTATCTACATCAAACTTGGCGGATTGCGCCGCGATGTCTGGACCCTCAAGGTCAGGCACAAACATTCTTATGCCAAAGAGCATTTCGTATGGGGTCCGCCCACCCAGAGGTCTTCTAGGGAGATTATTAAGTGCACGCTGAACGGTATACAAATGGGCCAGCCAGTTCCTGCCAGTACCTATAACCCTAGCTGTTAAGGATTGCTTTAAGTCACGGTTCATTCGTTCAACGATAGAGTTGCCCTCAGGCCTATACGGAGACGAAAATTTCACCCGCACCCCAAGCGAAGCCATTGCATCCTTGTAAGCCCTAGAGGCAAACGCTGGACCTTGGTCCGAATGGAAGGTGCCGCATGCGAAAATTCCCACAAAGACACGCAAATCCCTGATTACATTTCGGGCGTCAGCACTCCGTTGTGGCCAGACCCAGAGAAACCGTGTGCACGAGTCCACTGCCACTAAGATGTATTTATAAGCAGTGTCTGATGAGAATGGACCGCAGTGATCCAAGTAAACACACCCAAAGGGTCTGTTAGCAATGCAGAGCGGTGTTTGTGGTGGACGTGTTACCGTGGAAGGCTTAATCTGTTGACAAACGTCGCAAGAAAGCACAAAAGCACGGGTGTCTTTATATAACCCACGCCACCAATAACGCTGCTGCAAGATGGAAACCGTAGCTGACACACCTGCATGTGCCGAAGCCATGCCTTCGTGTGCAGCTGATATCAAGGCACTCCTGCGGTCCGCGTTGGGGATCAGCCGATCTCCAACGTCAGGTATAGTTACATAAGGAACCTGATCGGGACTTAATTTGTAAGAATACTTGGAAGGGAAACCTGTAGGGTAATTATCACCTTCCTTGGTTGCAGCAATAGCTGCTAATATAACAGGGTCTATTTTAGACATGGACCTGGTAACCGCTGCTACTGAACACGTGACTACTGCTGAACGGGCAGCTTCATCTGCCAGATCGTTACCAATAGCGTGTGCGCCCACCCGCTGATGGCCTAAGGTGTGAACCACCTGTGTGAGGGGCAGACGTTGTTGCAATTCTGCCACTCGAACCCAAAGCATTTTATGCTTAATTGTGCTCCCTTTTGCGTCCTTGTAGTCGTTTTCGACCAGAAAAACAGATTGTCATTGTAAGATTGTACACAGTAAAAAGAATCACATACAATAAGAGTGGTCTCATCCTGAGAAGCGAACTCAAGCGCAAGCAGCAATGCATGCAGCTCGGCCAATTGTGCGGTACTATCTCCAAGTGTGCGAGTGTGCACTACAGAGGATTTGAACGTTCCATTCACAAAGGAACCCGCAACAATAGCACATGCAGCTGAATAAGCGTGCTTGGACCCAGTGGCCGGTTGCGCCGAACCATCGGTGTAGATCACACATTTGTAATCCTCAAGCGGTAGTAAAAACAAAGGAGGAGGATGAACGAATTCATACTGCAAAAACTCCTGAGTCTGAAGAGAAGAATCAAAAACAAAAGTGACGTCCGAAGACGTCAAAGATGTAGCCCATTGTATCCAACGGGGATGCATTGCTTTTGAGTTCGGTACACTTGCCTTTGTTACTGCCTCCAGGGCAGGACAGGGTGTTACCACCAGAATCCGCTTACCCTGTGCCAGTGCGCGTTCTTTTAGAATCGCCATTTGCACTGCAGTCAGTACTTTTTCAACAGATGTAAAGCGCAATTCAGCGGAAGTGTACAGATGTGACTTGTATGCGATAGGTACTGTATCACCTTCATTAAAGGTTAAATAGGTGAATCCCACCGCCCCGGAATTATTCTAATCACCAGGTTTGTGTGGTTATCACGAGTCAAAAGATATTTAGACTCTAAAAGGTCTGTCTGCAAAGACTGCAGAATTGAGGTATGCTCAGGCAGCCAGCAAGACCTTGAATAAGTAGGTTGTATCAAAGCATACAAAGGCTTGATACGCTGGGCATATTCGGGAATGTAAGTACGCCCGAAGTTCAGGAAACCCAGCAAAGACTGAAGCTTCTTCAGAGTATTTGGGGGCACAAATGTGCACATTTTTCCAAGAAATGGGGGCTAAGCCCTTACCTTCGTTATTGAGCTCATAGCCCAAGAACAGAACGGTAAATTCAGCAATGTGTGACTTAGCAAAGTTAAATTTGTAACCCTGCTCCGCAAATTCAAGAATAATGCGGTCCACACGGGACAGATGCTGATATAACTCGTCGTCTGTCAGATAGATGTCATCAACGTACGAACATGCGTCTTGATCAATGTCATTTAACAAAGAAACAACACGGGCGGCGAATATACCCGGACTATTTTTATAGCCCATGGGTAATCGCCGGAACTGGAATAATTTACCACCGGATGTGAATGCGGTCCATTGACCACTCTCCGGGGCTAGGTTGTGCGTGTAGAAACCGTTTGAAAGGTCAAGTGTCGTTTTGTATTTTTTACGAACAAGACTGTCTACAAGCGCAGAACTGTGTGTATTTTGCACCGCAAAGTTCCGACAATGAGTATTTAAATGCCGGTAATCCAAAACTAAGCGGTACGATCCATCGGGTTTAGAAACCACGAAAAGGGGATTGTTCATAGGTGATACGCATGGTTCAATTACTCCCTGATATTCCAACTGTGTCAGAATTTCGGAGACGGGGCCTTTTGCCTGCCGTTTGATGGGATATTGGGGTTGTGGCTGCGGTAGTGACCGCAAAGGTATTGCATGAGGAGGTGATTCTTCATCCCATCCCACATGGTTGCGGTATAACGCTGGTGCCAGGTACACAGCCCACTCAGCTGCAAGTGCTTCAGCTTTGTCTTTTGGGACATGCCTTGAAAAGCTTGGAAGGATTACCTCCTCTCCTTTATGTGCAGCTAAAACGAATGGGGTGGCCAATCCACCTCTGCTAACAAAATGTCATATGAAGAGGTTAGATTTTCCCAAAAAATCCCTTTTATTTCACGCGGTATGTCACCTTCAATTTGTATGACTAGATTATATAGTCTGTCAGGGGTGCCACTCTCGTGTCAGCTGTCTCTACAGTAACGAATGTTTCAGTTGCTGTCGCCTCCATATGAGGACGTAGCGCCTCCCGCACTATGGTAACTTCCGCGGCGCTGTCTAGGAGGGTCACTGCCCACGTCCAATTCTGGAGTCTCGTTCTCACGGTCTGAGGCATATTTCGCTGTGACAGCGGCAACCTTTTTCTTCTGAAATTGCGGTCGAGGAAGATGAAAATCTTCTGCTTTCCCTCTGACTTGTTGTCGAGGTTGGTCTCGCTCCTGGGGAGCCTCTCGGCCCCTTCCTCTATCTTGCCGTCCTCCTCCACCAGCCTGTGACGACGTCTGGGCCTGTGAAGAACGAGGAGAACGCGTATCAGAGCTCTGAAACCTTTCTGGTGATTTAATCCTTGACCTATCACGTAAATCATAAGTACGTTCAGAAGAAACCGAAACTGGGGAAGCGCCTCTCGACCCCGGCTTCTTTTGTTGCTTACCCTGTTTTTTCTGTCTCCAACTCTTTTTAGTGAAGACTGGTTTATCATCTTTCTCAGATGCACTTTTTGTTTGTATAACTTGTGATTGCGATTGAGTTTGCATTTTTACAAAAGGCTTGTTGCCTAGGCTATTTCTTCCAATTGTTTTATAAGCCCGGGCTATTATTTTCGGTAATTCGCGAGGCCTGTCCAACTCTGGGACCAAAGCCAAAGCATTCGCTACTTGAAAGTTCATAGCATCGCCCTTGACATTTCCAAGGATCAGCTCAGCTACTACATCAAACACTCCCACTAGTCTCATCCCTAATTCCACAGCCGCTTCAGGGCCATGTTCATCCTGTACTTTTTAATTACAGAGGGTAGAACCGTCATGGAAGGAGTTCCAAAACATTTTGAATAAACTGCTGCGAATACCTTACCCCAGTTTTCACATGATGTCAAATCGGGGATTATGTCTTTTGGCAAACTTATCGTGAGGATGCGGTGTTTATCTACTGGGGATGTATGGGGAAACACTGCTTCTATCTGATCGAACTTTTCTGCAAGCCAGTAAGGATAGTCGTCCTTATTTTGTGGACGTTTGCCCATCACAGAATTTACCATGACAGGACTTATAGTCACTCCAGCTGCAATAGCTGGTTGGCCTGCGACTACAGGAGCAGCTCCATGGAGGCTACCTGTAACGTATGTCACTAAGGCTCGATGCACTCGCACCAGTTCGGTATGCATAGTGCGCAGATCCGCAATCGGTAATGCCAGATAATTTGGATGCGGGGTATACCCGGCCAATACAGGCCAAGTGGCCCCCTGAATTGACAAGGGGCCTAAACGAACTGCGGTAGTTGGTTGTGGTAGGGCGCCATTAAACCAAACACGGTGCTGCCAAGCCGTGAGAGGTACTTCAAGAGTGGTATAGGGTCGATAGGCAGCAGGAATAGCGGTGGGTTTATATTCATGAAACAGCTTATCACCTGCATCCACCGCTTCAAAAGTGATCCAAGTGTAAAACACTTCAAAGTGATAAGCCGGGTCGGCTTGAACCACAAAGACCAACTCGACCCCTGTATCGGGCACTCCATACACAGCTAAGTGGTCTCGGAGTGCTCCTCGACTATGTGCAGCTATCGCCACACCAGCCATGACTAAACAATTATATTCGACAACCTAACAGGGAGCACAAAAATGGGTCTGTTAACTAACCTTTTTTAATAATATCAAGCTTGAAAGAACCTATAAAACATTCAATATAGGAGGTATCACCGTCACATACGCCTCCGGAAGCGTACGCGAGGGGTTTGTGGACAAGCACAAGTACTACTCAAGCGTCTCGCAGATAAGCTGCCCCACGGTGGTCGCGCCATGTCATAAGGTTTCTGCACATACACAGAGCTATGCACAGGAAAATGGGACCCCGGAATACAGTGGTTTGCCACCATATACCGTAGCACCCAAAAACCCCAACCCAACTAGCTTAGCATCCCATTAGCACCCAAGCACTAATGTTTGGACAACCCAGAACACGGTATCTTTATCTCAGGACTCACTGAAGCAAGAACACTCTTTCGCCACTCACTCGTACTTGTCCACAAGGTGCGTAGGAAGAGACACTGGATAGGTTAAAATGTTTATTCCAACTTACGTGCTCTAATGTACAGTACACGTGTCAGTACTAATAGCATAATGCATATTACTAATATAAGCAGCATGGTTACAATTCCATAGAATACAAACGGGGAAAGCATCTCAGAGCTCAGTGGATAAACGTATAAATAACATTACCACCCTCCCTTGCAGTAAGATAGTTCATTATAATAATAGAAGACCTCTGGGCTTTGACTAGCGAACCCCATACCTCAGTCTCTAGATGCAGAATTACATCAGCAGGACATCATAGCTCTTCTCACTGAAAGGGATTTCTCCAAGTGTGTTTAAGCGCTAGTAAACCACAGTATTAAAAGCATATCAAATTCTTCATGGCAATTGCACATAATGTTATGTCTGGGTGCGCGAGACTGGCCATATCAGGAAGAACCAGAATACATTGTTATGCGACCTTGTACATGTTTGTGCAGACTGAGCCCAAAAAGGTGAACAACAGAAAATGCAGACAGTGCAAAAGAACTTGGCACGAGCAAAGGGCGAGGAAAGCCGGGCTCAGTGTAACGTGCGCAAAGGAAAGCAGCATGGCAGCCAGGCCTAGGCCAACATAACAAGGCAGGTAACAATCCACAAGACACCCCAAGCCTGACAGAAACCCCGAGGATCCAGCTGCATATAGGCTCTGTCCATGCTGGGAGTGGACGCTAAATTACTGGCCAAAGTTCTGGCTCTAAGACTACGGAGAGTAGTGAACTCATTGGTGCATGAGGACCAATACGGGTTCATGCCAGGGAGAGGAACACATATGAACTTACGTAGATTATCACATGTTATCACATATCCTGCACTCAGCAGCAGACACGGACCTCAGGGCGGCAGTAGTCACCCTGGATATGGAAAAGCCTTTGATACTCTCTGGTGGGACTACCTCTGGGAAGTACTGCGGAGAATGGGGTTTGGAAGCGAGTACATAGCCTGGGTCAAACTGCTATACCGCAAACCGATGGCCAGAGTGAAGAATGGGAGGCATGTGTCGGACTTTATAGAGATTGGGAGGGGCACAAGGCAGGGGTGCCCATTATCCCCGCTGCTGTTCGCTCTGGCCATGGAGCCTTTGGCGGTACGATTGCGCAGGGACATGGAACCATGGGGTATAGAGGTAGACTGTCGTACACATGTGGTTTCCATGTATGCAGACGATGCTCTTCTTTATGTGTGTGAGCCGGAAGCGGCGATTCCAGCCGTTCGGGAAATACTGGATTCATTTGGGGCTTCCTCTGGCCTCCGTATCAACTGCTAGAAAACAATATTGTTCCCACTCGCTGCATTGGCGCAGGGGGCATCTCACGATCTTCCCGTAGTTGGCATGGATTGGGAGTGCGATCGATTCCGTTATCTCGGAATGCATATTGCTCACCAGCCGGAGTCCCAGTTTGAATTGAACATGGGGAGGGTCCTCGATGGACTGCGGGCATCGATAGCGTTCTGAACAGGTTACCACTCTCGGTTATGGGGAGAGTGGCGGTATCAAAAATGGTACTTTTGCCTCGCTGTCTCTACGTGCTCCAGAACTCCTTTTGCAAAATCCCTAAGTCTACGTTCGACACATTGAACGGTCTCCTGACTTCCCTGGTCTGGGCTGGAAAGCGGAGCAAAGCCAAACTGGAAACACTTAAACTAGACATGGATGGGGGGGGGCTAAGTTTGCCAGACCTACGGCTATACTATATGGCTGGCCTACAGCAATACGCCGCACAATGGTGCATGGGGGAACGCACGGTCGAGACGGACATACTAGGATGATGGAATGAGGGGACGCAACTGCAGCAGTTCCTAATGATGGGCTATAGGGCCCCTAAAGATTGCCCACACATAATTTGGCGGGTTACAGAAGTCTGGTAGCTGGCAGTGACCCTGCTGGTCTGAAAGGCCCCATATGCTAGTGTATTGCCTCTGCGTTAATTGAAGGGTTTTCAGAATATCCAAAAGGTCATGGATATATCGAAGTGGTATGAGGGGGCTGTGAGACCATGGGAGATCTATACCAGAACGGTACGTTCATGACCTTTCAGGAAGCTCAGGACTAGTTTCAAGTGCCACCGGGGCAATTTTTACAGTACGTCAAAATATCACGCACTGTGCGTGAGATGTGGACAACATTTCCAGATGAACCGAAAGAGTCCTGTACATTGGTAACATTGATAGATCCAGGTTCTAGTCTAGGGCTCATCTCACGTATATACAAGACATTAAAGGAGGACCGGGTGTCTAATCTCTACATGATCAGGGTGAGATGGGACGACGATCTACCCGTCCCATTGACGGACGGCGAGTGGAGGAGAGCTCTGGCACAGGTAGCAGAGGCTACAAGTAATGCGCGGTTCAAACTAATCCAGTTTTATTGCCTACACAGAACATAACTGATCCCACAGCGACAAGCGCGGTTCACCCCAGGGCTGTCTTCTGCGTGTCCGCGATGTGGCATGGACCCCGCCACATTCTTGCACATGAACTGGAATTGTCCGTGCCTACAACGGTTCTGGAACAAGGTGGTGCTGTCCCTTAATACAGCAACGATGAAATGAATTTGAAACGCTTTGGGGATATTTTAACTTACTTGTGAATGATCTGATTTTAAACATTACGTTTTATTGTGTTAATTCGTGGCATCACCTGCACTCAGTCTCCATTGAGTCCGGTTTTCCGCCACTTGCTCTTTGCACATTACGGGGCTTACGTGGTTACGGTTAGCCATTTTCCTTTCCCCACACGTTCCCCCCGGTCAGCGCTCTAGTCGCTGCACGACGCCCTGACTCCACCCTATTTAACGGGCAGAGATCGGGCATGCAGCGCTGGAGAAGGCTCACTTGTTTGTTGCTCTATCTGTATGTAATTGCTGCTACTTACACTGCTGCTACGTTATTTCATGAAATGAATTTGAAACACTTTGGGGATATTTTAACTTACTTGTGAATGATCTGATTTTAAACATTAAGTTTTATTGTGTTAATTCGTGGCATCACCTGCACTCAGTCTCCATTGAGTCCGGTTTTCCGCCACTTGCTCTTTGCACATTACGGGGCTTACGTGGTTACGGTTGGCCATTTTCCTTTCCCCACACGTTCCCCCCGGTCAGCGCTCTAGTCGCTGCACGACGCCCTGACTCCACCCTATTTAATGGCCCACGATCGGACGTGCAGCGGACGCGCGCAGCGGGCGCACCGGCGGCGCGCCAAAGGCGCGCCAAATGCAAGCCCGTTTGCGCCCGTCCGAGCCCGAGCGGGACCAGGGGCCAGGACCCCTGGTCTAATTAGCAGGGATCCCATAAGATACTCCTCTGCACTGCTGTTGGAGTACCGCAAAAATCCGCGCATTGATTGCACGCTACTCTGCCCTGAGGATGATGTTGTCTCTTGTCTGGGCTGCAACTTCTCACTGCAAACAGGATTATGCAGGGAGCGCAGCGCCTTAACTTCTGTTAAATTGCATGAAAATCTGCACTCTAAATGTGGCGTCCCAGTCACTGAAGACTTTTCTTTTTTTAGTATTAACTGTCGCTCTTTCCCTAAACACCAAGCTGATATCTTTGACTTCTTGATGAACAAACAGCCTGATGCTATCTTTCTCACAGAAACATGGCTCCATGCTAGCTCTGGCCCTGATGTAGCCGCAGCTCTGCCTTCTAATTACGCCATAGTCAGGAAAGACAGAGATCTCAGAATAGGCGGAGGGATTGCTATAATCTACAACAAGTCTCATAGCTGTAAATTTGAAGGTCTGTCTGTTACTGGTTGTGAAGCTGCTTTATTTAAACTGACCCTCACCCCTCATTTTACCTTTTCGGGGATACTGGTCTATCGCCCACCAGGGTTATCTGGGCAATGGGCTTCAGCTTTTCCAGACCTAGTTACTCCTTTCCTTCTTAGTTCTGCCAATTTTTCCATATTGGGGGATCTTAACCTCCATTTGGATGATCCCTCTTGTGCAATTAGTAATACCTTTATTTCTGATCTGGCAGCAATGAATATGCTGCTTTGTAACTCAGGTCCCACTCACACTGCTGGCCATCTATTGGACCCCATTTTTTCCACTTTACTGAATATTGTTTGCACCACAGCAACTCCACTCTGTTGGTCTGACCACTTTTCGGTCGGTTTCAGGCTAGAGCTATTAGTTAACTTGCCAGTTCCCACTCCCGTCATTCAAAAACCCATTAGGAACTGGGGAAAGTTGGACATTGAAGCCTTTAACAAGCTTCTATCCATTAATGTCCCCACCCTTAATCAAGTGGCCATTCAGAAGTGGATTCGGAAAGCCATTGATGTTAGCCTTCCACCTTACATTAAGAGGGTGAAGACGCATCTCCCCCCTGCCCCTTGGTTTACTGATAAATTAAAAACTGAGAAAACAAAATGTAAAAATATGGAAAGACGCTGGAGGAGGGACTATGCACCGGATTCCAAACTCGCCTACGTACGAGCTAAGAGAGATTATCACTCCCTCTGTAGGGCAGCCCGTGCTGACTATGTCTCCTCCACCATCATTGGCGCACAGAAATGCTCTAAAACACTGTTTAAAATGGTGAAGGAATTATCAGGCTCTGGAACCCAGCCTGTTCCTCCTAGCCTGAATGAAGGGCAATGTGAGGATCTCGCGCAATTTTTCAATAACAAAGTGGAAATAATATACTCAACACTGAATGGCAACGGAGTAGTCAATTCTATTTCATTGCCATCTAACAACTTTCAAGAAGTTGGTACGCTTCAATGTAAAGACACCTGCCATACAGAACCTGCTAATAAGCTGGAATCTTGGTCACCATTAGACATTAAGGCCCTCAGACAGTACCTAGGTAGCATTAAATCAGGCTCCCCCTGCGATCTCCTTCCTATATCAGTTCTACGGCAGCTTGAACTGCCTTCTCTTACAATAATGATGGAGCTTCTTAATTCCTCCTTAAAGGAGGCCACCGTTCCTTCTGATTGGAAGCATGCAATGGTCCTCCCTTTATTGAAGAAGGCTAATGCCGATCCCACTCTTTCCTCGAATTATCGGCCTATTTCCTTGCTTCCAGCACTTTCCAAGGTCCTGGAAAAGCATATTAATGGGCAGCTATCTAACTTCGTTGAAACTCTAAAATTTCTCCATCCATCACAATCTGGTTTTAGAGTTGGCTTCTCAACTGAAACCACTCTTCTCGGCGTCACTGAAATGTTACGCCTTCGTTTGGACGCCGGAGACACGGTGGCCCTTATTTTACTCGATCTAAGCGCGGCCTTTGACACGGTGTCTCACGCCGTGCTAATAAGGGCCCTACAGTCTCTGGGGATTGCAGATGTGGCACTCAGATGGCTAATTTCTTTTCTTACCGACCGCACGTTTCAGGTCTTCTCTTCTGTAGTCACCTCCAGTGTCCACTCCTCTCCCTATGGGGTTCCTCAGGGGTCTATTCTTAGTCCCCTATTATTTAACATCTATGTCAAACCCCTGGCAATGATTGCAGAGGACGCTGGGCTGTCCTTATTTTCTTACGCCGATGACACCCAGATTATTTTCTCTTTCTCTGCGGGGAATGAGTCGGAACCATCGGTTCTGCGGGCTGGGCTGAGCAAAATTGCATCCTGGATGCAGGCCAACTTTCTTAAACTTAATGGTGATTAAACTGAGGTCCTTATCTTGGGAAAAAACTAAGATCTTTGGGGACCTCACCATTGGCCGGCAGAAATGGGTGCTTTGCCTCGCCCCTCGCATCATGTCCGCAACCTTGGCTTTATCATTGACGACTCACTATCTATGCGTCAACAAGCCGTGAAGGTGGTTGCAACTTGCTTCACCATCCTGAAATGGTTGAAGAAAATTGTATGGATGCTGCCCAGCTCCACCCAGAGAACCGTAGTCCAGGCACTGGTAACATCTAGACTGGACTACGGTAACATTCTCTATTTAGGAGCCAATAAAGATGTGACACGCAAGCTGCAGCTGGTGCAGAATTCTGTGGCAAGATTGCTTTGCCAGGTTCCTAGAGCGGCCTCCATCTCGGGTTCCTTGAGTGACCTCCACTGGCTCAAAGTCGAGAGTCGGATCAAGTTTAAAGCGCTGAGCTATATGTTCAGGGTCAACAGGGTACGGCTCCTCAGTATCTGCAAAAACTAGTCAAACCCTATCTGCCCGCACGCACTCTTCGCTCCACCACTCAGGCAAAATTTATGGTGCCGAGGATTAGACTGTCCCGTATGGGCGGTCGTTCCTTTGCCTACCTAGGCCCCTCTTTGTGGAATGCTCTTCCTCTATCACTCCGGAGTGAAACCATTTACACGCACTTTCGTAAAACGCTCAAAACCTGGTTGTTCAATCAGTAGTTTCTTTTCTTGTTCCTTCTCTGGCTGGCGCCGGGAAACCCTTTTGGGTAGCTGTTGCGCCTGATATAAATTTAAAAATAATAATAATAACGATGGTGCGAATCGAAACCTCCATAAAACACTGTATCCTGGGCGTGCTTCCGACACCCAAGACGGGTACAAGGATGCGTTGTAAATTTGCGCTATTAAACTGGTCCTGGCAAGACAGCGGATAGCGATCCATTGGATACATCCATCCCCACCCAAGTGGGAAAAATGGAGGGACGCTTTGCAGGAGTGGAGGGTAGCTGAGGAATGCCGCCTCAGAGCAGTACGTTCCGATGAGAATGCGGAGAGTGATCTCTTGGATTGGGGACAAATGTTGACTGAAGTGTCCACAGTAACGAATGAGAGTGAGAATGAGAGCACGAATAGTTCACCGAGCGCTGGGCCCACTTCATCACCAGCTAATGCAACGCCACCACACATGCCCTCTCGCACTATGAAGACATGAACCATAAACAAGTCACGAGTGCACCGCCAGATTTCCTATATTAGAGGTACAGTACTGCCTGCCTATCGCTGCCAAGGGGATGAGTGGAGGGGGGTGGGGGTTAGATAAGGGGGAATCTAGATTCCCTATTTTGGTTATCGTTGTTACTATATTGTTTTTCAGGATGCAGACCCTACTTTAACAAAAAATGTACTGCTGCTCAAAACAAAAGTAACTCGGCTCACGGTAGTGAGATTGAGCGGAAAAGTGGGATGTCATGCTAAAAGCTTTTGATGTGAAACGACTATAAATGTTGTAAATGTACATGCATGTCCTTGTTATTGATAAGCAGGAAGCAGTGATTAATAAAAACAAGTTTAAAAAAAAAAAAGTCACACACTTGTCTTTCATTGAGTGTAATATTTATATGACAGCCGTGCATAAAAAGAAAAAACAGAATAATACACTGACTGTATAATCATGCTATAATATTCTCGGTGTGTTTCTTTATACCTATTTATTATGAAACCCTAAGAAATTGTCCACCCAACAGAACCACTTGTAGTTTATTGTATTAACGCCCAGGTTCTGAGGGACACAGGGCCACCCCAATACAGTTTGTGTATAATACAATGCAGGCACAGAGGTAAAGGGATTCCCTCATTTGCATGGGGACACGCCCCTATGTAAATGATGAAGCACCCTCTGGTGATAGGGATGGCCTTATATGTGCACCAGTGCTACTTGTATTATAAAAAGGGCCGCACAAGCGCCTGCAGCCCTTTCTGCATTTTCAAAGTGCTCTGGGGCGCAAAGTGGGAGCACATGCCCATTGCGCCCCGGGGGCACTTTCCATAATACAGCCCCAAATCTGATATTAATGAAACTAAACTTCACTGACATTTTTATAATGACCCTTTCCCCTGGGTGGATAGCACAACATAACCAACCGAGTTATCTCAGATTTCTTAATGGAATACCAGATCTGAATGAACTCCACCTTTAAATACAGTGAAATAGGCACAAGTAATTTTTACAACACACTTGGGGCCCTATTAAACATAGGGCGCACTTTCCCTGTATGCGCCACAGCACACCCTAAAACAGGTGTGCTTGGCGCAAATAGGAAAAATGCGCCTTATTACATTGAATGCGCTGCCCCCAGGTCAGCCACGAAGTCATGCTGCCCTGGGGGTAGAGCATTCAAGTGAGGAATGAAGCAGCTTTGATGCAGCCGCTCCTTGCTTCACTGTGCAGGCAGCAACCCATCTGCACTTTTAAGAGGGAAGAGAGATCCACTTGCAGGCGGGTGTAATGAGTGACTGCACCTGCCTGCAAGGAGATGCCTGAAGGCTCCATAGGACTCCCTTTCCCCCTCCAGATGGCTGCGATCAGGGGGCACACTGACAGTGCGCCACCTGACAGCTTCTTTGCCTCCGTGCCCGCATCTATGTGCGCCAGTGCTGTCTGTATTACAGAAAGGGCCGCACAAGCGTCTGCAGCCTTTTCTGTAATACAAAGTACCCCGGTAGCGTGCAAAGCAGGCGCACATTGCGGTTGTGCCCTCAGGGCACATTACATAATACAGCCCCTGCAGTAGCACACATAGTGGATCAGGCCAGCTACTTGATGATCGTAAAGGTAAGCTTATCTAAACGCTATCTCTTTTGTGACTTGAGATAGGCTGCCCTTGCATCAATGCTGGTCTTGCAAGGACTCTTTTACAATCAATCGCAGGGTTTCAGGCTAGACCTTCTAGGCTTTCTGCAGTCTGATTTTGTTTATTTTACATCTGCAGCACTAAACCACCTGAACATCACAAACCACTATAAAATGTAAGATGTGTCTGTGTCATTAAATTTTTTTGTTGGAGCGTTTGAATGAAAGGAAAGGCAACTGAGATGAACGTCTCTGCAAGTTTGTTAATGGACCGCTGTACAGTACATTAAAACTGTCCAGAATTCAAAGAAACAAACCAAGATTATTGGCTTGTGAAGAGTAACTTGTAAATATGCATAACTCATTTGGCAACTTGGGAAATAAATGGTAAAGATTACTGTTGATTTTGTTTTTGAAAGCAGAAATTTATTAGATTAAATCTCAAATTGCAAAAATTCAAATTCAAAATTCAAAAATAAGATGTGCACGCTTACAACATGCACAGCTAAGGTGATCTAGAATATTTTGAATACCGGCATCACAATGCCTTCGACATGTTCGCATTTTAGTGGGGAATTTCCTTCTGAATGGCACTCTAAAAATGAATGAATTGGGTCACAGATATCCTACTTAATACCCAGATATTCAGGTTTCACTTTTACTTAAATTCTATGTGAGATTTTAACTGTTTACATCAACAGGTGCAGAATGCCAAGCCAATTTCCTTCCATTCAAACATTTGGTTGCAACCAGCAAACATTTATTTTTTACTTGAGTGTAACCTTGAGAAAATCTCAATGATTGTGGTTTTGATTAATATTTTGACAAAACAGGTCGGAGGACCTATTAAATCTGTGTCTAGTCATGCAATGTTAAACTGAGAAAATACTCCATATCTCCCACATGTGTGGCAAGTGTGACATAAGTATTGTTTCCTTTTTTAAGCCTAGTTCTATAAACATACCTTTACTAGCAATTTTGTTACGTTTTTGTGTTTTCCAATAATCTGGTGGATTTGTATTGGTTTTAATAAACTATGCAAAACATTTTTTATGGATCTCATGCTCACATTTGCACAGTCAAATCCTATTATAGGTTTCTCCAGAAGTGTTTTTCGTTGTGATGTCCTTTCCTGGTCAGGCATGAGTTGATTTGTCGGGAGGTAAGTAGTGATAGTTGTGATGGTCTCTTTTACTTTTTTCAGATTTTCTTTCTCAAGAGTAGAAACCTGCAGGATGCCAAAAGTAAAAGTTTGTTGATTGTTCGTTCTGACATGATAAACATCAATGTTTCTACCTATGCTCTTTGCCTACATGTTAGCAAAAAAAGTCTCTAATATCATCTAGATAGATATGAGGATTGTGTCTAAAATATCTGTGCCAAAGCATAAGGAATTCCTTACAAAATCTGTCTCACCTCTTCAAAGATCAATATCCATCTGCCTCAATATATTTGGAAGATCACTGAAGGACCATCTGCAGTTCCAAGAGTGATTGTATCTGCATACTCTAGAGTTTTGTTTTCCTTTTGAAAGTACTCATCAGCTTTCAGGACAGACTCCCGTAATCTGGAAGCAACTCCCAGGTCATATTGGTCTTGTGATATTTAACTACCAAATCAGGGCCCAGTTTTCTAGCCACTGCTTTAGATCATCAGTGTCTGGAGATCCCATCAGGTGTAAGTGCATTGTAAATCAATCGGTCTCATCTCTCTAATATCATCTAGACAGATGTGAGGATTGTAGCTAAAATATCTGTGCCGAAGCATAACAAATTTTTTACAACTCTGTCGCACCTCACCAAAGTTCAATACACATCTTTCTTGATACCGTGGGTCTGAAATCAGGACTAATGGCTATGAGGTTGGCCATGTTTTTAAAGTGTGGTGGATTCATCTCAGAAATGTGATGACTGCCACTCGGGAGTGTTGGATGTTCAGATCATGGTATACACACATCCCTGATGAGATGTAAGTGCCATGCTTAAAGGGGACATCCGTTGAAGATGTAGCAATATATCTTAAGACCCAGTCAGATATATCATGAAAAATGCAACATTCTACAATGCTTATGGATAGTGATTGGTTAGTGATAAAGGCCTGGGTAAAGATAACAGTTTTTTCCTCTTCACTGGTTGCCCCCACTCATTCAAATTCACAGGCACAGCAAGGAACTATTGCTGTGTTGTTTTAAATATTATAAGTCACTTTCTGCCTCTTCAGAGACATGTGTTCTTGAACTGCTTTGCAATGTGATTGCAGCTTATGCCATTGCATAGAACAAAATAAAAAAGGTCTCTTAAAACAGAAATATCTCTCCCACCTAGCCATGATATAACTTTTGGGCTCAGGATTTCATAAATTTTGAAGTATGATCAGCTTCGTCACCCATTTTAAGTGGTTAATTGGTGTCTATCTCCCTCACAGGGTGTAGCATTTGAAACAATATAAATAAAGGCTTAACCATAAGAACTATTAAAAATTGAATTATCTCTCCCATATAACTGTAATATAACTTTTGGGCTAAGGATTTAATCAATCTTGAAGTATGGTCAGCTTCGGCACCTTTTGGACTGAGGATTTCATCAATCTTGAAGTCTGGTAAGCTTCGGCACCCATTTTAAATGGTTCATTTGCTTCTTTCTCTTTCGGAGGCTGCAACATTTAAAACAACGTAAATAAAGTCATATTCATATCTCACATTTCAATTTAACATGGGCTAATTTATACAATGGCTACATGATGAGTGCAAAAGGCACTAAATAGGCTAGGCAATCCAATTACAACTAATATTTTATGAATGGAAAAATGTTTCTACTCTAAAGATCTGCCAGTTTGGGTGACCTTGAAACAGATGGTTATTATGACAATCATTTTGAAATCAAACTTTAGAAATTGAGAATTATACATTCAGCCACACTCCATCACAGATAATATTTATTTGTAATGAATTTTCAAGAGGTTATAAAACCAACTCATGTTTTTGTGTAAATAAAATGGGCCACATTGATCACAGTAATGTTTAAAAAAGGTATTTTGTAGTGGGTGGCCATGATGGTGGTACAGTAGGACGTGGATCCCGACACTCCGCTGTTGATCCTGCCACATCAGTGCCCTGAGGGGCCCTTTGCCGGCATCACCCAGCAATCCAGCGAGCCGATTCCGCTAATGTGACAATGTGATGACCTGGAGAACGAATTTGCTTCCTTGCTCCGGCAATGGCTCTTGAATTGTCAGAGCTAGAGGAAACCGAGAGCCCCAAGATGGCGGGCGCGGAGGCCTCGGCTGTGGTCCTTGCTCTCTCCAGCCTCACTGGCTCGAAAGTTTGGAGACACACTGTTGGGGAACTTTCACCCTCCCCGCCTATCAGACGGCTCTCCTTGGAGGGCAGTTCAAAATCTGCTCGTGGTGGGGGTCAGGGAATCGGGACTGGATCCTGGTCTTGCAGCCGACACACCACACAACGTCGTAGCTGCCTGGTGGACCTTGTGGTGGGTGACCAAGCCTTCTGCTGCCAGAACACTGAGCGCTGGGCTCTCCACAGCAGCCACTTCAACGCTTCCCCCGGTCAACTCAGAAGATAGACCACCCTGGCCCCCGACCTAGCACTCATAGTGCCTACTCCAGAGCTGCTGGGGTTATTCGGCCCAGGTCTGAGCCGCTCGGCCAACTAAAGACTTGCAGGGGCGGCAGCTCGGGAGCGGCATATCAGGCCTTAAGCACTCGGAGACCCCCTTCCTCACTGACGACTGCCCCACAGGCTCCCACTGGGGACTGAAGATTACGGGCCCTAACCCGATGCAGGCCCAGCTCCACAAGGCCCAGCCAGCACGCAACGTAGAGTTCGGTACCTGCCTGACCCTGGGGTGGCCGGTGCTGCAGCAGACTGAGCCTCCAGAGAATCTGGTAAGCCCTCATCGCTTTGCCCTACAACGACTCCTTTTCTGCACTTAGCGTCCACCTACCGGGGCCTACCGTAAGACTTTGACTGTACCCTGCTGTGCCGGCACTCACTGAAGGGGGCCTTGGCCCTCTTTGGCTCTTGAGACTTACACTTGCATTCCATCCCTGTGGCGGATGCTTCCAGGCACGTGGGCCCTGAGGTGTTTCCCTTGGCACAGACCTATCCTGATCTCTGACCCAAAGACAACCGAGGGCGAGCAGCCATAATAAGGCTCAGGAGTGGAGAACAGCTTTACTCATTACAGTCCTCCTACTGTCCAGCAGCTTCTGCCCCCCACCGGGGCAGGACATTCACCCTGGTGGTCGAATGTATGTCGATACTTCGCATACCATTACTTCGCATGATTTTAGTGCAATGTTTTTACTTAGCATAAACCATTACTTTGCATGTTTTTACTTAGCATAAACCATTACTTCGCAAGTTTTAACTGCGCATGCATTTATAACGCAAATGGTTATAAATGTACTATGGTTTATGCTAATTAAAAACATCGCACTAAAATCATGCTTACACTACACTACCTTACACTTCCTTACACTACTTAAACATCACTACACTACCCGAAACCCTAATACACTACCCTCTACACGACCTTCCCCCTTCCCCCTGCCTGGACCCTACACTCTAACACTACACTTCACCACCCCCGACACTACCCTAAACCCTATAACACTACACTACACAAACACCACACCACTACCCTAAACCCTAAAACACTACTCCCTGCACGACCCTCACCCTTCCCCCAGTCCGCTCCCTACACTACAACACTACCCTGCACGACACCCCAACACTACCCTAAACCCTAAAACACTACCCTACACTACACAAACACCACAACACTACCCTAAACCCTAAAACACTACCCCCTGCACAACCCTCCCCGACCCCCAGTCCTGTTCCTACACCCAAACACTACCCTGCACTACACCCGGACACTACCCTAAACCCTAATACATTACCCTACACTACACTAACACCACAACACTACCCTAAACCCTAAAACACTACCCCCAGCACGACCCTGCGCCTACCCCCAGTCCCTTCCCTACACTGAAACACTACCCGGCACGTCCCCCGACACTCCCCTAAACCCTAAAACACTACCCTACACTACACATACACCACATCACTACCCTAAACCCTAAAACACTAGCCCCAGCACGACCCTACACTACTCAAACACAACCCTACAACCTAAAACACTACCCCTGTACAACACAAAAAAACTACACTTACCTCTCTCCCCTCCGTGGTTCCTCTCTTCTCCGGCTTCCAGCGACGTCAGATCTGCACGTCGTTGTTTGGAAACGGAAGCTCCTTCCAAACAACGATGTGGATAGCGCATACCATTACAACGCATGCGTTGTAACAACGCTTGCGATGTAACAACTTGCGTACTAATGGTACGCGTTGTAACATCGCAAGCATAGTAACGCTTGCGAAGTAATGGTATGCGCACTAGCAGCCACGCACTAAAGGCTGTTTACCCTGGTGGTCACCTAGGTATAACTCAAGGTGCATCCTGCCCTCAGCTCCTGCTGCGCACTGATCTACACAATGACATCTTTAAAAAGCAAACAGGACCAATAGGTCAGAAAAATGCTCACCCGCTCCACCCCGATTCGGGCCAACTCAGCACCAAGTTCTGAGCCTGTTACTCATTCTGAATCAGAGGGACCACTGGATGTAGATCAAGCCCTGGTGGCTTTCCTGGCCTCTCTCTTTGACTCCCTGAAGACAGACCTCCAAGCCCTCAAAAATGACCTCTCACACAACATGCTGGAAATGTGTCAAGACCTGTCCTCACTCGAAGATCGTGTATCTACACTAGAGGACAAGGAGACCTCTAAGGGAGAAGAGGTAGAGATACTAGGACAAGAAACATTACGCCTGCATGAACAACACGACAAGTTCAGGGCCCAAAGGATCTGGAGAACAGGTCCCTACATAACAACATTTGTCTCAGGGGCGTCTCGTCAGTGGAGGGCTCCGACATAAGAGAATACACCCAGGCACTCTTTCACTCCAGTCTCGATTTGGAAGACAGCACTGAACTGGACCTTGAAAGGGTCCAGTGGGTCAGCCTGCCTGGGAGCATAGCATCAAAGTCATCGGACATACTAGCTTGTGTTCACATCTTTCAGATAAAGGAGGACATTCTGAGAGCCACCAGAACGAAACAACCCATTAGTGTCAGAGGTCACACCACAGGCCTGTTCCAGGACATCTCCCTCCTTACCCTCCAACGCTGTAGGGAGTTCAAGCCAGTAACTGATTTCTTATGCTCCAAAGAGGTGTCCTATGGTTGAGGGCACCCCTTCAGACTAATCTTCCGCTGGGAGGGTCAGCTCCATCAGCTGAGATCATTGAAAGAAGCCCAGTGGATCCTGGGCCTCCCAGTTGAGAGCATGTCCCCCGCAACTATGGGTTCTCCCCATATCTCTCACATGTGACTATCGGCATGGCCAACGATAGGAAGCTCTGGCTACTCCTAAGCCCTGGTGCTGAGGAGTGTGCTCAGGAGCGTTGAGATTTCCTGGATAAACTAGCCTCTGGTGAGGGTGGCACATCCCCATGGCAGCTCCCCTGAATGGTTACTCTTTGCCTGCTATGATACCTATCCAGCAGTTCTACAGCCTTGAAGGTATCCTCGGAGAGCGGGAAGGCATCCACAATCTTGGAGACCCATTCCTGCTTTCTCCACTGCCAGCCTAGTCAACTATATGAAACACCATTATTATAGGTCTTTTTTGAATTGTTGTTTTAATTATGATGTTATTTTCCTATAACTGTTTCTGGGGTCACCCTTCATGGGTGGACTAAGACAATTTGGGGTTGGGTCCGGTGCCAGAACTTCCCCCTGGGCTCCCATTCTGCATGCTTTTACCACATCTCCTGCTGCCAGCCCAGCCTTAGCACTCCCCGATTATATGGCCTTGGAAATTAAAATCACAAGCATCAATGTCAGAGGCCTTACTAACTCTGCCCAAACACGTACATCACATACATCACATGCAATCCCTCTGGCTCCCATGCCAGCTGTGGTCTTCCAACTCCTAAAAGTCAGGAGGGGTAGCTATTTTGCTTTCCACAAGGTTTAGGAGAGACATAGTCTCTAAAGTGACTGAGAATAAGGGATGCCTCCTGTCATACCAACTTCGACTTGGCACCTTCCATTTACCCTTGCAAATATACATGCACCCAAAGACCAGCAAGAATTCTTTATCACTTAAGCCCTCTTTACCATATTTCAGACCCCAGATGTTGTTATACTGGTTGAACGAGACTTTCATCTGGTCCTGGATAACAACCTCGACTGTTCTGGTCAACCCTCGGACCAAATGGGACTTTCTCACTGCAGGTTATCCATTGGTTAGCGGACTGTGGCCTGGGCCATATCTGGCATGCAAAACACCATAATACGAGGGACTACACTCATTATTTAACAGTGCATAAAACATACGCCTGTATCAATTACTTCCTAGCGACCTAAGCCCTCCGGATGTTAGTGACTCCTTCATAGCTCCCCGATCGCTCTCTAAAACACGCACCTTTGACTCTCAGCCTACGTCTACGTATACAGGCAAACCCCTCATGCTGGAGCCTTAGAGAATCCCTGCTTCAACCTCAACGATTTCAGCCATACATAAGATGATCCTAGACTGCTTACAGGCCAATGATACAGGCCAGGTCATACTGGCTTCTCTCTGGGAAGCATTGAAATTAGTAGTCTGAGGGGAATTTATTGCCATATCCGCTTCTGAAAATCGTACGCAGAAAGAGAAACAGTGGACCCTTGAGCTGAAAGTTCAAGATGCTTGAGGCTATACACAAATGCATTATGGCCCCACGGTTGTGGAGAGAGCTGGAACAAAAGCGTTCGCTCCCCAAACAATTAGATTTAGACAGATCAGAGTATGCCGTAGTTTGTCTGAAGCATAAGTTCTTCTTGACAGCAATCGCTGCAGATGACTGTTAGCACACCGCCTGTGGGCCAAGATTAATTCTGGTTCCATCCAAGTGATTAGCCCCACCGTGACTACAGTGATGTGTTCAGATCCACAGATTGCAGATGCATTCCACAAGTTTTATAAAACTCTCTATACAGAAACAGCAGGGGCTCCCACTGATCCATTGGATGCCATCACAGTCTTTCCACCAAACCCACTCCCATCGCAGGCAGATGACTCTCTACACATTGAAGAGGTAGTCTCGGCCATAGCTCGCCTCAAGCTCATGAAGTCCCTGGGGCAAGATGGCCTCCCCTCAACATTTTACAAAACATTTTGCCAAGAATTAGCCCCAGTCCTCTCTTGACTCCTTAACTCCTTTGCCTCTACAAGCTTCCCCACAGGTTCCATGCTAGAAGCCTCAATCTCTGCTATTCCCAAACCGGGCAAAGATCCGGTACTATTCGGGTTGACGCCAAATTATTTACAAGCATACTAGCCCACCGTTTTAATCCTCTCATGCCAGGATTGATCTCCCAGATCAGGCTAGCTTTATACAAGCGCGTCAATGCAGAGACAACACTAGATGCATCTATCACCTGCTTGACAAAGTGTTGAGGACACTAAAGGAAGCCCTTCTCCTCTCAATTGACGCAGAAAAAGCGTTCAATAGGGTCCATTGGCCCTACCTCTTCAGGACCCTGGAGCTTTTTGGCTTTCGAGATAAGTTCCTTTGATGGATTAAAAGCATCTACAGCTCCCATAGGACAGCAGTGCATGTCAATGTACTCTCATCGCAGCCTTTTCCTTCATCCGCCGTGGGACACGACAGCGCTGACCCCTCTCCCCAACCCGTTTTGCCCTATAAATGGAGCCCCTGGCCCAACACATACGAGCAGAACCAGATATCACTGGTATCCGGTTTGTGAGGGAACAGCACCTCATCAGCCTTTATGCTGACAATGTGATCCTGGCAATCTCGAATCCACATATATCTCTCCCTGCCTTGGTCATGGAACTCCAGACTTTTAGAACCTTCTCTGGCTTCAAAGTCAACATGCAAAAATCACAAATTTTGAATCTTTTTGTCTCACCTCCAACTGAAAATTACCTATGTGCCCATTTTCATTTTGACCGGGCCTCTCACTCTATCACTTACCTTGTGATCATACTAGCGAATTCCATTCCCAAAACCATTTCACTCAATTACAACACATTTGCCAAACAAATCCAGTCAGATATTCACAACTGAGAACGCCTGAGACTTTCTTGGTTAAGCAAAGTCGCGGCCATTAAAATGACCACACTACCACACATTCTTTACCTTTTTCAAGCCCTACTGCTGACTAGCCTAAACATGCACTCTGTTCAATGCAAGTTGATATCAATAGATTTGTTTGGAGGGGAAAGAAACCTCACCTCCACAAGCATCTTATTTATCATCCAACATGCGAGGGTGGCCTCGCAATGCCCTCCTTACTGTGGTATTATAAGGCCTCACAGCTATGATTCTTATTAGAATGGAGCAGGCCGCTCACCAAAAGCATTGGTGCTTCATTGGTCAGGTAGTGGCAGGATCCCATATTTGGAAAGAACTCTGGCTTCCTTGAAGGCATAGGGTTTGGAGACTCTACTCTTCTCTGGTCATGAGCTCTATCTTCTGAGTATGGGATGCAGTGGTGACCAAAGCAGGGTTAACATTCTTCCCTTTCCCAATGGCATCTATCCTAAATAATCCAGATTTCACTCCAGAGCTTCAACCCGACTGATTCCCACATTGGCACGACAGCGGCTGTAAGTGGTTTGGCTGCATGTTTGACCCTCAAGGGATAATTCCCTTTGACCAATTAAAAATAGATTATGGCCTGGAGGAAGTGGACCATATCCAATATCTTCAGATTTGCCATTGGGTGATGCAGCCTTCCGTCCGGCACCATGTAGAGAGACCCTTGACTTCTTTTGAGAAATGGTTATTACTTAAGTAAAATGGCAGGCGACTCATCACTAAATTGTATACCATCCTTAGTCAAGGGGAGACTAACACTTGCTCTGTGGGATAGAGGAGGTGAGACGAGGAAATTGGTAGAACACTCTCTGATGTGGAATGGACTGACATTTTTAATAGAGCCCGCCACACTTAGCACAACATGTCCAGTACAGAAACAGCATACAAAATCGTGTCCTACTGGCATTTGACCTCAGCACGAATAGGCTCCTGGAACTCTGAACGCTCGAAGGAATGCTGGAGGGGTTGTGGAGAGATGGGTTCTCTGCTCAACCTTCTATGGCACTGCCCAAAACGTACTCACTTCTGGGACCAAGTACTAGATGACATTGACGGTGCATTTCAGACCTCTATCCCTAGGTTTCCAGCATACATGATCCTTGGGCTACCCAATTCACTGACGTTTCCACTCCACTCGCAACGAGGGAAGCACATGGTATTAACTTTAGGTGCGGCACATCAGGCGATCCTTGCTCTATGACGAACTGACAGGAGCCCTCAATACACAACTTGGTTACACAAACTCTGGTTCATCATGGGCATGGAAAAGTTGTCATTAACAGCGGACCAGAAACCAGACGACTATGCTCTAGAGTGGGCTCCCTTCATACACCTTCTGTCTACTGAAATCAATGAACTGACATGCCCAACCTACCTGAAATTATTTCAGATTCTGCCTTCATCTGATCCCCTGTCGACTATTACCTCCACCTAATCTCCTGGAGACGCCGACCCTAACACACGTTGACTTTTTTGACACAACCGAATACCACCACTGACCACTTAACCACACTTTATGAAGGAATGGGGAGCTGGGGGCGTGTTCTTAGGGTTTAACATGTTTCCTTATGGCTATTTGCTTCAGTGCTGCTGCCGACCCCAAGTTTGTAGGGAAGACACTGTGTATATATTTCTATCTGGCCTTTACATGCTGCTGCCCCCTGGGAATGTAGGCGCTTTGCTGTGTTACAACTTTACTGCGACATCAATAAAAATAATTGATCCATAAAAAAGGCATTTCAAATGTTCACAGGTGCAGTTATACAGCAAGCACAAGGAATGGAACCTGTAAGACGCTGTTGTGACTGCTATGTTATAGGTAAATTAGGCATTAAACCTAATGAGATAATGTTCCTGATTGATACTTCTCACCGCTGATTCCTCACTTTGTGAATCTCCCCAGGAGCCAGACTGGATCAGTAAAACATCTCTGTAATAGTTCCTGCATGCTGGTAGATGGTGCCATTAATCTCTGTCGGAAATTCATTCATCCCATATGCATTGACACAGACTCGCAAATAGGGGCACCCCTGCGTGCTGGTGTCAGATCATCATTTTTGGACCCTTCAACTCAGATCCAATATTTAGCACCAGTAATTATCTACATTTCTTGTCAAAATTTTAAACAATTCTTCAAGAGTGTGCTAGGAATGTCTCCCCCTAAGATGACATATTTAAATCATACTACATTCATAAAAGCAGGGGGTCTGAGGCCAATTATAGGCATCAGGATCGTGAATACCTCCCCTAAGTAGGAACATTTCAAGATGCTGAAGTAAAGCTTAGGTTTTTTGACCTTGTAAACATAGGATTTAGTGATGTCCTTGTGCTTGCATAATGTGTACTTCCACCTGCTGATTCTACAGTCTTGTTGGCAGTACCTCTGCTTTGTGATGGGGTCAGTACATAACAAATTAACAGTCTATCACTTCACCTTTATCTCGGCCCCTCCAGAGTTCACAAAGGTCACATTAGTTGTTGTGGCCCATGTTCACAAGTTGGGGATCTAAGAATTCTCATACCTCGACAGCTGGCTGCTGAAGGCAAGCTCATCTCAGCTATTCTTAGACTATGTTAAAGAATTATATTGTTGCTGTCCTTCCTGGGAATCTCCATCAGAAAGCTAAATTCTCATGTTCGGCCCTTCCAGAGTATTATTTTCATAGGGGCCATTTTGGACAAAGTAGAGTGAAATTCCTAGACATTCTTGCAGCGAGTCTTGGACATTCAGACTTTGATCCTGATGTTTTGTTGCAGCCTTGATGGATCTGACACTTCTGGGCCTCCTTGCTTCATACATTCTACAGATTCCAAATGTCTGTTAAAATATGCAGAAGCTCATGTTTTATTATGTATCGTTAAAGGGCACAACAACGGGGTGCCTTTCGAACAACATCTGCATTTCTGAGAAAGTGGCTCAGGACCTACAGATGGTTATCTCAGAAGATAACCTGTTGTGCAGCATGCCATTCTCCTTGCCACATCTGGAGCCCACAGTTGTGACAAATGCATCATTTCTGGGCTACCAAGGTCACCTGGACAAGGTAGAAATCACAGACCTCGGTTGCCAGTGGAGCAGTTCCATCATATCAGTCTTCTGGAGCTGTCGGCCACTCAACTAGCTCTAAATGCCACTCTGCCCTCAATTGGACAATGTGGTCCGGATACTGATGGATAACACAATTGACGCATGGTACTGTAACAAGGAATGTTGTGTGAGGTCTTGTGCTCTGGCTGTAGTGACTCTGCAAGAGAATTTTCTAACAGTCAATCATTGGGTAAGATTCCTCAACATCTGGGGTGACATGCTCAGCGACCATCATTTTGCCAATCATGAATGGCAGCTAGACTCGGAGGTGGTTGGAGATATCTTCTCACAATGGGTACCCCATTATTAGATCTGTTTGCTACCTCTGACAATGTATACTGTCCCACGTTCGACATTCTGGAGTTTCTTCCTTGAAGTTCCCTCAGAGACATGTTTTGCCTCTGGTGGGACTCCAGCCTATTCTACGCCATCCCACCTTTGCCATTCATTCCGTGGGACCTGAAGAAAGTCAGGCAGGACTGAGCGTAGCTCATTCTGATTGCTATTCAAATTAAAGTGGGGAATTTCCTACTGAGTGGCACTCTACAAACGGCTGATTTCGGTCACCTAAATTCTGCTTCTACCCACATATACAGATTTTGTTTTCACTTAGGCTCTATGTGAGATTTGAACGCATTTAAACAAACAGGTGACATGGTGCCAAGTCGATTTCCTTCCATCCCGCCATTTGGCTGCAAACCAGCAAGCACATTTTTTTACGTAATTCTAGCTTGATTATTTTGATTCATTTTTTATTTTGCCATACCCTTTCCTTAATTGTACACACCCAAGAGATTATGAGCAAAAAATGACTTATGGGAACTGTATGTGCCCCAACTGCATGTGCTGCGTGCACTGCAGTAGGGACTATGTGACCGAAGAAACTGAACAGATGTACATCAATAGATATCTCACTTGATTCTGCGCAAGAGAATACATTAAATATAATAATCAGGCAGAGCCGTTTATGGGGGAGGGCTGTATCTCCATGGTTTTGAATCCCGGTGCTGCCACTTCAGATCCATCTGCCTATCATCCACTCACAATGCTATATAAAGATATGAAGGTTCTTTTTAAGGTTTTGGCGCTTAGGCTGCACCCGGTGGTTTCTCGTTTGGTCCATGAGGTTCAGTGTGGTTTTATCCTGGGACGTTTTACCATGAACCTGAGACAACTGATGAGGTGGAAGGTAGGGTAGTTTAGGTGGTGGTGGTATCTATCGATATTGCTGTGGCATTTTAAACAATGGATTGGCATATCTCATGAGAGTGTCGGAGGAAATAGGCTTGGGTTTGCAATTTCAGGCATGGGTGCGACTGCTGTATACTGCACCAATGGCCACGGTAAAGGTAGGTAACTTGGGCTCTGACTCATGGGTGGTGGGTAGGAGCATGCGTCAGGCCTGTCCCCTGTGGCCTTTCCTCTTTGCCATAGTGCTAGAGCCTCTGGCGATCCAAATTTGGCAGATGATGTTAGAATGGGGAATGCAAGTGGGGGATGTTAATAATGTGGTGGCTCATTATGCAGATGACACCCTCTTTTATCTTATGGCCCCTCGGAAATCCTTACCCCTTCTCTTTCAATATTTAGATGCTTTTGGGGATCTAACGGGTCTTAAAATCAACCATGCAAATTGCTCTTCTTTCTGCTGGGTACGTTGCCTGCGTGGGACCCAGCATCCCTGCCTATCCTGTCCCTAAGATGGAAGACTGACCGGTTCCATTTCTTGGTGATCATCGTGGCGCACACCTCCCAGCGATGAAAGTGATATAATATTGATAGAATCACCGAGAGTTTGAGTGGGTCAGTCCAATTTTGGAATACCCTCCCTCTGTCCCTAATGGTTCAAGTGGTGGTGGCCAAGTTGGTTTGTTTGCTGCGGTGCCGGTATGCTATTCAACATATGTTTGATACCATTCCCCGGGTGGCCTTTTAGAGATTGCATTCTCTTCTTACCACACAGATATGTGCTTGATGCAGAAGCAGGGTAGCATGTTATTTTTAGTTTTTGATCATGTTGTAGGGTGGGTTGGTGGTCCCCAACCTGGATCTCTATTACCTGGCCTCCAGATTACAGCATGCCGCCCATTGGTTGTCAGATGGTGAGACCTGGAAGAAATTTCTGTTGTGGGATAAGACATGTGCTCTTACTGTACCACAATTGTTATCATGGGGTGCAATGCGTTTCCGGTATCATACGTAATTAGGCACATGGTGTCCCTTTGGGAGCGGGCTGTCAAGGTAGTTCTTGGTAGAGCCCCTTTTGCGCAAGAGTTAAATGTTTGGGACTTACCAGCATTTCGTACAGTTGCTGAATCGGTGAATATCACTTATTTGGCAGAGGGGCGCTTGTGAGACTATTGGTGACCTGTACCTAAATGAGGATTTTATTACTTTTAGGCGGCGCAAGAGGCCTTCTTTACATTGGGCAATTCTTAATGCACCACAGCATAGCTGACATAGTTCGGCCAATATGGCCCACGTTCCCTGCTGCTCCGTCCATGACAGTACTGTTTCAAGGGTTATTAGAGTTAAGGGTGCCCATCACCTGGTATTGCACTTGTTTAGAGCCATGACAGCTGACAGACCCTGAGCCCCGTTCCCTGTCAGGGCTGCTTGGAAGGAGGACTTGTGGGTGCCTTTGGAGGATGAGCAATGGGGTAGGTCCTGTGCCCTAGTCCAGTCAGTTTCTAGTAATGGATGATTTAAATTGGTTCATTTCAATTTCTTGCACCAGTACTGCTTAACAGGATAGATTCTAGTGGGTCTAGTGGTTGCCACCGGTGCCAGGCTCAGGTGGCAACTTTCCTACACCTTGCATTGTACTGCGAACTGGTGACCCCATTCTGGACATCTGCTGTAGTACGAGTGGCCACGGTAGTTCGGAATTCCATAGGGATAGAACCAATTGTTTATTTGCTGGGGATGTTAGGCAGCGTGATTGGAAAAAAATGGAATTTAATTTCCTGCATATGCTATTGCTATTTACAATAAGACGTGTTTTGCCATTACCTGGATGAGGCAGATTGTACCAGTGTGGAGGGTTGGTTGAGTGATATAGATGAGTGGTCGGTTGCGTAGGAAGTACACCTCAAAAAGTGTTGGCATGATGAGAAGGTGGAAGAGGATCTGCAAGCTTGGGGGGCAATGCTAAGTTTGTGGATCAAGGGGAGGTCACAGGACACTACGCAAGATGACAAGGTACACTTCCCCCTCACCTCTTGTAGTTCTTTCAGAGGAGAATGCTGGGACATGACATATCTGTATTATTGTGGGATTCATAACATGATAACCTGTTACTCTAATAAAATATGTCTTAAAAAAAGTAATCAGGCAGTGTACCACTCAAGTATAATTTGTGTAATATGAATCATTTTCATAAAAAATTACACATTATTGCCCTTAGTAAACAATTATGCAATTTTGTCTTGGCTTAGCTGTGACACTACAGCACACACATACACACAAATGAAGTAACACATTCATGTGCGCTGTCAAGAAACAGTTAGAAGAGGAGTCTAAACCAATTACTAATCAGAAACTGGGAAGCTGTTCAATGCATCAACTCATGCCCTGCAACTGATTATGCAGCATAAATAATACAAGAACAGGTTAAATTTCCCTCACAGTCTCAATGTAACCTGCTGGAACACAGTACAGCCGCTGTCAGAAACGTGGCTCCTCACTTAGTAATGGGTGGGAGGAGGTTACGAGGGCTGGACATCAGAGTTGAGTGCTTTGAAGTTACAGCACTCTGAGGTAAAGAGCAGCTCCTTCATATGCTTGGAATGCTTTGTGTACTCCACCTCCTGTGGATGAATGAGGCTGTCTTCATAGGAGGCACGTTGTGAATACAAAACAACTTGGCAGTAAAAAGAAATACAACACAGCCACATGTTGCAAATGTTGCTCAAAGTTTTCCCATAATTTCTCCACGTATCACAGATCATGCACAAGACATATACACACTAAATATATCAACTGAATAGTGTTAGATTGAGGAATGGTGCTGGTGCAGTGAAGAGTGATTGCTGAGCATGAGAAATGAAAGAAGAAAGCATTCCTTTTGGAGAGATTGGGGGTGATAGCAAGTAACTTGAAATGTTGACCGGAGGTCTGTTCTTTTCTGACTGAGGTGAAGTGACTCTGCTAGGCCTGCAGGTGATGCTAGGCAGCTACTGTCTGTTATAAAGCAGTCCACCTAGCCCGAAGAGTAGCTTTAGAGGGGTGTTTAGGGTGTGACACCCCCAAAATAAATATTGGATTATTTTTGTGAGTCTGGGGGCCATGAGTCGGGTCTGCCATCTCAGTGCTGTTTTTTCTCGTCGGGGGCCAAGAAGAGGTATGGGCTGGGACGGCAGAGCCGAACCAAATAGGGGCCAGCGGGGAACACCTACTGAGGGCGGGCACACAAGGAAGTGGGAGGCTAATGCCCACGAAAGTTGCATACAGCAATTGGCACGAGTGTTTTGAATTGCCAATACAAGCAAGAATGGCATGGTGAGTACGAGGTCAAAAGAGGGGGCATAAGACCACTTAGCTCAATTGACCTCTCGTCATTGAGCCTCGCTACCGTAAGGCAAACCTGGAGCAGATCTTCATTCAGCACTGCGTCTTGGGAGTGGCAGTGGCTGTGGGGCTTGGGCTGTGCCAGATAACAGCACTCAGGATAGTCGGAATCCTGACATCAGACTTCCCTTGAGTAGTGTGTTGGGAGAAGTTTTCAACACTGAGGTGGGCGGCGGGAATAGCAGCAGAGCTGAAGAGCCACCAAGCAGGGGCAGACCACAGCTACCTAAAGGAGTGCAGAGGCAGTGGATGCGCAGAGCCACTGTAAGGTGGTGAAAGATCAATCGGCATTTGTTTCCTCACAGCGCATCGAGAATAACAGCAATCGTCTTGCAGCAGGAAGGGCAGGCCCCTTCTAAAATGGGTGGGGTAGGGGCCTACAAAGAGGGCTCAGAAGCAAGGAGCAGCACTTGGCCAGAAAGGGGCCAGGACCAAAACAAAGAGGACTGTGCAGTCCGGGCGCAATAGGAGGGTGACACCATCAGCCCCAACCAGGGACAAGGAGGGCACCAGCAGTGACAGCAACGATGACCTACTTAGGGGCACATAGACAACATGGTGGCACCCGAAGGGTCGGAGGACACAGCAGACTACAACTCTGCAGCATGGATTGGTGAGCAACATGCACAAAGTGAAGAGGCGCGGTTGCAAGCAAAAGTGTACAAACAGCCACATGGTCCTGGGGGGTCGCCAGGGGTCCTTTTTCATATGAGAGTGCAAACTACCTGACAGACAGACCACACTATGGTCTGACAACCACGCGGTGGTACAGGCAATAAACCTATTACAGTGCCCATCAGTAGTGCTATTATTGCAACAGTTAGTTGGCTGTCAATTGAGGACCAACACAGCAGTTAGGGCCAGACACATCTCAGGTGAGGTGAATTCAGTGGCTGATGCGATCTCTTGTTTTCAGTGGGAAAGATGCAGAGAACTGGCACTGCAAGCAGAGCAGATCATAATGCCCGTACCCGCCAACTCTGGAAACTCGTGGGCCCAACCTAGCGATGCTGGGGGACAATGTGTTAACCCCTAAGGTGGCGAAGAGATACCTTAAGTGCTGGGAATTCTTCCAAAGCATAACTAACACAGTGGGCCAGGACAGTATCACCTCCAAGGAGGTGCCAGGTTTCATACATTGGGTGTTCGAGGGCTCGAGAAGCAAGTCATGGGCGCATTCCCACCTCCGCCCGGTTTCTCACTACGCCAAACTGGCTAGAGGGGAGGACTCAGCTGCTTCTTTTTACTGCAGGACAGTGATGAAGTATTGGGGGAGGTTGCAGCATAGGCACAGGGACCGGAGGCAACCCATTGACTTCACGTTGCTGAAGACAGTGCTGGCAGCCGTCTCAGTATTATGTAGGCCAGGTCACGAGATGGCATTCGCCTTAGTTTTCTTAGGGGCCCCCAGAGTTAGCGAGCTTGTGTCCTGGGCCAGGAAAATGCATGCATCCACATCAAGAATATACATCTGGGGAGTGGGTACATAATAGTGCACCTATGCCAGTCAAAGGCAGACCAGGAAGGGAAAGGGAAATACACACACATTGTTTGTATTGAGGAAGAACATGATGCCCTGTGTGCCACCTACCTAAGTTGTTTCCAATTCACGGCAATAATGAGGAGGGCCTCAAAGCGGGACTCCCTCCTAGGGAGTTTGGGTCACACTCTTTTCACATAGGGGTGGCAACCACTGTGGCCATAGGGCTGAGCAAAGAGAACATAAAAAAGCTGGGCCATTGGACCTCAGGCACCTTCAAAGGTTACATTTGGCCCCCTGGGATCTGAGCTATATTTCTTCTCATAAAAGGATCACCCGGCGGCCAGCACAGAGTATGGATCCTGGGACACTCATATATCATGCGGGTGCAGCGGTGGACAACAGCACGTAAGGACTACAAGAGTATTTGTCTGCATGAGGGTGACATGGTTGGGACGACCAGGCTTGAGATGTTGTCAGCTGCTACCAGCCGTACAGGACGTGTCGTGCCAAGGAGGACAACCGGATGCTATTCTTGTGCACCTAGGGTAGATGATTTAACATGCCTAGGGAGAAGGGATCTGTTAAGGGCAATGACATCAGGATGACAGCCCTGGCAAGGTTGTTCCGCACATCGGACCTCATCTTGTCGGAAATAATAGCCCACCGGGAATGGAGAGGGGCGGTAGATCAGGGGGGCGGTGAACAAATCGATGTGAAAGCTGAACATTCCCATGGCAAAAGTATGTAGGGCATATGGATGGGGGTTCGTACGACATGGGCTTAAAATCTTAGGACATCGGGTTACCGCACGAAGGATGGGCTCCAGTTGAGCATGGTGGGCATAGATATGTTCCTGCTCAATATAGTTGTGGTCCCAGAACAGCTAGGTTTCCTCTGAAATGAGCAACGGGGGGAGCTGCCGATGATTGGGAAACTGCCGGCAGCATGGCATAGACAGCACAGAGAGTAACCAAGAGAAAATAGTAACCTAGGAAGAAGAGCCGTTCAAACAGTGTCATTGGGATGCCTCTCAGCAGGGGCACTGGGGAGCAGGCGAGTTGTCAGCAAGGGTCTGGGGCAGGCGGACACGGCACTTGCAGCCCGGGCCGGGCCTTATGGCTGCCCACTAAGATAGGTAGCAAGGGAAGCAGACACCTGCAAAGGGGCCATCGCTCAGGGTTACTGCTGTCAACCAGAGATAGGAGTCAACAAAACAGCGTTATGACATTGACAAATGTGATGTTTATCATGTAAGCATGGTGATTGCGAATGACCAACCAATAAGTTGCGATATGTATGACCCATGTTTTGATATAATGTGTAATAAACTGTGGCCTTTATGCACCACAAACTGTTCCCCATGTGATTTAAGAAGAGGGGAGGGGGTGCTCTGTGTGGCCGAGAGGGATGGTGTTAACTCACACATCTGGGAGGGGTTGGGGCGCAGGCCATTAAGGCAGAGCCGGACCAGATAGGGGCCCACGCAGAATGCCTACCGAGGGCGAGAACACCTGAAAGCAGGAGGCAAAAGCCCCAAAAAGTTGCACTCAGTGATTGGCGAGCATGTTTTGAATCGCCTAATACAAGCAAGAGAGGCATGGTGAGTACGAGGTCAAAAGGAGGGGCACGGGACCCCTTAGCACAATTGACCTCTCGTCCTTGAGCCCACCCTCTCACACCACATTGCCAGTGTCACAGCCGTAAGCACTGTAGAGGAGAAGGGGCATGGCGGAGACAGCACAGAAAAATACCCAGAGAAAATAGTTACCTAGGAAGAAGAGCTGGTCAATCAGTGTCCTTCGGATGCCTCATAGCAGGGGCACCAGGGAGCAGGTAATAGCACAAAATGGCAGCCAGAATAGAAGAGCTGCTCAAACAGTGTCCTTGGCATGCCACATGGCAGGGGCACTGGGAACAAGCGAATGGTCAGCAAGGGTCTGGGCAGGCGGGCACTTGCAGCCCAGGCCAGGCCTGATGGCCGCCCTCAAAGATCGATAGCAAGGGAAGCCTAGAATCTGCAAATACTGAGGCATCTGCAAAGGGGTCATCGCTCAGGGTTAGTGCTGTCGACCGGAGAGAGGAGTCAACAAAATGTAACAGGGTTATGACATTGACAAATGTGATATTTATCAAGTAAGCATGTTGATTGCGAATGACCAACCAATAAGTTGCGATATTATGACCCATGTATTGATATAATGTGCAATAAACTGCTGCCTTTACGCACCATAACCTGTTCCCCGTGTGATTTAAGAGAAGGGGAGAGGGTGCACTGTGTGGCCCAGAGGGATGGTGTTAACTCTCATGTCTGGGAAGGGTTTGAAAGGCAAAACATTTGTCTTTTATGTAAACAGAAGAGACAGAGACAGAGATAGCCATCTGGTGGCTTAGAATAAAATTGTGAAACCAGATAACCTGGAATCAATGCCGGCTTCTGTGCTTGTCCAAATTGTGTGATCCTAGGCAATTATTTTATTTCACAAAGCCTTCTTTTTCTTTATTATCACATATGAGCCCATTTTAAATACTTGATTCAGAATGTGACCTGTACAAGCATCTCTTATATTTGATTTAATAGACTGTAATGTTGCTCCATCTAGAATAGGAATCTAGGCCATGTTTAGGGATTACATTACTACTGGCATATCTCTTAGATCACTAATGGCATTGCCGTTGTGGGGTGAGCCATGAATGTTTCTTAAAACACTTTTTGTAAATGTCTGTCTATGCAGCTATGTAGCTCTCGATAGTCAGCTCTCCTCCACATGCCAGATTCTCACTGTCACATCTGCTTCCTTCAAATTAATACAATTTCTCCATAAGGTATTAGATTTTCTCCCTTTTAGGGCTAGGAAACTGATCCATTTTTGATAAATTTCTAAGCTGGATTACTCTAACTCTTTCTACATAGGCTTTCCAAAAAACTCATAAGCAAACTTCAGTTGGTACAGAATTTGGCAGCAAAACTCCTTTGTCTTTCCAGACACTGTTCCATCTCAGCTAAATTGAACACCTTCAGTGGCTTCCAATAAAAACAAGCATTGGTAATGCATCAGTTTGGCCTATGTGATGAATAATAAACAGTTTTTATCAATCCCCATCCGGGACGAATCGATGAAGGAAAGAGTTCCCTGACAAGTATCACAGGAGTGGAGAGGATGTGAGCAGTGGCCAGAGCTGCTGATTCGAGAGCTGGGGATCGCAGGTCGAGTCTCGGCATGCGTAACGTTCTGTGATTCTGAGCAAATCACTTCATCTCTCCGGATAATGAGTTGTACTATATAAATCTGCTGCAAAATGAAAAAGCAGAAAGAGGCAAAACTTTATGAAAAAATAGTTCCACCAAAGCGGATGATAACAGTATTTCAGCCACGGGAAACTGATAAGAGAAGCAGAAGAGGAACAAGCATTGGTAAATGCAAGAAAATATGCTACAGCCAATTGAAATGGAGGAAAACTAAGTTTGTGCAACTCCCTAGGGAGGAGCTGGGCAGGGGTGGACACTCCCCTGTCCTTTGTGTAGTTTCGCACCAGAGCAGGAGCCAAAGGCTCCTGATCTGGGCAAAACTGGTTTATGCAAGGAGGGCATCAAATGTGCTCTGCAATGCAGTCTGGTGGCGCTCAGAAGCACCCCCACCCTACCTAATTCTAAGGGAGAGGTGGTTGCCCCTCTCCTTCACAGAAAATCTTTTGTTCAGCTTCCCCTGCCTATCTTAAGCTCATCAACAGGGGGACAGAACACTGTCTAGGATCAGCAGCAGCATGGGCTGGAAGTCAGACCCTGTAAGGCTACACAGGTAGGTATAGGATGGGTCCTCTAAGGAGCCCGCCAGTACACGGTATCATGCAACTAACATTGGAATTGGTGTAGTTGCACGATTACAACATTTTTGATACCAAACATGACCAGGTTTGGGGCACCGAATATGTAGTTAGACGTCTTGACTTGCCAGTGTTCACTAGATACCTTATAATGGCTGTCCCGCTCGTACAAAGCCCAGAAAATGGAGTCCAGGGTTTGCAGGGGTACTGCTGCACATGCAGGGACACCCATACACTTAGAACCATGCACCCTGCTCTTGGGCTGAAGAGCCTACCTTAGGAGTGACTTCTAGGTTATAAGTGCAGTGACCGGGATATAAGGGAAACCTTATATCTAAAATGAAAGGTGCATGCACCATTTCATGCAGACTGCAGACTGCAATGACAGCTCTGCAGTCACAGTTTGCATGAGCTCCCATGCTGCAGCCCATGGGAGACCCCTGGATTACGTATACTCTGGGTACCTCAGCACTATATACTAGGGACTTACAATGGTACCCCAATATGCCAATTGTGGGATGTACCAAATGCTTACCATAGAATTTAGAGGAGAGAGCCACTGGGGTCCTGGTTAGCAGGATCCCAGTGTACTACAGTCAAAATACACCGACACCAGGCAAAAAGTGGTGGTATCCATGCCGGAAAGATCCATCTTTCCTACAACCGGTTTACCAGAAAAGTAGTAAATCTGCACCTACAGAAGTACTCCTTGAATGGGTGCAAACTTACTACTTTTTGGAATCTAAAAACATTGACAGTAGTAGGCTTGGAAAGCTGCGTCAATTTCCACCATACTACTGACAATCAAACACCCAAAAGGTGATGGGATGAATACTTGCAAATAGTCTAACCAGTGGCAATCGCTCGAGGTAACATTCACGCACATCGTTTCTCATCCACTATGCCACTCTAGACAGAGGCTCAACAAGTGCAACTCAGTACTGACTCTATTACTCATGCAGACAGTCCATTGAACACCTTGATCATCTCATCTCGTCACCCAGCAGCCCACTGTTTTTAAAGTTGGATAATTTGACATTCACATCCCCCTAATCTCACTGACTAGGCCACACCCTTGCTCCTGTCAAATGCAAGTGAGCCAAGAGCCCTGGAGGTCTGCCATTCTGAAGAAGCCCAATTGGTTTACAACGCTTGCTTTGACATGGAAGGCCTCACAAAGACCCTCTTCTCTAGCAGATAACTTAGGGCATGCTTTAGAGCTAGGGGACAGGTTACTCTGTGACAAACAAGAAGGATAGCCTGTTCACTGTATAATTCACTTGTAATACAGTGGACAAAGCGGCAAAAGTAGAGAAAATGCCAAATGTTTGTTATAGTTCTTCGCAGCCTTCATTTTAAAACCCCACAAAATGATGACCAAATGCATCTCTTTAATTAAAGCCTCCTGACACAAACATCCAAAATGCAGTGGCTAAAGTCTGGTGGGATCCAGTTAGTCTGTGCTGAGTTCTTGCAATTTGAACTAACCTGACCCACATTTACAGCAACATGAATGTGTGATTGTGCCTAAGTAGTTCAGAAACTTCACTACCAGTCTACACTAGGTAGCTGCCTAAGGCTATCCTGCATGTAACCTCAGACTGTCCTTAGTAGCATTAAAATATGGTCTCGTTTTTAGGGAAAAAATTGACACGGCTCATAAACCTTGTAACCGCCATGTTTCTTATGGTGGGTATTAGGAGCAGACTGATAAACAATAAGTGGCTGGGATCTATAAGCCCAGCAACACTAGAGTTGAGGTGTATCACCCACTTCTATGTGGAATGCATGAGAGTGTCTTTTCTCTGCTTATGTATCAGGCAGCCGTGAATATGAGTGATTTATGCCAAAAACTCTGCTTGCCTCAGTATTCACTGGCCATTTTCCCGCTGTTTTTTATCAATAGATTTGACCTGTCAATATTTAACCGGCACAATAGTGTGGGTGTGGACTTAATCACACCTGGTAATTACTAGGTAAGCTCCACACAACTCACAGTTCTGACCCCATCCCTAAGAGGGGCTTGCACAGGGACCAGAATTATCTGGCAGTTTTGTATTCAGGACCAATGCGACATCTCCACACAAAGGAGGCAATAACACTGCTATTTGGTAGACATGGATCTCAGACGGCTCCCCTAACCTGTTTCCCACCATAATCTCTGGACAATGGGAATGTTAATACCAATTATCAGAAACTTTGGACATGCTCAAGAGATGTAATATAATTCCAAACAAATTACACAACTAACATTAGGAAGAAAAAAAGCCCAGAAACAGAAGGTTATAGAACAAAATATAATGGAATAAAAGCATTGTGTCTATTCATAGCACTGTACATTTATGTCCAGAGGAAATGTCCTGTGTTTGTCATCACTCTTCTCTCCCTTTATTTTGAAACCAAATGAAGTGAAGAACACTGTTTCTGCTACAAAGAATCCAAAGAATGTGCATGAAGTCCAGTGAGACCTAGTTAGTCAGCTCTGAGTAAATCTAATGAGAAGTAATTTGATCCACCTACTGTACCGTGAGTGGAACATTGCCTGAATGACTCAGAAACATCCATGGCCTGAGGTGAAATAAAGCAAATAGGGTTTTGGGAATAAAATGTGTCTAGCTTTCTGTTAAGGCTGTGCCTTAATGTTATTTTTCTTTCATTAACAAATCAAACGTGCAAATGAAAAGTCTACAGCAAACTTTCTTTCTGATTCACAAATACTGATATAGTCTTACTTCACATGCAGAGAATGTCACATACAAGAGCATACAACAGAAGAAGATCCCAAAAGTATTCAGATTTTTCAAAATTCTTAAGTGGAATCTCTGAAGTGGCCAATAACAGGAGTAACAATCCTGAATGAGATTTCAAGATTCACGACAAACCATTGAAACATTACTACTTCCCCAGGGACTCTGACTACTCAAAGCCACTGAAATCTCCAAGCGAAACTACTGGTGAGACTAACCAGGTGTATCACACCTAATATTATGTCCATGGCATCATGGCCACCGGGTGCCCTAGAATTGCTGTACCATGTGAGAGTGCTATGGTCCCTGTCGCTCAGAAAGGGCTGCAGGCAAGGATGGCTCTTCCGTAATGGCAGAGGAGTGTTGCCCCACTGCCCAGAGCCAGTAGATAATAAATAAAATGATAATAGCACAATGTCATTATCATTTTATTTATCGCTGTCAGGGCCGCGATGGACTTCAAGCAATGAGTATATGGCGGGGCCCAGCTGGGCATGGCAGGGAGGATGAGTAGTGTGCACTTATAAGTGTGTAGGCCAGTTTGGCCTGCCATCTTAGGCCGGCCAAACAGACATGCGCACTTATGTTTCTCCAACCCAGCTCTGATGCAAAGCCAGGTTGGAGAAAAGCCACATGCTCCCAGGTACTCTCTGGTTGCCAAACAAGGATGCTCAGACCGATCCTGGTGCTGCTCTAATACTAGGTATTGCACGAGAGCAGTGTCCGTATTGGGTGGGGGTCTTGTGCTTTGAGGCCCATCCACTTCCGGGCCGGACAAAAGGAGCAACGAGGTGGCCAGCAGGGTCAGCGGGAAAAGGAGAGGCATGTAAGTCTTATTTTTATTTTTATTTTCCTCCCCAACCCCTCCCCCCAGCTGTCCTACCACTTTTGATGGGCGGCAAATGCCACTATCTAAAAGAAGTCCACAGCTGAACATTTTGAGTGCCTCTCAACTGGGGCTGCCTTCTCACAAGCTCCTGGGCTCCTGACAGCTGCTCCTTGCTCCTCCAGATCCAAAATGGCAGTCACCTGTCTAAGGGGTTTCAGATTACCCTTCAAAGCTGCGTCACAGCTAGTCCACTTCAGGTGATCGTTCTCTATGCTTTTCCTTTTTTATCACAGCTACTTCTTCCTAGTTTAATTCCTTACTCTCCCAATTTATTATGTTTCCTGTAGTGGGGTGTATTGATGTCATTTTATTTTCCTGTTCTTTTACTATATACATGTTTCTGACTGGCTTAAAAATGTTTCACAGCAAAGCTGTTTTCCTTTGTGTGATTACTTGCTCTATCCAGTTGTTTACCCTGATTCTTCACTCCTGAAGAATTCCACTTTTAGACTCCAAATTCCTGTTTTTTTCAATCCTTTGAAGTCTTTGCCCAGCAAGAAGGTTCTTTACACCTTTTGCTTTTTCCTCCTGGGATGGTGGAAGCTTACCACATATTCCAGTGTGCGTGAGATTGTTGCTTTTGGAAACAGTCACTCATACGTTGTACAGTGAAAAACCTGGGCCAGATCACAGGTAAGCATCCAGACCGAGACAGGTTGCGATGCCAAATATTTCCAACGGTTTCCAGCATGGGTCCTCGGGTTGACCTGGCCACTGTCCTCCAGCAACAAACACTAGAAGTAGACTAATTGATTACCAAAATTGCTGCCCTTGTTAAGCTATCCACTCCAGTTCTTGCGATTTACCTACCGTCATCCCCTCCACTTCAAAGTATTCTGGCGATCCTATGGGGTTGAAGGAGCATCCGGTGGTTTATTTCGCCTTGCCTTTTGACCCGGAAAATGTTCCTCTGACCATTTAAAGTAGAATAATTGATTGGTTCCTTCACCAGTGCTGCTCTGGCCTTGGCAAATCCTCTAGTTGTTGCTAAAGATCCTTGCCTGAATAACTATTCTGAGTTTTTGGCAAAGTTCAAGAAGATGTTTTAGAGACCAGAGCATGAAGCTTCCGTTAAGGATGTCCTGTGTGAGATCTCTCAGGGAAAATCTGAAGTACTCACCTATTGCACTCAGTTCTGTGGGCTTGTTACTGAGACCACCTGGGTGGAATATACTCAGATGAATTTATTCTGAAGAGGGTTAAAGGATGAGTTAAAGGATGAGCTGGCAAGGGTTACCTGAGCTTCCTTGCTTTATTAACTGCTGGTGGAGCAGGTTCTCTTGATTGAACACTGACTTAAGGAAAGGAGAATGGAAAAACAGAGAAGCCATAGGTTCACTTCTACTCCTTCTTCATGAGGTCTTAGGTAAACTGTGGCAATTACTAAGCCAGTTGTTCCTTCTGAGGTGCCTGACAAGCCAGTGTGGCTTGGAACCACTAGAGGTCCTTTATTCTATACCCAAAGGGAACACAAGTGTAAGGGAGGCTTGTATCTCTATTGTACAAGTCCTAACCATCTGCTGTGGAATTATACTGCTCAGGCCTGCAGGGAACAGGGAAACACCAGGTCCAGTCCTTTGTAAGGGAGAAGGGGGGCATGAGATCCCACTCTCCTGAAATATTTTAGTTCCTCCAGTGGATCCAAATCATGCTTATTTGTGTTAGAGTTGATCCTTCAAGTCTAGCCTGGAGTGTCTCTGTTCCTGTCCTGTTAGACTCTATATGCCTCCAGCCTGCATATGGACTTGAGTTGTGTCCAGAGACTCCAAATTCCTATTAGGAAGAAATCATCTCCGGATGACGTAAAAACAATCGATGGATCTCCTTTGACTTCAGGGACCACATTACAGACAACGTTGTTTGTGCCGGGTGCACCTTTAAAAAGTTGTGCCTGGGGCAAACAATGAAAATGCACCCTAATATGATAAATGCGCTGTCCCCAGGGCAGCTGCGTACTCGCGCTGCCCTGGGGGCAGCGCATTCTGTGAAAAGATGGAGCAGCTGCTTTACAGCTGCTCCATCTTTTCACAGTGCAGGCGGCAACCCGCCTGCACTTTTAAAGGAGATTAGAGATTTCCTTGCCGGCGGGTGCAGTCAGTGACTGCACCCGCCTGCAAGGGGATGTCTGTCGGGTCCATGGAACCCCTTTTCCACCACCAGTGCGCCCCCTTTTCCGCCAGAGGGCTGCTCTAAGGGGGCGCACTGACAGTGCACCTTCTTCTAGGTGGCGCTCTGTCAGTGCACCCCCAGAGAGTTACTTTGCCTCTGCGCCCACGTCTGTAATACGGAACGGGTGCAGAGGCAAAGGAATTCCCTCATTTACCCCCATGCAAATGAGGGAATGCCCCTTGAAGGTAGCGCTTACGCTTTATGTGCACCAGCACTATCGGTATTACAGAAGGGGCTGCACAACCGTCTGCAGCCCCTTCTGTAATACCAAAGTGCCCCGGAGGCACGCGAAGCGGGCGCAAACGCCAGTTGTGGCCCCGGGGCACTTTTTGTAATACGACCCCTGGTCTTGTGACCTTCATCACGGTTCCTCTCTTAGTATGTTAAGGCAATCAATCAATCAATATATTCTTTATTCAGTTTAAAATAGAAAACCAAAAAAGCCAATTGCAAATATCAAAGCAAGACATTAGGAATCAACAACCATGAAGGTTCTGTGTCTGATAGTACAGTTTAAAAAACAAGCAACATAATAACAGATTAAAGGATCGCTTAATAACTCTAAAAACAAAAAGGCAGGCTTCAACTGAGTAAAATTCGTTTACACTAAGAGTGGCTTCAGAAAGCAAGATCTGAGGTGCTTGTAAAGTAGGACCAAATTAAATAAAGTGCATAGTGTCTTGGGTAGATGTGGCATGACAAACACATGGGGGGGGGAGTCCAGTTTGCAGGACCATCATTTGGGGATACTAAGTGAAGCATGTTCAATCTGAAATGAGTTAACAGATAACGATGAGTGTTAGGCATGTTATGCTAAATCATTTTATAGAGCTCGAAAAAATGCCCAGAGGCGGCAAGGTGATACCGAGTTTCAGAGCGTGTAAGCTAAGTTAATAGGTATAAAGCCATGTCTTCAATGTCTTGCGAAAGGAAAGCAGGTTTGTCTGAGATTTAATTATGCAGTGACAAGGAGTTCCAAAGTTTTGAAGCCCCTGTCACAAAGGTTCTACTGCCCCACGAGGCGTGCCTGAACCTAGGTATCATAATGTTTTTTGACGCACTTGAACTGAGGTGCCCAGGGTCGGATTGGGACCAGATATAGGCCCGGGCACCCAAAATAAAGTGGCCCACATTTGCAAATTGCAACCTTTTGTGAAGCATTGACTTTTTAGCATGAGGGGGATATTTTTAGGAGAATGTTACGGTAAAGAAAGCGTTGTATTGCTTATATGGCCAGTGACATTGCTCAGGACTGAAAATTCCATTATTCCACTGAAACTCACTCACTCTTCTCCTGACGCTCATCTTGAAGTCCATGAATCACCCGTATCCCATGCTCCCCTTCATATCTCTGAGCCCCCTCCTGTCTATTAGGCCATTATCCCTATATAATCTGATGAAGGCAACAGATGATGGGCCAAAACGTTGTGTACAAAGGCTGATAATTGTTGAAAAAGTGTCTGGAAAGGAGAGGGAACTACTGGATGAAATTAATATTGCTTCTTGTTTTCGACTACCCTTATCAGGACGTATTCAGTAGATATGTGTGAGGTGCCTGGAATAGTATTTTACTTTTTAATATATTTTCATAGATATGCTGTGTACTAACTGGTATTTGATAGCAGTGCATCGCCCCACTGCTCTGCAGCGGCAAAAGAAAAGAAAAAATAAGATGACAGTAATGTAATGTTATTATCATTTTATTTTGTCCTCCTGCTGCGGTAGCTTTGTGTGAGGGGGTGGGGCGGGGCTGCAGATTAGGGGACGAGTGGTAGAGCCCTCCTAAGTACGCAATAACTGTTTGGCCAGCCCTCTCGGGCCGCTCAAAACAGTCATGCGCACTTTCCCTGTTCTCCTTGCAGGCTGCATTACAGCCTGCATGGAGAACATGCCCACCCCTCCAGCCCCTGGCTGAGCGCCCTAATCACTGGTGAGGGGAGCCTGGCTGTGCTTCCTGTACCTGGAGTCAGACGCAGGAGAGCAGGAGCAGAGATGCGGGACCTGGCGGCAAGGTAAGTGTTTATTTTTTTATTTTAATTTTTTTACATCGCCTCCCGCACCCTATCCCCCCGCCCCGCCACCCGTGAGCCTTGCTGGCTAACACTGTTTGATAGAAAAAGAAGATGAAAATGTAAATAGCCAGTGACTGTTTAAAATTTGTGTTGTATTTGTAAATAGAGCAATAAAGATTAGATGATATCAATGATTCTCTTCCTTTTAATAATGGGGGAGAGATAGATATTTATATAGCTCAAATTGTGGGCATGAAATCATCAGTTGAGAAGTTATGATGAGAGTGGTATCAATATTGAAATAAGATTTGAAGAAGAGTGACTTGATACTCTCTTGATGCAAAGCCTTGCCCAATTTTAATTTAAAAAGAGCAATAACTCTTACCATGGACAAAAAGATAGAAAAGTCAAACTCTGCTCATGGCTTTTGAAATGCAAGAGAGAGAAGCTCATTTTGAGTGCTCTGTGGAAGAGACAGCATGGACAAAAGGCTAGAAGTAGGCCCTCACCATTGGCTCTGTAGTAGGAGAGGCAAACCTCCAACACAAACAAAATGTGTTAATTTATACATACACACATTATGTGTGTGCAGAGGCTCAGATTTTCTTTAAAGAGCTCTTGGTCAGAGTTGTTGAATGCAGGGCTGCTCAGTACCGATGTAACCAACCAAAACTTGGTTTCACCTTATCTCGCTTTCTTCCACCATCCTACTCTTCCTATCTCTTTATTTCACTCTTGCAAGTTCATTTTCCTCTCCTTTCTCTCTTTGTCAGTGCATTCCTATGACTGTGTTCCCCTCGTTTTCTGCCTTTCTCTCTCTTGCGCTGGTCATGTTAAAAAAAAATCCTTGGTGTCCAAAAATGAGTGCTTCTGCCAACCATTACCAACAATCTGCACAAATTAAGCACTGTGTTGATGTTGTGATAAAAGGACGGTGATGTGTTCAATGAGGACAAATAAAATGAGCTACAGACATTGGTGGAACAGAGTCAAAAGGCAGAGCGTTTCTGAAAGAGGCAGGAAAGGAAAGGTGCATACAGTTTGAGTTGTTACATAGTGCATTCCATTGAATTTTCTTCCATTCTGTAGCACTCTACCCGACAGGTGTTTTTAATACCATGACCCATTTTTTGCAGGTTGGAACTATTCAAAATTAAGGCTGCAGGTTATATCCATGGCCACTGGAATTATGTGATTGTGCGGCTGCAGCATTTTCTGCATATAGATTTGTCGCATTTGCCATATATCGGTTGACAAAGCCTCTAAATTAAGTGCCACATCTCAAAGAGACTGGTAAGGCTGGGGGTTGATCTCTGGTTAAATTTTGGGTTGCCTTGCCTCGTTACTATAAATGGGAGTCAGGTCATCCACTGCGGGGAGGGAGCAGAACCCCGTTTATTACTTCCCCATCCAAGTGGAGCAAAAACTTTGCTGCTTAGAAGCAGCATCTCCCGTGGAAAGGCCCCACTGTCATACCCAAAGGCCAGGGCGGGAGCTCACACCACATGCTGTGCCTGCAGGGTTTGGCCCATTGTCATTCTATATATGACAATGGGTCACGACAATCTGTGCTGGGTTGAGCAGGGGCTGCAGCAGCCTCTGGAGTTTAGAGAAGCCAGCCCGAACACTGATGGGGAATTAACGGCCCACATCAAGCCTTGGGTACTGGGCCTCGGCCGAATGCCCGCCTTGCCGATCCGACGCTGGAGGGGCCTCTCAGGCAGATACCATTTGAGCTTATCCCTGAGGTAATTTGGGCCAAGATCGAGCAAAGTCCTGAAAATGATACATAGGGATTTGAAATCAACTCTTTGTTTGACCGGGAGCCAGTGAAGTCCCCGTAGAGCTGATTTAGCTGATTGGAATTTGGGGATTCCTGTCAAAAGCCTAGCGCCAGCATTCGGAATGGACTGCAACTCATTTAGATACTGCACCTTCAAGTTTAGATATAGCCCATTGCAGTTATCTAGTTTTGACAGTATTAATGCTGTTACTACTGTTCTTTGCAGAAAAGGTGGAATGTATCAAAGAATCTTTTTAATTAGTTTAAGTATATAGAAAGTGTGAGAGATAGTGGCATTGACCTGGTCACCAAAGGCAAGTTTGCTGTCCATAAGGACACCAAGATTTCTAACCTTTTTAACAGGAGATGGGAGTGGCCCTAGATTTTGTGGCAAGCAGGTCAAACGGGAGATAGGGTTCTATTGACAAAGTGAACTGCACAAGACAATTTGACATGACTGAAGCCATAGTAAGAGCAAGGGATTCCCTCTCATATTGCAGTTATCTGCAAAAGGCTGCTTTTTTCCAGGTAAGGTCAGCCTTTTTAATGCTTTCAGGGGAGCTGAAAAGGAAGGGTTGCCCTAAGTTAAACAGACAATCACAAGTATAGGTATTCCAGGGTATGCGGGAGATACTATTCAAACCTTTGCAGTTCTTAAGTATTTCCATGTTAAGTGCTAGTTCCAGCTTGATCCAAACAGTCAGCCGAAGTATGAAAGGGCTCAGTTGTATCGCGTCTGCCAGAAACCCCTGCCCCAACTCTTCATGGGCAGTGAAAGTGGGTGAACTACTGGGAAGTGCAAGTATCCTTCTGAGAAACGTTTAGGCAATCATAAGGAGATGGTTGCTTTTGATCTAATCACAGCTCCTAACTATGCCATAGTGTTTGGAATACTCTGGCTGGAACAATACAATCCATATGTCAATTGGGAAACCAGAGTCATATCTCTATCATCGCAGGTCTGCAGAGATAAATGTTACTTGAATGGGAGTTTCTGAGCTCCTATGGTACACAAACTTTCTGAAGACCAGTCTCAGCTACTTTCGGTCAGACTTTATCCATTCCAGTGGCTTACCAGATATTTGCTGGTGTCTGTCAGAAGCCTAGTTCTGTGTCTGTCCCTCCTTATAGAGATCTAGAATGTGCCATTCAGACCATACCCAGAGTCATAATTCCCTATGATAGAACACACCTTCTGTCTCAGCACAAGAAACAGGTCTTAAGAGAATATTTGGACAAGAAGCTTCAGAATTACCCTGATAGTACGGTCTACGTCACTTGCTAGATAGAGGTCCACTTTTGTTGTCTCTATGAAGAGCTCAGACCTTACATCGATTATTGTGGGTTAAATAAGGTCACCATTATAGACTGTTATCTGCTTCACATCATCAAAAACATACTTGAGTTTTTTCGTGGTATTTCACAAAGTTATATCTCTATGAAGCTTACAATCTACTCCTGATAATGGGAGGTGATGAGTGGAAGACGGCCTTTCGAACACCCTTCGGACACTACAAATATTAGAGTGCACCCTTTGGCCTTGCAAATGCTCCAAACAGTTTTATGGAGGTACATCAACAGCATACTCTTGGGCATCCTGAACCAGTTTCTTGTGGTACACCTGGATGACATTCTGAGCTTCTCTACTTACCTTCCGGAGCATCAAGTCCATGTTTGTTAAGTGCTTATTCGTCTCAGGGAAAACCATCTATCTTGTAAGCCTGAGAAGTGTGAATTTGAAGGAACAGAAGTGGGTATCTCGGGTATTGGCTTCTAGAGGGTGGATTATCTATAGACCATTTTAAGATCTATTTTGGACTGGCCAACCCCCAAGTCCATCAAGGAGAACCCTCAAAAGGCTCAGGAGGCCTTTATCAAGCTTAAGAAAGCTCTCACTGAAGCCCCTATTCTAAGACACTCAAATCTGTCTAAGAAATGTATTCTGGTGATTGATGCCTTTAATTTTGCTGAGTGGGTAGTTCTGCTTCAGCTCCAGGAGGAGGACAATCCAGAGCATCCCATCTTTTATCCCTCCCATGTCTTGAATCTTTATGAATAAAGGTATTGTGCTCTGGACTACAAGCTCTAGGCCCTTAAACATGCTTGTATGGTGTGGTGGCATATTTTAATGGGAGCAGGTGAATCTATTGAGGCTCAGACAGACCACTGAAACCTTCACTTTCTGCAGAGCATGCAATGTAGAAATATCAGACAAGCTTGCTGAGCCTATTTCTTTTCACAATATGACTATTTTGTAACTCACATACTCAATGCTTAGAACATTCTTGCTGATGCCTAGTCTAGATGGTTCATTGTGATCAAGGATTATGAGATGCCTATCCTTTTCTCCCTGACATAGTTATCTGTCTGGCAAGGTCTTTCATACAGCGTGTGATTTATACTCATGCTGAGATATCTCCAAAATACCTTAATGCTTTGCTTAGTCATGTGCCCAAGACCTACAGTCAGAATCTATAATTTTTCCAGCAGACTTGTTGATTTAAACTAAGACTCTTCAAACCGAGGTTCTATACATGTCATGACTCGGCAGTAGCAGGCGATCATGGCTTTAAATCAACCTTAGAACTTGTCTTATGATTCTTCTGGTGGTCTACTGTTCACTAGGATGTAGAGTGCTTTGTCAAATCCTGTCCTACCTGTGCACAGTTCAAAGTAGTCCATAATTAGCCCTTTGTTTTTCCTAAACCTTTGGCCATTCCTCCTTATCCTTGGCACACAATTTCCACCACCTTTATTGTGGACTTAACCCCGTCAGGTGGAAACCGAGTGATCATGGTCTCTGTAGGCCATTTTTCCAAGATGGACCAATTTTCCTTATTTTGGAGGCTTTTGACTCCCTACATAATTGCTAGGAAATTCCTGACTGATACATTTCTCCTGAATGGGCTCCCCGACCCCTTAATTTCTTACAAAGGCTCTCAGTAAATTTTTAGGTTTTGGAACTCAAACTGCTGTACTGTGAGTATCCATCAACCTGTTCTGAGGTTAAGATCCATAGTTAAATGGAACGGGTCAGTCAGAGCCTTGAGCAATATCTTAGGATTTTCTGTAATGCCACACAAACTAATTGGACAGAATAGCTACCCTTAGCTGAGTTCTCATATAACAACTCTACTAAAGTCTCCCCTTTCTATTACATCCAGGGCTTCCGTCATCATTCCTTTCCCTCTTCTTATCTGTCTACTCTGCTTGTGACTTTTGCCGCTGATTTACTAGAGAAACCCAACTCTGAAAGGAGAGTATTTGCTCAGAATCATCAGGACTCTAAGCAGGCTATGAATGCTAGGACTGACAAGACTGGTTCCAAACTGTAAGGTAAGAAAGAAGGTCTGGTTGTCTTTCAGGTTCTTGCTCACTCGAAAGATGCCAGTCCGGTTTGAGCCTCGATTTTTTGGCCCCTTTGTAATAATCAAAGAAATCAACCCCATTGCCTTTAGGCTCTGTTTTCATAACTCTTGGAAGTTTCACTCTACTTTTCATGTCTCCCAGCTGAAGCCTTTTGTGCCTGACCATTTTCGTCAGAGTTTCCCTCCCTCTTCTGTTATGGTAGATAGAGAACCATAATACAAAGTTAGTAAGAGCTGTGAATCTCAGATCTTTAGAGGTCGTTTACAGTTCTTCGTTCACTGGAAAGGCTGTCCTACTAGTGAGTGTTCTTGGGTTTGCCTCTTCAATACATGACCCTAGACTGGTTTGTTGATTTTTTTCTAGCTGTTCTTGACAAGGCAGAGGCCTCAAGAAGGGGGAATACTGTAGTGTCTGTGGCGTCTCGCCCACCTGGGTATCCTAGAATTGCAATTTCTTGCGGGTCCTTTGGCTGCTGGGACTCAGAAGCTACTGCAAGAAGCCTCAGCTGTGAGCCTTTTTTACCTGGGCCTCTCTTCTCTGGAGCTCCTGGGCTACTGGCTGCTGCTCTTGGCGCCTCCAGATCCAAAATGGCAATCACTTGTCTGAGGGTTTGCAGCTGCCTTTAAAAGCTGCTTCACAGCTAGTCCCCATAAGTTTTTCATTCTCTTTTCTTTTTCTTTTCTATCATGACTTTTTGTTCCTTCGTTTCTTCCTTACTTTTCCCAATCCACTATGTTTCCTATCAGAATATTGATGTAATTTTCTTTTCCTGTTCTTTTACTATATTCAGGTTTCTGTCTGGCTGAAGGATGTGTCACAACAAAGCTTTTTTCCATTAATTGTTTCCTTGCTATATCCACTTGTTAGCCCTGACTCTTCACTCCTGCAGAATTCCACTATTAGACTCCGAATTCCTGGTTTTCTTACTTTTTTTTAGTTTTTTTGCCTTTTTCCCCATGAGAAGGTGGGAGCTTTTTGGGGCCACTAGCTTACCAAATATTCCAGTGGATGGTGACATTGTGGCTTCTGGGAACAGTTGACTGTACATCGGACAGCAGAAGATCCAGACTTGGATTACGGCTAAATGTCCAGACCTGAAATACTAGAATTAGAGATTGTCCTAGTAATTTTCCATTCCTCAGTGGAACCTCAGACTTCCACTTGTAATTCCTGTCAATTTTGCACTCTTTGAGATAACTGTACTGTTACAGGGCACTTTTATGAAACTTGAACAGGCTGTCAGAGAAATGCAATGCAAATGAGAAGAACACCTAACTTTGCCATTACAATGAAGACTTGTAATTCATGTCACACATACATACAATTTGAACCTGATTGACCTAGGCTTAAGTGGATTAGAAAGTGTTGTAGAGTGGCTACAAGACCCACATTTTTGTGGAGTCCATGGGGGGAGACTTTGAATGGAATCCCATCGTCATATGAAGAAAAGTATAAAACCAAATGCTATCTGTGAGAAAAGACAGTTTTCCTTCTCCAGTACATACAAACATTCTAACAGAAACTGCTGATAATGCAAATTATTCTATTTACGGTATGTAAAGTTTGCACACAACAATTCTGAGAGTAAAGTGCAGAATGAGCATTTTTACATATGATATCATCAATTTATTATTTTCAATATTAGGGAATTGTGACTGGCCAGGACTTTGCAATGGTAAATCTTTCCATTCCATAGGACTGTTATTGACCTGGAATAGAACCACATACATAATTTAGGTTTGGTAAAACTCAGTGCTGAATAGTAATCTGCCATGTGCCAAAAGGTATCAAGGTAATATTCAAGAATTTACATTTTCAAAGGTCCTGACTGCAAGTGGGCAGGTAAGTTATCAGCCATGTGCAAACACCTGTTTACACAGGGATTAGGATTGTGAGCTATTCTGAATTAACTACACCGATTAATTAGGTGGTATGATAAATTTCTCAGCCTCCTGAGTTTTAGCCCTTGCATATTAGCATTCTACACTTGCACACTAGACATTTTGAATTGAGGATTGCAGTGCTTGAACGTCTACATGTTGGGCCTAATTTTTATGGGACTAACTTTAAATATTTGACATTTATTGAACTCAATAAATACCAAATTCTCGGGGTATTGGATTTTATAAGGATCAATAAATTTCTCGCCCTTTACCACGGGACTTGTAAGCTGTCCCTTCATGTGAATAGAAGGGACAATCAGAGAGCACCATTACATTATTCATGGCAGACTGGCACCATGAAATCCCACAAAGAGGCTCTGATCACTATTATATGTGTGTGATCAAGTCCAGAGTACATTGTATCATTAAAATAATATTGTGCTAGCAGATGTACAGCAGAATGTTGTTTATACAAACATATTCTATACAAACCTGGTTCTTCATCATGTAGAACTCAGGGTCAACACTGCTACCTGGTGCACAGTAAGGATATCTGGGATTCCGAATTGTATTTTCAGGAGAAGTCAATAACTGCACAATGAAAAACAGGTAAAAATATGGTTTTCAGACATGTCGTACTGTACTGAGGTGCTTACACTGGCCTATTTATATCATTCATATATTAGGAAACATACAAACAAACTACATAAACTCTTGCTTTTAGAGAGTTTTCTCTTGTGATAAAGTAGGTTTTGCCAAAGTTTAGCATGATATCAGCAGCAGCAGTTTCAACAAGCGTAAACAGATATATCACTTAATTTTATTGTAGAGGAATGCACACCCCAAAGGTCCAGAAATCTCCATATAAAAGTAAGGACTTAATATTATTCTGCTTTATGCAGACCTGGGGAGGTGATGATTCTCTAAATATTTTACATGCACAGTGTGTGGTATGTTATTTGCATTCTGCACATTTGGGTGCATTGCATCCAATGCAGATTGCGCGACAACAATGTCTTGAGCATTAGAGTCATTACCAACATATCTTTATTAAACTATCTTACAAAACATGGCTCTATGGTTTTACAGGGAACTCGACACTGTGATTTTGGGAACATAAACCACAGACTTAATTATTTTAAAGGTGCAGAAGGAGTTTTTGTATGCAGTGAAGTGCAATGCCTGGATTACTCATGGGTAATATTTATTACTTTGACTCTGCCTTACTCCCCCCAGTGCTTACTTGCTGAGTAAATGTGGCCATTTTTCTTCATAGACCACCCTTACCCTAAGCTGACTTTAGTTTCTACTAATAACCCAGGAAGTTCCTCTTTTAGACCCTGCACCTCCTGAAACCTCCTCTTTTTTATACCAAGCCCTTCTATCAAAAAGGCTGGTGAAGGAATAGAGTGAGGGAGGTCATAAATACTAGAACGAATCAGGAAAAAAGAATTAATGATGATTACTCATAATTAATCTGGGCATTACCTCCTCTTTTCACTACTTAGCCCATTCCTTACATTTTGAGGATTATCCTAGCTAAGAAGCTTCAGCTGATAGAAGAAATATAGTAGTCAGAAAAAGAAAATGATCTCACCTAGAGTGCAGAATACTGCTAACCAGTGTGAGAGTTAATTAAAATAAAAAATCCTCTTATTTAAAAAAAAAAAAAAAAAGAAGTAATGAACTGATTTCTTAAGCTGACATGGACTTCTTAACAAGCTATGTTCCAAAAGCTAGCTCAGAAACCCTGAGCTGCATGCCACCTATAAAGTTCTATAAAAGTGTAAGGGAACAGCAAAGTGGCAGCTTTGCAGATATCCACAATTGAAATCCCTGTTCTTTACCGCAGTCTTTATATACCAAGGAGAATATATATTTCACTCATCTCCCTAAGGGTGAAGTAGATGTTTCTTAACCCTCTAAGCAGGGCAACATTTAGTGAACAGACAATCAGATTTCCTGAATTCAGCAGATCTTTTTAGATAAATCTTAACAGCTCACAGAAGATCCAGAAGATGAATCCAAGGATCTGAGTCGGAGGAATCCGCCTATAGAGAAGGCAGGATTATCTCCTGATCTCTTTGGAAGGCTACATTTTTCATTGAGAATTTAGGACTGAAAGAAAGAAAAAGTTGATCTTTGGAAATGTTTAGATAAGGGTGTTGGCACACAAGGGCACATAACTCTCCCAGCCTTCTGTTAAAAGGCTAAGATCAAAGGTAAATACCAGGAGGGGCAAGAATGTCTAAGCTTTGTTTTAAATTATCAAAACCTCTAAAAAGCCTTGAAACCAAAGGATTTATTGATGAGAAATTATTCAAGGAGATCTGAACGCTTTCATCGCAGACTGCTGTAGCCAAAGTGTAAACAAGGGCTAATTTTTGGGCAAAACCGCCTTACAGGAATTGAAGAATATCTGCTACTCAGACATAAACTGGAGACAAAGCTCTGGCTCTATAGCAATTCTCAAGAGATGTCTAATGGTGTTTCTGAACTTTGTTAGTGGAACTTTTTCTAAAGTCCTGCAAAACATTTGAGATAAAACTGGATAGACCTCCATTCAGGAAACCATCCCTCTCAACCTCCAAAACGATAGTCTTAGCTGGGCGAGGGGGTTCAGGAATAGAAAAGGGTGACTCAGAGGCGACGGGACAAGGGAGGTATCCATTCCTGATCTACAGCTAAATGGTGTCAAAGAGGAAATGAGCATTTCCACGGATTGCCTCTTGAGTCTTGCCATGCCAGGATTACTGGATTCGCTTAGGCAAACATTGTTCCTTGGTACAGGGTTGAGGGGATCACTCACCAACCAAGGTTGTCTTGAATTGATTGAGTCATAAAATTAGATCCTCGTATCTCTTGTAGAAGAGAACCCAGTGGCTAAGGATGTGAAGTACCATATGTCCCTGATAGAAACAGGCCCATGGCACAATGAAAAGAATCACAGCCTGTAAAGGGAGAGAGAACAAAATAAAGAGTACTGAGATCATTTCCCCTCCAAAAAACTTTGAGTACTGGTAAGTAATAGGATTTGTTATAAATAACTATCATGTATCCCTGGACTCATAGACATTATTTCGCTAGAGCTTCTGATTTCACTAGTAAGACCTCAAGTTGATTTCTGAGCTTTTTCTTCCTGGATTTTGGTAGAAGTACCATCACCAAAGCGGGGTCAAACAATGCTCGTATGTATTCTAGCTTCTGAAACAGAATGGGTTGTGACCAGTTGATTAGGAACCAAAAAATGGAAATAAGGGGAACAGTCTGCTGAAGACTATTCATCTTGAATTAAATTGTGAGAATGCCCTAACCTTCCCTTTTGAAAGGGAACAGGGAGAATAGTGCCCTTCTTTATTAAGAAAGCTATGCTTTCCAGAAGAGCCTTCTTTTTATTTTGTTAATTGACCATGGGATTTGAATACAAATTGGCTCTTGAAAATCTGGTGAAGAGGCTATAGCTGGGGAAAACTACCCAAAGAACCCACTGCTCGTAAGTCCATGGTATCCATTGCTGCTAAATGTGGACCAGGAGACCTCCAACTGGACCATTCAAAGTCCTGGAATAGTAAGGAATTCTCTTCCCATCTGAGGACTAATGAGAGGCAGGGTTTTATGAGACCCCCTGAGGCTGAACACAGGAACTGTTGTGAAAGAAATCAAATCCTTTCTTCTTTTAGTGATCAGACTTTCGTCTGCCTTCTTCCCAAGATCTTGATCTGTGACGGAAAGACTGAGGGCCCGATTCACAGAACTAACTTGAGACAAAGTCCTAAACTTACTACCATTTTGGTATTCACAGAAGGCACGTACTCATTTTGGTATTCACAGAAGGCACTTACTTACTCATTTTGAGTAACTTACTCATTTGGTATTCACAGAAGGCACTTACTCATCAATGAGTAAGTGCCTTCTGTGAATACCAAAATGAGTAACTTACTCATTTTGAGTAACGTACTCATTTTGAGTAACTCACTCATTTTGGTATTCACAGAAGGCACTTACTCATCAATGAGTAAGTGCCTTCTGTGAATACTCAAATGAGTAAGTTACTCAAAATGAGTAAGTTACTCAAAATGAATAAGTAAGTGCCTTCTGTGAATACCAAAATGGTAGTAAGTTTAGGATTTTGTCTTAAGTTAGTTCTGTGAATCGGGCCCTGAGTGTGCTTTTGGCACCTGAATGACTTGCGAAGGACCTCTTCCAATTAAACACCAAAAAGTTTATTACCAGGAAAAGGCATTCGAAAAAACACATTCTTATGAGCAGCCTTTACCTTCTAACTTCTTAGCTATAGATGATCTCTTGCAGCAACTGCACCTGCTAAAGCTATGGCGGAAGCTCTTAAGTTATCAAACACCACATTTGACAAGAATTTTGCCTGGATTACCATACACCCTAAAACTGATCGCAATCTACTCTCCTTTTGAATGTTAGAAGACAAAGTTTAAAAGTCTTTAACCATGGACTCAGAGGCCTAGACAGTGTATATCTCAGATCTCATTGCTAGACTGAGACTAGCATGGGCTCTCTTCAGGGCACTTTCTAACTTTTAATCAACAGGGCCTGACATCTTGAGATCCTTTATCAGGTGACTACCCACCAGGTTTGCCAAAAGGGGATCTACAACTAATGAATTTTGAAGCTCAGTCTGATCTTTTGCTAGAAGATATAGCCTGCCCATGAATCTGGGTACTAATACTCTATCAGGATCCTTTCATTCTCACTTCAGCAGACCATGAATGGAAAAAAAAATAGGAACTTTAGGGTAAGGAAGGCCTCTGAACCTGTTGAAACCTTTCCTCACTTGTGCTGGGTTGACCATTTTCTAGTGGAAGCTGCAGATTAGAAGAGAAGTACTAATTGACATGATTGAGGTCTTTCTTCAAAATATATTTTTACCTTGGTGTTGAAGAATTTCCTGGAAAACCAAACTCCTCCACATCATGATCAGGAGGCACCCATGAGGAACACAAGGAAGGAGAGGAGATAGACAAGAGGGAGAATTATTGTTGCATTGGTGAATATAGCCCTCGAATAAAGCCCTGACCATCTCCTGAAAGTCGTTCTGAGAAACTGTAGGAGACCAGGGGCCAGATGTACGACCCGTTTTTGCATGTGCAAACGGGTTTGCGAACCCGTTTGCGCATGCAAAAACCTATTGGGCCATGTATATAGCCTATTTAGTGAGTTGCAATTTTTTTGCAACTCGCTAAATAGGTTTTACGACTCGCTATTTGAAAGGGGCGTTCCCATCCAAATAGCGAGTCTCAAAACCATGTACAAATGTTTTGCAACCGCAATTGCAGTCACAAAACACTCGCAATTACCACCTACTTCAAGTAGGTGGTAATGTATTGGCAAATGCATGCAAAATTGTTTTTTAAGGGCAGGCAGTGGTCCCAGGGACCACTGCCTGCCTCATTTTTATTTTTTTAAATGCAGCCCGTTTTCCCTTAAGGAAAACGGGCTGCATTTTAAAAAAACTGCTTTATTTAAAAGCAGTCCCAGACATGGTGGTCTGCTGAGCCCAGCAGGCCACCATCCTGGGAGGGCGGTCATTCCCAATGGGCTCGCAAATTGCGAAAGGCTCATTAATATTAATGAGCCTCGCAAATTGCAACCCATTGGGAATCGCAAACAGTGTTAAACACACTGTTGTGCATTTCATTTAGCGCCTCGCAATTTGCGACTCGCAAACTGTGAGGCGCTAAATGAAATGGTCGTACATCTGGCCCCAGGATCTTGGCCCACGATTTTTTACTGCATGAAGATATCTATCCCCAGAGGAAAAGGGAGAAGTATAATATTTCTTTTGCGAGTGCCCTCCTGTGTTTGTCACACAAAAGAAATCACACACAATGAAGGGTAGCAGGAGGAAAAAGCAAATATATTACCTGGATTCTTGAACTTAAAATGACCACAAAGATGCGTGGGCACAATAAAGAAATTTAACAAAATACATACTTTTACTTCAAAAGAAAACTTATTTTTTTTATAATCCCAAAAATATCATTCCATAAAATATATATTTTTTTCTTTTTTATATATGTGTAATTCTTGGAAGATAAAAAAAAACTGTCAGGCAAAGTGCTGGATGCCTCCCATATGCCCCCTTCCTTTTTCTGAAGTTTAAATAGAGATCACTTTCTTTTCCTCTTTAATGATCCAAAACAGGAGGCTGAAAAGAGGAAGGGGGAGAATGGAAAAAAATCTCCGCTCCAGTAATGTAAACAATCACTGGTGAGATCCCCATGAGTCTTATTTAGAAGGACAGACTCCCTGACCAACACGATCAGCAATACCCACTTTAAGAAAATCTAATCTACCACTGGCCCCCTGCACCACACAAAAACGCTGAAGCGGGTACAGTAACACCTGCTTTCAACGACGACTGACAAGGGAATGGAGGAAGGGACTTGATTATGATTGTGGGATGTAGGGACCTTGTATGCCCACCCCATAGTCTTGCAAAGATAATCGCTGTCTCTGATGAGTTAGTCAGTGAGGGAACCTCAGGGCCTAATCAAAGTGTCCAAACCCATTTTTCCCCATATGATAGGATTGGTTGTGATCAACTAACCTGCCTCATACTAATGGCCTTCATGCTATGGTTGATAGTTTTGCTAGGCATGATAGGTTTTATTTCAACACAGCCACATTCGCCCTATTGGTTCACCGTTCACTTTATAATTGTGACAATTCCGATGGGTTTGAAGGAGCCAGAAGTGTTATTACTGGCTTGGAAGATAATAGCAATGAATGGAAGAAGTACCCATATACTAATACGGGGGCAACAACTACAGTGGTTTCTTGGTTTCTTGGAATGTGGCTGGCCTTAAAGCCAAGCTGTTGCAAACCCCTTGGTGTGAATTTATCGACAAGGCAGTGTATCACTTCTCCATGACAAATCTTGTCATCATTTCTCTTAAAGGTAGGTTGGGGCTAAAATAACTTACTGACTCAGGCCTGCCCAGCCAGTGTACATATCCAGCACACTGTTAGAATTCTTCTTTTAGCCTCTATATTCCCCCTCCTACCATGTTCCTTCTAACCCAAATCATGTTGATTACTGCATTTGTGTTAACGAGGACCATCCCACATTGCACCCATTTTTGGTAAAATGAACAAACGTTTTGAAGATAATTGTGCTTCCTTTGTCAGCTCCTGTAAAATGCACATTGAAACTGGTAACATACATTAACATTAAGAATAAATTAACCGAACATATAGGAATATTATTTCAATATATTAGGTGAGAAAATTAACCCCTAGCATCCTGGGTGCAATCATATTCCATTGAAAACTCTCTTCAACTTAGACACACACATGATAATCTTCAACACCACCATATGGCTGAACCAAATGTTGAATTGTATGTAGGCACCCACAGATCTATTTGCTGGTGCTTTTAAAGTCTATGCTATTTGAGGGGCATTGCAAAATTTCAAAATGCTTTCCTCTGTTTGACAGTAGAAATAAAATATGTCTCCACTGCCTGAAGAGGCAGAGGTGGCCATTTGCTTATCTTTCGGATTAAAAGACAGTAGTGCAATTCTGCTGGGATGGGAATGTGCCTTGCATGGTATACACTTGAGTACCTTGCCTGCATGTCTAGCTGGGAGCATCTGGTATTCTGGTTTCTGGATTTTCTGACCCTAGCCCCACCCTAATCTAATGTAAGTGTGAACACCTAGGCTTTCCTTTGACCTGTGCCTGGTTCTGGACCTGTACTGATCCTAGTGGGGTGCACAAGCGAGCCCTCAGAAGTGACAGCAGGCTAATGTCCCTATCAAGGGTCATGCATCTAGCACAGTAGTGGCAGCATACTCTGTTTTGTATAAATCCTAGTGTTAAGAGGTGTGGCTTGATTATGTTAAGGTCTTTGATATTATTTGTATTCAGGAAACATGGTATAAGGAAGACTTTGTGTTGGACGGTTATTGTTCTTTTAACGTCCACGCAACCCCTTCACCGGCAGGGAGGGCAAAAGGAGGGCTGGTGACATTGATCTCAGTTAGATATGGGTCTATTCAAGCAGAGGTTGCAATTGAATCCCCCTGGTATCAACTAATTTTGATTTCCAACCTGATTCAGGTTAAGCTATTATTGGTCAATTGGTACTACAACATTTTTGACCAAACTAGTTGAGATGTTATTCAAACACTTCAGGCGGAAATTAATAAGATAGCCGGGGAAGTGGCAGCCCCTGTGTATCCTTTGGGTGGGGGATTTCAATTGCACCTTTTGCGTGCATAGTTCCAATCGAGTTTGTGGGCTGCTGGATATAGAGGGCCAATCGCAGTCGCATTTTATACACACAGCACAGTGCGAGGGTTTAAATGACATTATTATCGTAAATTACCTGTGCCCGATTGACACTCTGGTTAGCAGCCCCTTAACACAGTGCCCCATTTATGTCGGAGGAGGTAGGGGAAGTGTTATTGATTTTATGTTTATATCAAGAAAGTTTGCATCCCTTGTTGGTAATTTTGAGGTGGAGCCAAATAATGCAAGCGACCGTAACCCCCTCACTGTTTCACTAAGTGTAATAGCCCAAGAGGGGAAAGGTGATGGCCGCCCAATTCAGTATAACACAAATCAAGGGGTGAGATTGAAATGGGGCAAAATAAATCCTATCCAATTCGAGGAGAAAATCGTTAAGGCAAACCTAAGCTCTATTTTGAGATGCCTCCAACACAACTCCTCCCCAGATAAGGTCATACAGGGTTTTGAACTAATCTGCATGGGCGTAGCCAAAAGCTTAGCAAGATCAGCACCGAGGTTATAAACCGCCCCCTATTTTCGGCAGATGCTAGGTGTATGGATTCATTGATATTGGGGGAAGTTTGGGAATCCCATTTCTTGGCTATATTTAACCCAAAATGTATTTCACCAAAGGAGCTAAGAGAAGATGTGCCATCAGATCCAATCTTGGCTAACCAACATAGTTCTTCCCTTAAAGTGAGTAAGGTTGAGGATGCCCTGGCTAAGTGTATCTGTTTGAAAGCCCCAGGCCCTGATGGGGTCCCATTAGACCTGTTTAAAAGCAATCCTCACCTTTGGGCAACCCTGCCGACTAGCGTCTTCAAGGCAGCGATAACTGGTCCCATCCCAACTTCCTGGAAGGAGGCCATAGTGGTACCAGTATATAAAAAGGGTAACAAGAATGACCCCGCATGCTACAGACCAATCTCCTTAATTGATGCCACCGTAAAGGTGTTGGGGAGGGTATTCTTGCACACCTTGAGACCTGGGCAAGTAACTCGGGGACTATGTCTCAAATGCAATATGGCTTTAGGAGGGGGATGGGTACAAATGAACAGTGCCTCAATTTGTCTCTGATTATGGGTAAGTACATGAAGGCAAGGAGGGGGTCTATCCACCTGGCCTTCATGGACTTATCCAGTGCCTTCGACACTGTCAGCCAGGAGAAATTGTGGGGACAGATGGGGAAAATGGGCATTGAAAAACCCCTTATTAACCTCCTTCGTAGGCTGCATGCGTCCTCCACTGTTGCCATACGATATGGCCCCAGGGGGGAGAAGACTAAGCCCATTGTTTCTACAGAAGGTGTTCAGCAGGGGTGCATTTTAGCTCCATTTCTTTTTTTATTGTACACAAATGGCCTTGAGGCATTTTTAATTGAGAAGGCACTTGGCTTTCCCAGAATAGGAGGCAACCAGGTCCCATTGTTGTCATATGCGGATGACACTGTTTTAATGGCTTTAACAGCTAATAGTCTCCAAAAATCATTGAATGCTTTTACAGATTTTTTGTCAGCACTGGACCGAAAAGTCAATTTTACCAAGTCATATATCATGGTGTGTGGCCCTAAACTAACCAAAACAAGAAAATTTACTGTAAAGGGTAAGACCATTGATAAGGTGGCTAACTTTACATATTTGGGGAATATTTTTAATAACAAATTTAATTGGGTCTCCCTCGTCACAGCAAGGGCACAGCATACTAGCTGGGTAGTGGAGGGCCTATTCCGCTTCGCCTGTAAATTAGGCCACAAACCAGTAACAGAGTCGATTACCTTATATAAAGCGAAATGTTTATCTGTCGCATCTTATGGGGCAGGAGTGTCGGGACATCATAAATGCAGCCAGTTACAATTCTTAGAAAAAAAATTCATAAAAAGTCTATTGATGACCCCAAATAGTGCCCCCACAGTTTTTTGTGACTCTGAGGTAGGGCTGGATTACATAGAGGACCGAATTAATATTGCCCCATTACTTCTCTGGGCTAAAATTTGGACGTCTGAGGACCTAATGTTCTCAAGGGAAGTTATCAAGGATTGCATTAACCTTGACAATGCCTTGGCGATCCCATGGCTTCGATTTGTTAGAGAAAATTTCAATGCTATTGGTCTGGGGCACTACTATGACAATCCTGCTAGCATCCACACAAATATGATAACCATTATAAAAGAACCACATTACGCTGAGGTAAATATGCGCCGCTAGCATTTGGGAATGCAATGTCACTCAGGCCTGTCTCCCACACAACAGCAATTTTATTTATCTTTTACTATTCATGCACAGACTCGTTTTATGACCAGATTTCGCTTATGCACTTTGCATTTTCTAGTGGCCTTCCCCAAACAGTCAGGTTGGAGCAATAAACTTACTGCTTGTCCATGCGACAACTTGGCAGCACAGAAAACTTTGCACTTTATGCTGTTTTTCACACTTTACAACGAGCCGCGTGCACAATTTTTAATTCCACTCTTAGGAGAAATCCGCCCCTGTACCTACATGGATGGTTTTAATTTTTTACACTCTCTGTCCACCGTTCCTATTTGTACTGCTGTTTCTAACTATATTCGAATGGCATTGTCAATAAGAAAACGCTATGAGTCACAATAGATAAATGGGTGTTTTTCATTTGTTTTTAAACTTTTATACAATAAGTACTGATATGATGGAATTTGATAATGGATATTAAACTCTGTAGTCTAGGGCACTGAGCATGTGGGTCTAGTTTAGGGGTTTTAGTGATTTTATTCAAATCATTGTATAAACCGGACTTGATTTTTTAAAAAAAGTTTTATGTATGTATGTTAATACTTTTATGATCCACTGAACCAAATAAAGTTATTCTGACTGACTAGTGTTAAGAGTCCTTTGTACCTGTATCACATGAGTAAAAGTCTCCAGGCCCACTCATGGAAATATTGTGAACCCAGAATCATAATACAGAGTTCCAAAGAAGCTGAACGGATGTATATATGTTTATGAGAAGTAGAGGATGGTGGAGTATTGTGTGGTAATGCTGGTTAGGCTTCACCATGCAACTCTCTCACAGACCCCAAAGATGGTCCATGGATTCACAATAATAAATCCGTAGCTCAGTCCTGGTAGTATGGCAAAGAGCAGTCAGGCATTACTAAAATAACTTGTCTTAAGCATTTCAGAGTACTAACATAGACGATAAGTAATTGACATGACTCGAAAGAAATCCAACACCAATTTATAAAAATAAAGCAGATTTTTATATGAATTTAGACACCAAAATGAACATGATCAGAATAGAAGTGGACTTATGGATTTTAGAAGAAAACATAAATCATAGCAATTCAATACTGCAGATCTTTTGCATTGTGGTCAATGGGAAAAAGTAGTAGTGACAATCGGTCACTTGCAGGTCGAGCTGCGTGGAACCCAAGGACTGTAAAGGTGAGGTGGGTCCCAGGACCAATCCACAACAGTCATTTCAATTTCACCTGGCCCATGGAGCCCAGGTGCAGAGTTACCCTGGCTTTCCTTTGTGCTGAATGGGAACCGCAGGAGAGCAACTTTTACCGATTACACAGTGCTTCGGGGGAAAGGGTGCAAAATCTTCACAACTGGGCCGCTGCTGAAGTCAGGCAAAAGTTATAAGGGGTTCCCTCTAGATGCAGCATCGACTGAAGGGGTCAGTTTCTGGACTGGTGACCAACAAGCCTTGGCAGCAGTAAGTAATAATAATAATACCAGCATTTGTAAAGCGCACAGCTACCTCCGGAGAGGTGTCCCGGCACTGGGGGCCGTCGGGAAGATTAAGCGAGCTATTGCCCAGAGTCACATGGTGCTGGGCTAACTTGCCTCCAGCGCCGGGGATCGAACCGTGAACCCCGTGGTCCGGAGTCAGGCACCCTGGCCACTGCGCCACACCTCTTCCACAAGCAGATGGCTACTTCGATGTTCGGTGGCCAAGGGAACATGGTAGCTGCCTGAAACTACGTGGAGGGCACGACTGCAGTTCCCACAATGCACTAAACCATTTGGATTTGGGCGATCCCTCGGTGGGCCAAATGGCCAGTGATTCTTTGGATCAAGAGTGTTGTTTTACCTGGATTTTGCAGGGGACTAGTGCCCCTAGTCCAGGGGAGTTTGACGTTGCTTCTGGCTCTCACAGGGGTCCTTCTGTCTGGGGAAAATAAGCTTTAGGGAGAGTCTTGGATGTGCAGTTCCAGGAGTGGTGCAAAAGGTGCAGAGTCTCCCTCTTTTTGTATGTGCAAGTCCTGTTAGCTAGACTTGGGTCTCTTTGTTATCTTTGATGCAGGTTGGTTCAGAACTGAGATTCCGGTGTCAGGGGTAACCCTTGAATCTTAGATTCCGCTCCTGAGGTGATCACATCTGGGTGTGTAGGTCACCTTTTCTACCACTTTTAAAAATGCCAGAAGCCTTCCTCAGCTTTAAAGACAAGTTTTCCCACCCTAGAAGTGTGACTAGCTTTCCAGGGGTGTACCCCTCCTGACTACCTAATTGTCCCACCTGCCGGGGTGTAAATGTGCCTACGGGCAGGGGAAGGGCTGCCTCCTCCTTTGGAGGCAGCCTGGTTGCATTTCACAAGCAATGCAATCTTTAAAGCTCACTGCCTTAATGTGGAATGCCACTAGCCTGTCAGGGAGGGAGGCATGGCCTCCTTCATGACCGAGCCATTATTTCTGACTCCTGGGAGGATTGGCAGGAGGTCAGAATCCTGTCATGGCAGCAGCAAGGGCTGGCTGTCAGCCAGAGCACAGGAAAGGCTGGATCAACCATATGGGCATCCTCCTAGGTAGCCACCTGGGTGCATGGCACATCATCCTCGACACAAACTTTGTGTCAGGGGTGATGAGGCACGTTGTTTGATACCAAACACAACATATTTAGGTGATACAATAATGGAGCTGCAAACCTTAGGCTTGCCTGGGTGCCAGCTCATCTTATCCTAGGGACCGTCTATCACTTATAGTGTCCTTTAATGGGAAAGGCCACTATAGAGGAATATAAGCTTGCACTTACATGTCCACACCTTTAATATAATGCACCCTGCCTCCTGGGCTTATTAAGGAGGCCTCCCATATGCGTGAGTGGCATATATGAATAATAGTGCATTAACTTTGCCATGCATGGTGAGGGCAAAGTCGAGTTTGAGCAGTTTACACTACTCCTGCAGTCTGCAATGGCGGGCCTGCTGTCAGTAGTTTACTTGGGTCACTCAGGGTGGCACAAACAGTGCTTTAGGCCCTGGTGACCCCTTTAACTCCCATGCCCTGGGTACCACTGGTACCATATACTAGGGACTTAGAAGGGGGTTGAAGTCCTGTGCCAATTGGGGTTACCAATTAACACATTCCAGTTTTAGGGAGAAAGCACTGGATCTCGGGAATGGGCATCAGGCTCCAGTGCACTTTCAGAGTCATAACTATCAGCATTGCTGTAAAAAGTGTGGGGGGTGACCATACAGAAAGGGCACTTCCTACAAGAAGCATGTTGTATAATTCTTAAGTGGCAAAGGCCTCTAGGCAACAGGCTTCCACTTACAAAATTTAATTATATCCTTTCTCTTACAGAGGCATGCTGATTAGTCTTCCTGAAACTGCCATTTGATGGATGGCAGTGGGGAAGGACAAGTTTTTAGTTCCTGTTGTTTGTGTAAGAAGGATCTTTTAGTAGAAAAGCATCATTTAGTCTGTTCCTGATCACTGTCAGGTGTACCTGTTCATAGATAGGTGCAGACTACTCACACCCCTTTGTGCCTCAGTTGTGGGTGCTGCAGCCTGCAGCTAACCCTGCTGTGAAGAGCATCACTCAAGTCAAAGGCTGAGTTTCAAAGACATTTTGAGAAGGACACATAAAAGGTGAACCAATCCAAACCAGTTCTGAAAGATCAGACAGGCAACCTCCTCTTGGAACAAGGATGGGGTGCTCCAAACAGTACCCAGAGGACTACTGCACAACCAGAGCTGGTATCTGAGCAACAGTCAGCATCACAGAGATAAGGGAAAAGCCCATGGAATCATGCCTGAGCAGAGAGAGCCAAGCCTGCAGCAAGAGCTGACAGCTGATGTAGACATAAGTAGTTGTATCTGGTGTTGTGGTCCATCCACGAAAGACTTGAAAACCTGTGTGACTGGAGTTCTATAGTCTGGGAACTAGTACCTGAACTCCTTGGAGGGGCTGTATAACCTTCCAATCACTCTCAAGCAGTCTCCGCTGTTGTCTGCATTGTTGCAGCTGTGACAATTGCCAATTGTGCCCGATCATTCAGCTCCATTGATTTTGGAATCAATGTTGCCCCATGACACTTGCAGCATGCCATTTATAGAGGATGGTACAACTGTAACACCATCTCTCCAAACAGCACCTGCTGCCCAGAAGAAGAAGCCTGCGGTGCCCACCCAACTACTCCACCAACCAGCCTAGGAAGGTAGCCTGACACTGATCAAATGTGTTCCAAACGGAATACGCCACTTCGAAGTAAGAAGCTGCTGTTTTGAGAAACACAGTGATGAAGTATTGGCTGATTGCTATAGTGTGAGAGAGCTACAGGACCAACCCGACATAGCTGCCATTCCCTAAAGCATTACTAAGCTGTTATGTACCACATGAGCCCCATGCACAGAGAAGAGGACTGCAAGATTGCTTCATCCTGGAAGAGGGCCATCATCAGAGGCCAATCACTCCTTCCACTGTCCTCAGGATCATACCCAAGAGGCCTACGCCTGCCCGGTCTGAGCTGGTCTGCTGCGTGACCTGACCTTTGGTGAACCAGGCAGGAGGCAGAGGCCAACAGCGGTCCTCCATAGCCAGGAGAAGTGGGTGAGAGACTATTTAATTGTCCCAGGTAAGAAAGAGACTTTATGCTAATTATGAACCTGCATAAATACCTATGCCACTGGGCTGTAGCTTACCAGTGAAGGGGAGGAGGATAAAGTGCATAGAGGGGGGACCCTTGAAGCTTATTGGATTCACATTTATACCAAAACCAAAGGGGATGATGGACGGAGTGTTGAACATTGCAAGCACTCACCCCTAGTCAACTGATCTGGCTTTAATCCATCATCATTCTTTAGCTCACTCCGCCACCCCAGTTCAGACATGGCCAAATGCAAATCAGTCTGACCCTGTGCATCATGGGAACAGTCCAGCCCGAACTGCCAAGCCATGTCTTCCCTGGACCGGAAACAAGCATCCTGGGACCGGTTTCTGGCTTACAGCCGTCATCAGCCAGGCTATCTTGAATCCAGTGGCAAAGTGAGCAAGGGACCCACGTCTCGGCATACCCTGCCAACTTAGGGCGAACATAGCAAAACCAAAGGGGATGATGGACGGAGTGTTGAACATTACAAGCACTCACCCCCAGTCAACTGATCTGGGTTTAATCCATCATCATTCTTTAGCTCACTCCGCCACCCCAGTTCAGACATGGCCATATGCAAATCAATCTGACCCTGTGCCTCATGGGAACAGTCCAGCCCGAACTGCCAAGCCATGTCTTCCCTGGACCGGAAACAAGCATCCTGGGACCGGTTTCTGGCTTACAGCCGTCATCAGCCAGGCTATCTTGAATCCAGTGGCAAAGTGAGCAAGGGACCCACGTCTGGGCATACCCTGCCAACTTAGGGCGAACATAGCAAAACCAAAGGGGATGATGGACGGAGTGTTGAACATTGCAAGCACTCACCCCCAGTCAACTGATCTGGGTTTAATCCATCATCATTCTTTAGCTCACTCCGCCACCCCAGTTCAGACATGGCCATATGCAAATCAGTCTGACCCTGTGCCTCATGGGAACAGTCCAGCCCGAACTGCTAAGCCATGTCTTCTCTGGACCGGAAACAAGCATCCTGGGACCGGTTTCTGGCTTACAGCCGTCATCAGCCAGGCTATCTTGAATCCAGTGGCAAAGTGAGCAAGGGACCCACGTCTGGGCATACCCTGCCAACTTAGGGCGAACATAGCAAAACCAAAGGGGATGATGGACGGAGTGTTGAACATTGCAAGCACTCACCCCCAGTCAACTGATCTGGGTTTAATCCATCATCATTCTTTAGCTCACTCCGCCACCCCAGTTCAGACATGGCCATATGCAAATCAGTCTGACCCTGTGCCTCATGGGAACAGTCCAGCCCGAACTGCCAAGCCATGTCTTCCCTGGACCGGAAACAAGCATCCTGAGGCCGGTTTCTGGCTTACAGCCGTCATCAGCCAGGCTATCTTGAATCCAGTGGCAAAGTGAGCAAGGGACCCACGTCTGGGCATACCCTGCCAACTTAGGGCGAACATAGCAAAACCAAAGGGGATGATGGACGGAGTGTTGAACATTGCAAGCATTCACCCCCAGTCAACTGATCTGGGTTTAATCCATCATCATTCTTTAGCTCACTCCGCCACCCCAGTTCAGACATGGCCATATGCAAATCAGTCTGACCCTGTGCCTCTTGGGAACAGTCCAGCCCGAACTGCCAAGCCATGTCTTCCCTGGACCGGAAACAAGCATCCTGGGACCGGTTTCTGGCTTACAGCCGTCATCAGCCAGGCTATCTTGAATCCAGTGGCAAAGTGAGCAAGGGACCCACGTCTGGGCATACCCTGGCATGGGGATCACTACGTACATATATGTAGTTTGTTGTTTTTGTTTTACTATTTAAAAAAAGTCCTTTTATTTTCAATATCAGAACCAGGGCACTGGACAATCCTGTTACTGTGCTCCAGTGCCCATTGATGAATTCTGAGCCAGTTATACACCCCATACTAACCTCTCTGAGCAGCCTGTGTTTGCTTGCGAATGCTACTACTGTCAAGTGCTGACAGGGTTGGCCCCGTTTTGCAGAGCCATAGTAGGACGGACCACAGGACAGAAAAGTCAAATGACCCCAGTCCCTATGGCTGTGGCCCAGTAGCTCCTGGCTGTATGATAGATCACCCCCACCAAACAAAAAACTGATAAATTCAGTTCAATTCCCAACTAAAGAACATAATTAAATTGCATAAGCGAAAGATGTTTGACCCTTTCAAAGAGGGTGACCTCGGACAATGGAGCCCAATTTAAAAGTAATGTCCACATCACCAGTCAGCTGAAGAGACTCCAAATACATCTGTCTTCCTTCATCTACTGAAAATAAAAATACTTACTCACGCAGAGATTTTTGAGGGGGTTTCCAAAACTGATCATTTTGTCCAATATAAACATAGTTGGCTTGTTAGACCTTTCAGCCCTAGGGTGGTCTTCCCCCAAACGTTTGCCTTCCTCCTCCATTTTTGCTGATCTCACTCATTCTTGCTGGCCTTAGGACTCTCCCCACTTTACCACTGCTAACAGTGCTAACGTGCTTGTGCTACCTCCTTAAAACATGGCAACATTGGCTTATACCCAATTGGCATATTTAATTTACTTGTAAGTCCCTAATAAAGTGGCACCACATGTGCCTAGGGTATGTAAATTAAATGCTTCTAGTGGGACTGCAGCAGTGATTATGCCACCCACTTAGGTAGCCCTTTAACCTTTTAAGTGCGGCTGTCGGCCAATGGCCGATGTCCTCACTACCTCCCCAGTGCAGGTGTCAACCATTGGGTGATACTGGGGAGGCACTTAAAGGCCCCTCTGGTGCTATGCACCAAAGGAGTCCTTTTTTTTCTCATCTGTCTGCTCGAGAAGATATTTCCGAGAAGCATGATTGTTTTTTTTACTACAATGACGATAGGAGTGCAGGGCACGCTGATGTCATTGTAGTAAAAGACAAAGTAAAACAAGCCTATGGGCTCATTTTACTTTCACTGAACCAGTACTCGATGAGCTATCTCAGACCCCGAGCACTGATTCTAAAGGTAGAGGTATCATTGGAAAGGGGAGAATTTCCTTCTCTCATGACAAATTCCTTGTCTCGTTTTGTTTACCCCCATGCCTGTGACTATCTGTTCCATTCCTAATCCCAATTAGGGTTTGCTTTGCCTTTCCATAAACCCCTCAATCTTTCACTTTTTTATTTTTTAAGTAGGGAAAGCTCCTCTCTATGTTGCCTCTATACACAAGTTTATATCTTTGAGATTAGGTAGTCAAAACCCCTTGCAAACATGCAGAACTCATTATATGAGCCTTTCAAATAGCACTCTTTCATCTCTTAAATACTGAGCTCCCTCTCCCAGTGGTAAAACCCATTTTTAACACTTGAAAAATTATGAATTTAGACCTTTATTCGTGTTTTTCCACAGATTATATCCGCAAAAAATTGACATCTTCTTTTGTCCACTTGTTAGAGATGGTAAAGACTACCAGGGTTTAGAATTTACTACCCTGCAGGGGCCTATCAAAATAGCCAAGGTATGGCAACTTTTTGCTTTTTTTAAACATATAGAAAAAGATGCTGTGCAATGGGGTGCTTTGTCCTAAAAATATAATCAACAAAAGATTTCTGTGCTAGGAATATCCTCTTACCTCGTTCAGAAACATGCAGTGAGGCACATTTATTTTCACTGTTTGTGCTCTTTCTTACAGTGCTGGTCACTATTTCCTATTTATGCACTTTCAACCTATTTGTAATTTGAGCAGGAAACAGCAATGAAACCTATGGATGAAACCAAAATGGTATACAAGTCTGAATATTAGATACATTTCTGAATTGAACAGGGCTCACGTGCAGTTTGCTCAAGGTTTTCCCCCCAAAACATACTATTGCTGAATTATACAAATAATAATAGAAATGCAGTAAAGAGAAATTACCAACAATGGTTTCATCTCTATTTGCATTGGAAGCTGGTATATGAGTATGAAAGTGCACGTTACATTTTATAATTGTACGCCTGACCGTTGCCTTGTGGGAAATCTTACACTAGGTGCAGGAGGCCTCAGCTGGTTATGATGACAAGGTTCACTAGGAAAAAATATTTCTCTTGCCATAGGGCTGATCTGTTTATTATGAAAATTTATGATAAACACATTGGGCCCGATTCACAAAAGTAATCTGAGACAAAATCCTAACTTTAGGACTTTCGGTATTCACAAAAGGCATTTAGGAGTAGTAAGGTTAGGATTCCTAACTTTACTACTCCTAAATGCCCTTTGTGAATACCGAAGGTCGTAAAGTTAGGATTTTGTCTCAGTTTAGGAGTAGTAAAGTTAGGAATCCTAACTTTACTACTCCTAAATGCCTTTTGTGAATACCGAAAGTCGCAAAGTTAGGATTTTGTCTCAGATTACTTTTGTGAATCGGGCCCATTAGGCCTTAAATAATGATTGGGAAAATGACATGTTAAAATAAATAGCCATTTAAGTGCGGATTGTTATTTCTGTGTATTAAACCCTAAAGATAGGAATTTTGTTACATGAAATGCTACAGATACCCTTTCTGGGGAATGATTTTGGTGTTGGCTGCTAGCTCTGACAACACCTAGGAGGAGAAGATTTGAACTTTAATAATTCTTGCTAGAATCTAGTTGTCTGCCAGGATCTTGAAATAAAAAAAACTTTAATAAATATATACATCCAAATCTATAAATATAGATCCATATTCGTACATAGAGAGCCTTTGGGTTAACTCTGTCTGTTCTTTCACAGGTCTGTCTAAGTATCATTGACACTTGCTTCTATCCATGACAGCAAACTGTATGGGCTAATGATTCAGTCCGCATCAGTTATTGGCCCTATTACCATGTGAATTACAGCATTTTCTGTTCACATGTGTACATCCACCTGAAAATGAGTGTACTTCACTGTCAGGGCTAGTTGGCCTCTCCTTTAGTTATAAATGTTCTCCCTTTTTAGTTCCTCTTTCATTTCTTGGCTTCTCCTCGTTTTATTTTAATGTTTCTTAAGAGGACACTACAGTTCTCCAGTCAGTTATAACAGGTTGGTTGCTTGCCTCCCATTTCATCTGCAGTGCACTGCATTCCACATGGCCCCTGTTTCTAAACCAGGAGAGCATTATGGGAGGCCATCGTTCATAATGTATAATTCTTTTACCATTCCAAAACAGCCATCACATTGGTTCTAAATGTGCAGGCCATGCATGAACTTTAAAACAATGATCGACTATTTACAATACCTTTACAGGACGGACACCCTCTGACATGTTTAGTTCTGTTCTTGAAATCATTTGTCCTCTGTGTTTAGATGGCAGCATGCTTTTTTTTATAATTCATCTTGCATATGCTGCTGAAAGTATGTGTGTTTTATTGTGGCTGTGTTATAAGGTGAATGCAAGAGTAGTTCAGTGGACTGATGAATGGATGCATGAGTGCAAAAATGAGTGACAGAGTGCCTGTATGATGACTTATTGAGTGTCTAAACCCATCAATGGCAGAAAGGCACTTTCATTCATAAGCAAGAGCAATTGGCATTGTCAATGGTTGCCCGTTGTGTACTAAACATACATTAATTGACCATGAAAAAACAAAATGGCTGATAACTGGGTATTGCGTTTGAAATAGAAAAATACAGGGTTGACTTTTACGCTGGTAGCGCCTGGTGCAACAGTCTTTATTGGCGCCTCATCAATGACCTCCTTCTTCACGGATGCCCTCACTATCTCCCTCTAGTAATGCCCCATATCTATCCATATCCCTTCTCTCACATGTATTTAATTTCTTCTACAGCACTACTCATACTTGTGTAGGGTGTCAGGGGACTTTACATCACACACACATAGTACAGAGAAAATGAATCGTTTGTGTGTTAATCGCTCTATAGGATGGATATGTTATATAAGAAAGTGAGGATTACAAGGTGTAGGAATCACATTGCATCCATCATAATGTGCAATATATTTTAAGAGTGCTTGGTCTGGAGAAGCACAAAGTCAGGAATTAAAATGTAACATAGTGGTTGGGTTTGGCTCTGCTAATAAGAATGTAATTCCACCTAAATAAACCCTTTTTGCGCAACGCTAGGATAATAAAAGACTGGGAAACAAATAACCTTCTAACCTATACCATGCATTTTGTGTGCAACTCTTTGATGAGAGTTCATAGGGTACTGTGCTATATTGAGATTATAACATATCAACTGCAAGTAATCAAAGGATCTCTGTGACAAAAGCAATAATCCACTGAGCTTACCACATAAAATATAGTTTTGTGGTCTACATGGTACACATTCTTTGCAGTAGGCATATTGACTGCATTCCAGTGGTGAGCTTCAGGTGCAACTGCACTGGTCACACCGCCCTAGAACAGGCCTGGATAGACGTTAATTTAATATTTTTCTTGTATCCAATCTGCTGATTGTCAAACACAGAAAATATACGTTTCTGCAGCCAATGCTGTTAAGTGTAGAAGACCATAGCACTCATTCCTGATACAGACCACCTCTGGGTAATAATATAAAGTCATGTGACGAGTTGTAAAAATATCCCAAAAAAATGTCAATTGTTTAACCACCCATTTCTACAAACTGTTGGTAATAGTTAAGGTTTTCTATAACCAGCATTTACTTCATTTGCGTCTTTGAATAAGTTATAAATTATCAATGGGAGGAAATGAGTGTGACCCTTTCATGTATTGCAGGAAAGATCATTGGTTTTCAAGAGAGAGATTTTCTGAGCTTTTCCTTAGATTTACTGAAATTTAAGAAAAGTCTGCCTTTCCTTGAAAATCTGTGTCAAGCTGCTAACATCACAACCAAGATACTACCAAAAGGGCCACCAAAAACAAGTAGCAGAAATGACCTTTTAATGCGATTGCTACATCTGTCAAACATCCAGGTACAGAAACCACCTAACTTGGGGCCAGAGATGTATTGACTTACAGTTATTAGCAACAATGGAGTCCTCATTTTTTAATGAAAAATCTATTTGCACTGCACAGTTACCAGAAGCCATATTACTATTTTAGTTCCATATTAGTTTTCAACACTTTGTAAGAGAATTCGAAACACAGTTCCAAAGATTTCAGTTTAATTTTGAACATATACAGCATACTGCGTTTTTTAATCATAATCTATGAAAAATTATATCCAAGTCTGCAGCAAAATAAAATTATGGACATTATTTGTAAAAAATGCTAAAATATGTGTAAGCTTCCTCATTATGGTGAAGGATCTGGATTTTAAGCAACTCTAAAGTGAATTGAAACAGAACTGACCTTAATAGAAATGCCAGAACTTTGGTGTGTGGCACATACAGATTACTCATCAGGACAAACTCATGTGCACTAATTTCTCGGAGGGCAGAAAGACTGTTGCTCCATTTACTCTGGGTGGGGCCGTAGCCATGCCCATGCTTGGCAGCATCCACCCCAGTATTCTTTTAAAAAAATGCATTTTCTAGTTTCCAGTGGGCTTCGTGGGTAATTACCCCAATCTGCCCCCCAAGGGGGAAGAGAAGCTGTTTCCCCATTTATCTGGGGTGAGGGCATGGCCATGCCCATGCTGGGCATCCCCCACTACTTTATTTCTATATAATTAAATAACCCCAATGCCTACTGGGCTTTCAGCCTCCCCGGGGGATGCAGATCGGGGGTACTTGTCTGTGTCTCTCCCCAAGTGGGGCAGAAAGACTGTTGCCCCATTTAGTTGGGGTGGGGGTATTGTCATACTCATGGTGGGCTCCCCCACCCCTCTATTTATATTAAATTACCTGGCATCTAATGGTCTTTCTGCCCTCTCCAAGGGGGGCAGATCAGGGGTAATTACCTCCAGTGGGAGCAGAAAGACAGGTTCCCGATTTATGTGGAGTGGGGGCATGGCCATGCCCATACTGGGTAGATCCCACGCCTCTATTTCTATATAATTAATTAAATAACCCTGGTGCCTAGTGGGCTTTCTGCTCCCCAGGGTAATTGCTCCAAGATGCCCCCCAGGAGGGCAGAAAGACTGAAATAAAATAATTGATAAAGGGGGAGCACAAGCCCTTGCCCAAGGGGCCCTCACCCCCTATCCCTGGTGTCTTCTGAGTGGATTCTTGCTTGGGGATTGCCACCGGAGAGCAATAGACCACATTGACTTACTTCTGGATACCTACGGAGGATACACAAGTAGAAACGCTTTTCTTGATGTACGCCTACTCTACATCTTGAAAAGAGACCTATGTGATTCAGAAAATAAGTTTACAGGTAAGTACCTTTAAAGAAAAACTCCTGCAGAGAAAATTGTTACAGAAAAATCCCAGCACGTGGAAACCACTATAGAAAAAAGGTGTTATAACAAAAAATATGTTGCTACAGAGATTTCCATTCATGTGTTGATGCTGTGAATGTGAAAATATAGAGGCGTAGCCACCAGCTACAGCTTCTACTTGAGATGAGGTCAACATTGGCACTGATACAGCGTTTAACACACATGTGCTGACCAGTGTGAATGATGAGTTGGCGTTAAATAATTATAAGAAACATCTGATAATGTTCATTATGATGAATAGCGCAAATACTTGAACGAAATGCATTTTGGTCTTGCAAATGCATTGGCAGTTTAGATTATTCCAGGAATAGTTGTGTTACATGAAGAGTATAAACAAAATGTATATACTGAATGGGCACTTTGGGAAATGTAAATTCAGTTGGATGGAAGAGAGAGGAAAGTATCATCAGTGGAAAGTAAAGTATGTAGTGCTTCATATTTCTAACAAGGAAAGTAAAGTATGTAGTGCTTCATATTTCTAACAAGGATTCACAACAGAGTAGAACTTGGTAAAAGCTAAGAGAACTTGTGGATGGTCGAGTCAGACAATGTGGACCCAGGTTGCTGGTAGGAAAAAGGAGAATGATGAAGTTGAGGGGCAAATACGAGAAGCTGCAGAATGAGTGTTATGTTGTACCACACCACTGCGAGACTGCTGTAGTAGAGTATGGGAGAGAATCCGCGCCCACTCTCCTCCCATATTTTTCTTTGGCTTGTGTCATTGTCTTTCCTAAATGCTGCCTTCAGATTTGTTAATAGGCTTGTTAGTCCCTCCTTAGTACGGCCTTGTCTTCATTTGTACCCTCCCATGGCGGCTGGCCCGTTTACTTCAGTTGTTACACAGATCCTGTTATTTAGTTTGTAAGCACTATTTACTTTATTGAGTTTCTCTCACTGCTTGCCGGACATGCGTTGCTTCAGCTGAAACCACTTGTTTTTTTAAGCAGCACGGCCTCCCCCGTAACACGGGCGCCTGCTTTCAATCACTTTAATCCTGCATTATCACGTGTCTGTTTCAACCCCACCAAGTAAAATCGATTTAGAAATGATTAGCGAATTAAGTCATGTGAATTCCAGGTAGCACATAATCCTGTGCTAACGGGCTGAAGCTGACAACAGCACATCTGTGTTACATGTAATCGGTACTAAAGCCACCTGACAGGTTGTTTTCAAAAGCCTGTTTTATTAAAAACACCACCACCACCACCACCAATACCACCACCACCAATACCACCAATACCACCACCACCAATACCACCACAACCACCAATACCACACCATCAATACCACCACCTCTACCAATATCACCACCACCAATACCACCATCAATACCACCACTGCCAATACCACCACCACTGCCAATACCACCACCACCACCACCAATACCACCACGACCACGACCACCAATACCACCACCAATACTACCACCAATACTACCACCACCACCAATACCTCCACCACCAATACCACCACCACCAATACCACCATCACCAATACCACCACCATCAGTACCACCACCTCCACCAATACCACCACCAATACCACCACCACCAATACCACCACCAATACCACCACCATCAATACCACCACCACCGCCAATACCTCCACCAATACCACCTCCACCGCCAATACCGCCACCACCAGTGCCACCACCGCCAATACCACCACTAGCACCAACACCACTACCACCAATACCACAACCACCAATACCACCACTTTGGGAAATGTAAATTCAGTTGGATGGAAGAGAGAGGAAAGTATCATCAGTGGAAAGTAAAGTATGTAGTGCTTTATATTTCTAACAAGGATTCACAACAGAGTAGAACTTGGTAAAAGCTAAGAGAACTTGTGGATGGTCGAGTCAGACAATGTGGACCCAGGTTGCTGGTAGGAAAAAGGAGAATGATGAAGTTGAGGGGCAAATACGAGCAGCTGCAGAATGAGTGTTATGTTGTACCACACCACACGTGTTATGATTTTCACGCAGGTTTCTTTTTAGGTAGTAGAGTATGGGAGAGAATCCGCGCCCACTCTCCTCCCATATTTTTCATTGGCTTGTGTCATTGTCTTTCCTAAATGCTGCCTTCAGATTTGTTAATAGGCTTGTTAGTCCCTCCTTAGTACGGCCTTGTCTTCATTTGTACCCTCCCATGGCGACTGGCCCTTTTACTTCAGTTGTTACACAGATCCTGTTATTTAGTTTGCAAGCACTATTTACTTTATTGAGTTTCTCTCACTGCTTGCCGGACATGCGTTGCTTTAGCAGAAACCACTTGTTTTTTTAAGCAGCACGGCCTCCCCCGTAACACGGGCGCCTGCTTTCAATCACTTTAACCCTGCATTATCACGTGTCTGTTTCAACCCCCCCAAGTAAAATCGATTTAGAAATGATTAGCGAATTAAGTCATGTGAATTCCAGGTAGCACATAATCCTGTGCTAACGGGCTGAAGCTGACAACAGCACATCTGTGTTACATGTCATTGGTACTAAAGGCACCTGATGGGTTGTTTTCAAAAGCTTGTTTTATTAAAAACACCACCACCAATACCACCACCACCAATACCACCAATACCACCACCACCACCAATACCAGCACCATCAATACCACCACCACCACCTCTACCAATACCACCATCAATACCACCACCACAAATACCACCACCACCGCCAATACCACCACTACCGCCAATGCCACCACCACCACCAATACCACCAATACCACCACCACCACCAATACCACCACCAATACTACCACCACCACCAATACCACCACCACCAATACCACGACCACCGATACCACCACCACCAATACCACCAATACTACCAACACCAATACCACCACCATCAATACCACCACCTCCACCAATACCACCACCAATACCACCACCACCAATACCAACACCAATATCACCACCACCAATACCACCACCACCGCCAATACCTCCACCAATACCACCTCCACCGCCAATACCGCCACCACCAGTGCCACCACCACCAATACCACCACCACCACCAATACCAATACCACCAATACCACCACCACCAATACCACCACCAATACCACCACCAATACCACCACCACCAATGCCACCACCAATACCACTACCACCACCAATACCACCACCAATACCATCAGCACCATCAATACCACCACCAATACCACCACCACCAATACCACCACCACCAGTACAACCATCGCCAATACCAACACCAATACCACAACCACCACCAATACCACCACCAATACCACCACCAATACCACCACCACCGCCAATACCACCACCAATACCACACCACTGCCAATGCTGCCACCACCAATACCACCACCACGAATACCACCACTACCACCAATACCACCACCACCAATACCACCACCAATACCACCACCACCAATACCACCACCACCAGTACCACAACCAATAACACCACCACCGCCAATACCACCACCAATACCACCACCACCAATACCACCACCACCAATACCACCACCAGTACCACCACCACCAATACCACCACCATCAGTACCACCACCACCTGTTCCACCACCCACCAATACCACCACTAATACCACCACCACCAATACCACCACCACCAATACTAATACCACCACCAGTACCACCACCAATACCACCACCAATACCACCACCAATACCACCACCAATACCACCACCAATACCAATACCACCACCAGTACCACCACCAATACTACCATCACTACCAATACCACCATCAATACCACTAATACCACCACCAATACCACCACTAATACCACCACCACCAAATCCACCACCAAAACCACCAATATCACCACCACCAATACCACCACCACCACCACTACCACCAATACCACCACCAATACCACCAATACTACCACCAATACCACCACCACCACCACTACCACCACCAATACCACCACCACCAATACTACCACCACCAATACCTCCACCACCAATCCCACCACCACCAATCCCACCACCAATACCACCACCACCACCAATACCACATACCACCACCACCAATACCACCACCACCAATACCACCACCAATACCAGTACCAATACCCCACCACCAATACCACCACCACCAATCCCACCACCACCAATCCCACCACCAATACCACCACCACCACCAATACCACATACCACCACCACCAATACCACCACCACCAATTCTACCACCACCACCAATACCACCACCAATACCCCACCACCAATACCACCACCACCACCAATACCAGTACCACCACCAATACCAATACCACCACCAATACCAATAACAGCACCACTAATACAAATACTGCCACCACCACCACCAATACCACCACCACCAATACTACCACCACCAATACCTCCACCACCAATCCCACCACCACCAATACCACCACCAATACCACCACCACCACCAATACCACATACCACCACCACCAATACCACCACCACCAATTCTACCACCACCACCAATACCACCACCACCACCAATACCACCACCACCACCAATACCAGTACCACCACCAATACCAATACCACCACCAATACCAATACCAGCACCACTAATACAAATACTGCCACCACCAATACCAGCACCACCAATACCACCACCACTATTAGCAATATCACCACCACCAATACCACCACCACCACCAATACCACCACCACCGCTAATTCCACCAATACCACCACCACCACTGCCCTCACCACCACTACCACCAATACCACCACCACCACCACTACCACCAATACCACCACCAATACTACCACCAATACCACCACTACCAATACCACCACCACCACTACTACCACCACCAATACTACCACCAACAATACCACCACCAACACCATCACCAATCCCACCACCACCAATACCACATACCACCACCACCAACAATACCACCACCACCAATACTACCACCCCAATACCACCACCACCAGTACCAATACCACCAGCAATACCAATACCAATACCACCACCAATACCAACACCACTAATTCCACCACCACCAATACCACCACCACCAATACCACGACCACCACCAATACCACCACCACCAATACCACCACCACCACCACCAATACCCAACCACCAACACCACCACCAATACCAATACCATCACCACCAATACCAATACCACCACCACCAATACCAGTACCACCACCAATACCACCACCTCCAATACCAATAACAGCACCACTAACAAAAATACTTCCACCACCAATACCACCACCAATACCACCACCACCAATACCACCAATACCAATACCACCACCACTAATACCACCACCACCAATACAACCACCTCTGTTTCAAACCCCCAAGTTAAATGGATTTAGAAATGATTAGTGAATTAAGTCATGTGAATTCCAGGTAGCACATAATCCTGTGCTAATGGGCTGAAGCTGACAACATCACATCTGTGTTACATATCATCTGTACTAAAGCCACCTGATGGGTTGTTTTCAAAAGCCTGTTTTATTAACAACACCGCCACCAATACCACCACCACCAATATCACTACCACCAATACCACCAAAACCACCACCACCACCAATACCACCACCATCAATAGCACCACCTCCACCAATCCCACCACCAATACCACCAATACCACCACCATCAATACCACCACCAATACCACCGCTAATTCCACCACCACCAATACCACCACCACCAATACCACCACCAACACCACCAATACCACCACCACCAATACCACCACCACCATCAATACAACCACCACCAATATCACCACCACCACTAATACCACCACCACCAATACCACCACCAGCAATACCTTCACCACCACCAATAATACCACCACCATCACCAATACCACCACCACCAATGCTACCACCACCAATACCAACAACACCACCAATACCACTTCCACCAATACCACCACCAATACCACCACCTATACCACCACCAATACCACCACCACCGCCATCTATACCACCACCAATACACCACCACCACCAACACCACCACCAACACCACCACCACCAATACCACCACCACCAATACCACCAGCACCACCAATACCACCACCCTCAATACCACCACCACCACCAATACCACCAATACCACCACCACCAATACCACCCCCACCAATTCCACCACCACCAATACCACCGCCACCAATACCACCAACACAAATACCATCACCACCACCAATACCACCACCACCAATACCACCACCACCACCAATACCACCACCACCAATACCACCTCCATTAATCCAATACCACCACCACCACCAATACCAATACCACCGCTAATACCACCAATACCACCACCATCAATACCACCACCAATACCACCACCACCACCACCAATACCTCCACCACCAATACCACCACCAAAACCACCACCAATACCACCACCAATGCCACCACTAATACCACCACCACCAATACCAATACCACCACCACCACCAATACCACCAAAAGCACCAATACCACCACCACCAATACTACCACCACCACCAATACCACCACCACCACCAATGCCACCACCACCACCAATACCAATACCACTGCCACCAATACCACCACCACCACCAATACCACCACCATCAATACCACCACCACCAATACCACCACCACCACCATCAATACCACCACCAATACCACCACCACCAACACCAACACCACCACCACCAATACCACCACCACCAATATCACCACCACCACCAATACCACCACCACCACCACCAATACCAATACCACCACCTCAGCGCCTCTCGCTCACTAGTAATACAGGGGCACTGTACGAGGCCGGAACTGCAGCCAAGACATCCCTCCCTCCATGCCTGCCATAAAGCACAGCCCACACTGCTCCAGGAGGTGAAGCCAGGGCCCTACTACAACTGGAGTGTTTTTTGTTAGGCCAAAGATAGCAATGACATTACGCAATGCTACACTGAAGACTCAAATCACAGAGAGGGCAGGAAATAGCCCCGCCGCTCTTCCAACTGAGCCACGACAGTATAATCACAGAGCGAGAGGTGTTGGAGCACTTTGTTAGTGTTTATAGCTCGGACCTTATGTAACTGTTAATAGTAGAAGGTGACTTTTACATCACCTTCGAACCTCTGGACTCAGAGGATGCAACTGATAGTGACAAAGTGGACTAGATGTGGCTCGTTCCCCCCCTCGACTTGCCACCTATTAAAAAATGGACTCAAACAGCACCACAGCTGCATGCACTAACCCTTGAGTATGGGCTTAGGGCTGTCAATGGCCGGACCAAGTCCGATACGTTGAGGGCAAATACCTTAAATAGAACCACTAATATGAGCCGCATCAATTACATTTTGCTAGATGTCAGACTGTGGCATGGAGTGATGGACATGGTAGTTGGGTCGAAAATCAATGCAAGAACCTCCCACTAGACCTATATTGCTTTTATAAAGGCTAACTACAGCTCTATGGGGCTATCCACAATGAGTACATAGCAAACATTGACTGTCCGTTATAGTAATTTCCGGCAAATCTCGAGTGATTCAAATAATGGAACAGATCATGCTTGTCCATGCTGTGCTGGTGTTTATCCATGAGCATCTGTCCCAATACAGGTCAGCAGTATAATGAGAAAGTCCTTAGTAGCCACTAATCGGACTATTTAGTGCATCCATGACACCTGTCTGGAGTCCTTCTTCCGCAATCCTTATTTTCAGACAGTGTGTTTGAAGGAAACGATCCACTAATGTAGATACGTGTGCCTCCAGTTCGAAATGAATGATGCAAAAGGCTTCTCTTAATGGCGAAGTCCGGACATTTGTGGAATCCCCCTTCTGAGTGGGTGCGGAGAGAAAGTAGTTGGGTCGACCACTGACAGTGACCACAACCCTCTCGAGCTTGACATGTCATCACTGTGGGACAAAACTCCTGGCCACCCACATATAAGACTTTCTACCAAGGAGGTATGCCCTACTAACGACAACAGGTGACTCAAGTGGGCACGAGTAGCTACCGACACCTCAAAATTAGAAGCTATGAAGGGTAATCTCCTAGAGAGTACTACTGAGCTACTCAGCCTACTTGAGCAGTACGATGGGCTTTTAAAGATTACGTCTTGCCATACACACTTTTTTAATCAGCTAACATCATATTTTAGTACCTCCTTTAGGCCTCAGAGCAAGTTGAAATCAGCTAGATCACATTCCTCCTGGTTTAACCAGGAGTGTAGAAAATCAAGATTACAACTGGCCACGACCATTAGAGCAAACAACATGGTGGATCTAAAAGAAGCAAGGAGATCCTATACGACAGCTCAGGCCAAAGCCAAAAAGGAGTGGGAGGAGAACCGATGGCTCCAGATTAGGGATGCTTGTCAGAGTAAAGATTCACAACAGTTCTGGCTTCTGGTGACCAGGGGAGACACCAATAGACCGAGGCCACCTACTAACAACATTGCCATTTCAACCTGGCATGAACACTTCTCTGCAGTTTACACTGGAACAGGAGCCATGGCTAGTGAAGGTTCGATCGCCAATCACATTAGTCCCCAGACCTCTGAGTTATTTTCCCTAGCCAAAATCTCACAAAGTATAAACTCAGTGGTTAGGAAAAAAGCTTAGGGCCTGATGAGGTTCCTGGCGATGTTTTCCTTAATGACACTGACTACTGGTCTAAGTATATCTGGGCACTTGCTAATGGAATTTCTGCCGGGGCTCCAATACCACCTTCGTGGAAGGAAGCCAAGGTAATCCCGGTATTCAAAAAGGGTGATCACTTGCTACCATCAAACTACAGGCCCATTAGCCTGATCGATGGTGCCCAAAAGGTCTTCTCCCATGCACTTCTCACAAAGATCACGGCTTGGATGGAGGAGAACAACATTCTATCCCCCTTTCAAGCAGGGTTTAGAAAGAAAGTTAGCACCATCAATCAGGTTTTTCGATTTTCATTACTGGCCTGGAAAACATTGACTATAGAAAGGGGTAGTCTCTACATAGCATTCATCGATTTGAAGTCGGCTTTCGATCTCATCCCCAGGCACAAATTATGGCATGTCCTTCAGGAGCTGGGTCTCCCTCCCCCGATCCTCGCGCTGGTCATTCGCCTTCACGAGGACAATTTCGCGAGGGTCTGCTGGGGGAACAAGGGCAACTGACAGACCCGATTAGTGTCGACAGGGGGGTCAGACAGGGCTGTGTGTTGGCTCCTACTCTGTTTTAGCTTTTCTTCAATGGAGTGGTCAACCACTTAGTGGAAGTCCCCGCTGATGCCCCCAGTTTGGGGAGTGCCAAAGTAACAACCCTACTGTTTGCAGACAATATGCTGTTGGTCTACAAGACCCCTAGCGGTCCCCAACTGCTGTTAGATCGCTTCGACGTTTTTTGTGGGTTGAGAGGCCTGGAGGTCAACACATCGAAAACCAAACTTTTATTGATTAACCCCCACAGATTGTGTAAAGGAAAACTGTCTCTGGGGGGACCTTCCGCGACAGAGTAGTAACATTCGACTATTTGGGTGAGACCCTCTCCGAGGAAATGGCCTGGAAGCACCACATTATGAAGCGGATTCTCCAGTAGAAGCAGACCAATGATGAAGGAGCACAGAATCTCCCAGTCAAGACCAATAGCAGTGCCACTTCAGATTTATGACCACAAAGTAGTGGGCTCTGCTCTGAAGGGGGCCGAACTCTGGGGGTTTGAAAACTTGGAAGGTCTCCTTATCACTGAGAATAAATTTCTGAGATCCCTCTGTTCTCTTTCCCAGAGTACTCCGCTCCTTCCACTAAGGTTAGACATGGGCAGAAAATCTATTGAGGACAAAGCACGACTCCGCCCCCTGCTTTTTTGGCTGCGCTTGAAATTAACCCCAGATCTCTCTCATTACGCTGCTGAATCTGATGAAGTTTGTAAACTTGACCGTTTTAATAAAATTGGGTGGTTCACCAAAGTCAGGTCACTACTTACAGCAATAGGCTTAGGGAGCTTGTGGGACATTAGAGACCCCAGTTTATTATCAAGCAAAGGACTGGTTAAGACCCAATACTGGAACTGGGAGGCCCAGTCCACTGTTACACATATGCCTGGACGCCGCCTCACATTAGAATTTATGGATTTTTAACTGCTAAGCGCATTCAAACAATATATGGAGGCCATTACGATACCACAGGAAAGGAAGCTCTAAATCCAAGTTTGGTTTGACTCCCTTCCTGTGAACTCCTTCACAGCAACTTGGCGATGGCCTTCCCCAGCGCAGCTGTACTGTCCTGGTTGCCCTTGCTCTGTTGAGTCAATTACCCATATCCTCTTTGCTTGTCTGATGTTCAACTCCCCGAGAAACAAATGGGTAGCACCCGTCTGCAGGCTGTTGGGAACCCAATGTCACCAAGAAGCGCTGCGCATTCTAAAATCCAACTCTAGACCACTAATTGCTTGAGCAGTCGCCAAGTTTCTTGGTAAAATGTGGATTATTAGAAGGCACACATTAAAGATGTGATAAGGCGTGCCTCCTAGTTCTTTTTCTCCTCTTTCCCACTCCTCGTAGCGAGAGTTAGATAGTAAGCCTAGGTTTTTATATTGTAGCATATGGATCAACTTTTCTTATTGTGATTTTACAGTGGGACCTTTTGTGCATCTAACCGGGGCCTTTCCCTCGGTCACCAAATGTTTTATCTTTTTAACTGCTGTTTTAACTGTTTTATTATTTTACTGTCACATTTTTATCATTAATTACTGTGATGTATCTAATGAATTATTGCCACGTATCCAATATCGTAATTCTGTAATGACCGAAATAAAGTTTTTTGATTGATATGTAACTCTCACTTCACACTTTGCGTCTGTGTAATTTACAACACTTACACATCTTCTTCACTGCACTATTTATCACTACTATGAAGACATCGCAGGCTGGTCTCTTCCTTTGATATTTACAATCTAACAAGCGGTCGAGAAGGCCCTTTATTGCAATGCAATAGGTCTTGCATTTGCGAGAGTTTAAGCTATTAGTATTGTAAATGACAATGCCTTTTATTTATGTTTTAAAACCCAAAACATAAATAAAAGGCATTGTCATTTACAATGCCAATAGCTCAAACTCGCGTGAATGCAAGGCCTATTGCATTGCAAATGCTTGTTTAAAGGAGCAACCAGGTATAGCAACAACCGCCTCAACTATGTCCGCTCCCAGTCCACCCAACCTTCCTCCCAGCGATCTCCCCCTACATTCGATAACGCCGCATCACATTCCACTTCTCACTAAGATTCTAGATGTATACCTAGACATACCAGAGCTAATATGAAATATGTTACAACCTGGAAAGTCAAGTGAGGAATGTGGTGGGAATGTGAAGGAATGTGATGATGGCAACTAGTTTATGATTTAAAAAAGTGGTGGTGGTAGGAGAGGAATTGAGGATGGCATGAAAGACAGCTGAAGTGTACAGACAAGTTGAGATTGGTAAGAATGTTGCTCTTCCAAGAACAAATAGTTGTTCATGGAGTAAATCACTCAGTGATTAATTTGCAACAGCGGTTGCAGGTAGTAGGACATTAGCACTCATTTTGTGTTTTGACACTTGTTTTGGCCCAGAGCAAGGGAAATAAAGTCAGAGAAAGTGAAAGAAGGAGGAAGAGAGATATAGGAAAGCAGTAACAGATGGGGAAAGCAGGGTTGAAAAAGTAATATCAGGAATGAAATAAAGAAATTGAAAGTGTAGGGGTGGAAGAAAAGAAACAGGAAACGTTAGGGTGGAAGATAGAGGCAAGAGGTGGAATCGAGAATAAGCAGCCTTGAAGTTCAGCAGCCCCAGCAGACTCCTAAGAAAAGCTGTGTTTATTTTATCTTTACAAATGAAGCAGAAGATTCGCAGAGTAGTTTGAGTAGATCGCTTGCTGTATTACGTATGGTGAGTGTTTCGTTGGTGGTGAGAAATAGCGGCATAGCTGTGTATGTGTTGGGAATTTTATGTTGTGCATGAGTCGGTGTAATGTGCTGGGTTATTTCTCTGAGTGATATGTGTGTTTGTTGTGGGACAGGGATATACGAGGTGTCTTGTGGTGTGGATTGTGTAATCTAGTGAGCGAGAATACAGTAAGGAAGAATACACACTAGAGCAAAGGGAGTTAAATCTGGGAGCCAAATCGGAGACAACATTGGACAAAGACATGTAGATTTTTCTTCCAAAAATATTTGTAGAACAACTTCATCCTTTGCCCTCAGGGCCCTGTTAGGTGAGCATTTTGCCTCTTTTCAGTAAAGTGTATCTAAATCTATCACTCCTCAGAATTCCAACTTCCTGATCAGTGAATATGCTGGCAGGTGTGAAGTATGACACACATTTTTATATCATTAAAAAACTGGCAATTATAAAAAAAAATTCTTTTCTAATATCTTAGTAAAATGTCAATGTTACTAAAAAGGTAACTGTGAGATAGTAGTTGATTTGGGCTTAAAATGTGATTTAAAAAATAAAGCGTGAAAACAGGGTTGGCAACAGGGTTGACAGTGACCCGAAACCTAAATGGTTGTATAGCTGTTATGCTTTTATAATATGTTTAAGGGGTTCTCCTACCTTGCGTCTCTTACTCTCGCGGTTATAGTGGAACCAAAGATGTGCTATGTGTGCTGCTATCACCAGCAAGGGACCGAGGTAGTCACCAATCATTTCTTCTCAAAAGGGCTCGCACGAGGGAACAATGAAATGAAGGCTTTAAAAATCCGTCGGTGTTTGTAAAACACTGACTATAACAAAATGTATGTTCCACAAGTTGTGAAACACAGAGTATCGCAATAGGTAGACTCCAACCTGGACTCAGCTGGCGCCTCTCTAGCTCCAAGCCCAGAAATGACCAGAGATGACACATTCTAGAGCTCAGAAACGTGTTGTCATAATGGCTCTGACAGGTTCACGTGGCCAGAAAGGGCCACGTGAGCGTCCATGGTAACCAGGTGCAAACATCATGACAACAGCACTCCGAGCTTCCTCAGAGCCCTGTGCTTATAAACAAACTTAGTTAACGGTTTGTGAGAATGACTCTTGTTTTTTTTTTTTTGCTTTGTTATCCAATTGTTTTCCTGAGCAGCTGCGTGTAAGCCCAACATTGTGAGGGGTCAGTGGTGTTTGTGTGTGGCTGCTCTCCAGGATTATTATGAACGAGTTGTGGTGTGTGAGAAGGGGGGCACAAGATGAGCTAAAAAAAGAAAACACGTTAGCAACCTCTACCCTTTCCACTCCGACTCCCTGACATCCAATCTTTATAACAGTTACTTGTTCCAGTGCTTTTTTAAATGAGAGTCCAGAATCTTTAGCTCTTCTGTGCAGAATCGGAAGATTCAGAAAATCTGATGGATTTATGTAAGCACACATATAGTTCATATTTCCTGTGGAAAGTTTGCTGGGGCCAGTGAGTGAACCACAAAACGGTCTCCCCTGATCTTTGATTTTACTTGCTATTCCCAAAACACACAACACTAACCCCAGAGACACCCGACCATCCTTATCTATACTGTATGATTGAAAGCAGGGCGGTTGTTAATGCGATCAGAAATAATGTTTTTGACCAAACATAAAGTAGGAGTCTCATGTCCGACCCTAGATAGAAACATTGCGTCAGCTGTTCACAATATTACATTGCAGTACTGATAGAGGGGACAGAGGTAAACTGGAAGCTGAATGCTCACCTCACTGAACTGAATATTCAGGGGCATAGTTTCCACTGGTTCAGCAGGTGTAGTGGCACCAGGGCACAGAGGCCTGAGGGGACCTCTAAGTCTTGAATATTGCTGTATTTTATCATTCAAACAATGAAAGCGATTTATGGACATGTAGCATACTACTCCATCCAAGGAAATCCATTAGATGGAAGAGTATGTAATTTACATGGGTAGCGTTTCAATGTTCAATGTTCTGTGTGTGAGCCAGAGAAGTTCTCTTATCCCGTTTTGACACTGTGGCTTGGCATAACATTGAAAAGGGGGTGAAGTACAGAATGCTTAGGCATTAGAAGCTAGCTCTTGGGTGGATAGACTGTGTGAGTGTGTGTGTGACATTTAGAAATATGTGCTATGTCCTCAGTAACTTTGTGTAACATGCAGATGCATAAATGTATTCACACATACTTACATGAAAATATACACTCACCCCCACAAACACACAATCACACATGCAGATATAACCACAAGCACGCACACACACAAATGAATATGGATGCGTAATGGCTTGAATATGCCCCAAACATACCCGAACACACACATACACAGACACATGCTTGCATAGATGTACAGGCACATTCATAGCCACACAGAGACACATACACCCTGTCACAAGGTGTACACAGATACACGCAAGTAAAGACACATGAGCATGCACACAAAACATGTAGTGAGAGGACAGTGTAATGATACACAACAGTACCTCTTAGTGCTCTCCCTTCAGTCTCTCATGGGGTAAGACATGGTCACCTGGCTGCAGCTGTTTATGCCGGTCCGTATCCATTCCTCACTATACATCGCTGCCCCTTGGCTTGTCTATGAGGTAGGTTTTTCCCGCCATTATTAACCAGACCTTGGGGCCCACCACGTGACCACAGCTCAGCGATCAGTCATTTCATGAGCACCGCTCCCAGTCACGGCCCTGCTCCTCGGCAGCTCGAGAGTGAACAGGCAGCTAGTACAGGACAGGCTTTGCTCCACCCGTGCAAAGACGTTTTAGGGCATGGGCAAAGTGGGCTCTGGTCCAGGGCCCCAGCCTTTCGGGGGGGGGCTCTGATAGAGCCAGCCTTGTTCTACAGAGTCTTGCCCTGATGACCATTAATACATCCTAAACAGATTGTATTAAATACCGTTTTCCTTTTTTAATGTAGGTGATGTGTGAGAGTCTATTAAAGACGTTTTGCAGAGAAATGTGTTTGTTTCATGCAACATCCATAAACAAACGTTCTTTTGAATCGAAACAGGACCTCACATATTAGAAAAGGGAGGGTGTCACGGACGTTATTTGCAGTAATATTAGTGAGCTGCTGCTGTGTTACAATACTGGAATGTTAGGTATAAACACATTTAGAGTGTGCCTGTGCACTGTTAGTGAACTGACCATAGAGGACATAAAAGAGTTGAAATTGGATCATAAATTCAAAGCTGTTCTGAACAGGGGCCCCCAAAATACACTTGGCCCAGGGCCCCTAAAATCCTTAAAATGACCCTGCACCAGTGTCGATCACAGAACACAGTATGATGTCAAAGGTTTGCTGTTCATCGAGAACTGGGTCTACAAAAGAGGCATTGGGATGCTCAGATACTGGCAGGGACATACCCAAGACCTACAACAACAGCAGAATCTCAGCTAAAGAAAACAAAGCACTGTTTAAAACACCTTTGCTACCCTCTCCAGCACAACGATTGTACCTGGTGTGGTAGGAACCTATGTCCTTTGCCCCCTCTCAAGATAGAGGAAGGGGTAATGCTTGGAGAAGAGAAGTGAATAAAAGAAATAATCCTGCAATATGAAAGCGATGGGTGTCAACATTCACTTTGGGGGAGGGTTGACATCTGATGAGTAGACAGAAAACCGGGCACCAGATGTCGGGGGCATTGTTGTATCGGTCTTACAAAGCTGAGAATGATGTAGAAAACCCCTTGCAGAATTCCAGAGAAATCCGCACAACTGCATCTGGTACACCAGTGGTAGAAGCACCAGTGATTTGGTGGCTCAATCAGCAAATCAAAAACAAGAGACACTGAATTGAACTGTAATTAACTCACAGAAATGATACAAATCATATATCCATTGCCAATGAGGCATGCAGGAGTTCTCAAGTCAGAATCTGCTTATTTTGCATAGACAAGAAATGTGTCCGCATTATCAGAAGTCCTTCCCAAATTGCATCCTGCCATTGGGTTTTATGGCCACACATTTCAGCAAGTGCTGGAATTAAATGAGTAATTGTAACAAATGTAACAGATCAGGCCTATGACTTTCAGCCCATTTTCCAACATATGTCTGACATAAATGCTAATTAGGAAGACGTCGAGAATCGGCAACAGATCAATAATTATTGCACACTGAGTATACCCAAAGGTACAGTGGGTACATATTGCCAACGCTTATCATGCATACAATACATCATATCCTACATTGGAAGAATAGGATATAGAAAAATTAATCCAGTGAGTAAAGAGATTTTCAATTTGACATATTAAGAAGTCGGAATACCACTGTGCCATAGTGATTAACTTGTCAAACTTTGTTATTTTCAGAAAAAAGTGTATCATGCAGCCAACCAGCCAACCATAGTAAATGTTTTTTCATTCTTTCTGAGGGCAGATTTTTCACATGCAACAATAGAGATCAGGTGGCACTTGAGACAGATGATGGATTCAATCAAGGTGAAAGGAGCAGAAATATGCAGAAACCTAGCTGGCATAAGATCATTCAGACTAACAAAACATCTACTTTCAACTTCACAGCGGTGACTTGATTGGCTCAACGGTGCATATGAGCCAATTGTAAATAGAAGACCCCCTCCTGGGACCTGAAGTGCAAAGAAAACAACTATATAAATAAGCTAAATGAGTAATAGCTGAAATAATATTTAAATAACGTAAAACGTTTCTTGCCATGATCAGGAAAGGACACATAGATAAGATGAGTAGCATTATCAAATTACAATTTAATCAGTAATTAATCAGTTCATGTCATTTATAATAAAATGCTTGGCCACAGGCATTGAATGATTGCTACCATTGAGTCTCTACAGACAACATGAATGACGGTAGCACCAGGAACCATACCATATTGTTTAGACCTGGCATTCTTGGAGTGGTTCTTCCCTAACTTTTCACCTTCGATCCTCCTGTTTGGCTGACTGCATTTTTGCTGGCTTTAGGACTCTACGCAATTTACCACTGCTAATCAGAGCTAAAGTGCTTGCCCTCTCTCCTTAAAACATGGTAGAATTGGGTTATACCCAATTAGCACATTTAATTTACCTGTAAGTCCCTAGTAAAGTGGTACTGCCTGTACCCAGGTCCTGTAAATTAATTGCTACTAGTGGCCGTGCAGCACTGATAGTGACATCCACTTAGGTATCCCTTTAAATATGTCTCGGGCCTGCCATTGCTGCCTGTGTGTGCGGTTTTAAACTGCCATTTCGACCTGCCAAAATAAACCTTTTGCCAGGCATAAACCTTCCTTTTAATACATACCAGTCATCCCTAGGTTCCGTTCTGAACAGCACAGAGGGCAGAGTGAAGTGTTTAAAAAGAAGAACATCCACTTTTAAATTTTACATGTCCTGGTAGCGAAAAACTCCTAAAGTTGTTTTTAACTACTGCAAGGCCTACCACTCCCAGAGAATAACATTGGAATTACCATATTACATTTAATAAGCTGAAACTTCCAATTTGGAGCAGGTAGATAGGTTGACTTTAGTGTCTAAGGAATTGTAATTAAAAGCCCTATTTAATGGTGAAGTCAGATTTTTCCTCACAATTCGGAAAATGCCACTTTTAGAAAATTGCAAAAATAACAATTGATGGACAGAATGCAGAACAATGTCATACATTTACCCCAGTACAGAGATCTGGGCCTAAATCCATCGGTTTTTTTGCTCCCTATGCCATTCCAGTTTGAACCTAGCCATATGCAAATCAGTCTTGACCCTGCACCCATTGGGAACAGTCCAGCCCAAACTGCCAGGCCAGGTCCTCCCTGGACGGGAAACATGCATCCTAGGACCGGTTTCGGGGTTTCACCCCTCATCAGCCGGGATAGCTTGACTCCAGTGGCATGGAGAGCACGGGACCCACGTCTTTGAGTAAATTGGCATTTACTTGTCCTAACCATTTGGTGCCAGCAGCCTGTTCCTGCGACAGATGACTAGGTGTATCTGGCAGTTAGTCTTTGAGTATTGCTCCCAGACAGTAAGACAAAGGGAAGCTAGGTGTTGGCAGGATAGGCCATTCTGAGTTAACGAAGGGGAGTAGCTGTTACTTACCACATTTGCACATCACAAAGGTACTGCCTGAGCACACTCACAAAGGGATTTTCACTAGTCTATTGTGACTCCAGCCAAGCTGGGTCCATGACAGGGAGGAAGGGGATGTCTGACACATCAGGGGGTTGGAAACCTCTAGAAGATTCCTCCACTTCAAAGTGGGCACCAGGTATAACTGTTCGACCTCAGACCTCAACTCTCCATACACTTTCGGGCCTGTAGGCTATGAAAGGAAGTAGGAATGCTGTGCTGCTGAAAGGACTGCCACTCTGCTGGACTGCTGTTCCAAAGGACAACTGCCCTTCTGTGCTGACCTGCTGCCCTCTTGTCTGGGTGAGAAGGACTGGACCTGCACCTGTTGAATGCCGGACCCCAAAGTGACTCCAAGGTCCAGTTGACTGGCCTCCTGACTAGAGCCACAGGGACAGAAGACTTCAACAACCTTGAACCCAGCACCTGGACTTTGCCATCTGTGAGTCCTTCCCTGCCATGCGATGCCACCCCAGTCCTGGCATCTTGTGGGCATGAAGGTGCTCTGTCAGCCCATCTGTGGATGCAGCAGAACTGATGCATATCTCCTGTGCGGAGTAACCCAGAGCAGAACGGACACATCGCCTCAGCTGTGTAGACTTTCTCTACTCAAAAGTCTTCCATCAGAACAGCCACTGCATGATACAACACAAGCCTCTGGTTGATGACAGCCTCGACAACTCCACATCAGAAGCCGTGCAGCTTCTTTGGAACCAGCCGCTCTGCGACGCATCCTCAACAGAAGACTTCGCATCGCAAGCCCCCTCATCGATGGTCTGCTTGAAGATGATGCAGGACCTCGCATCGCAGCTTTGCAGTCTCTCAGAACAGATGCTGCATGATGCATCTCCAACCAGGAATTCGCATCACCTCGGCTGCACAACGCATCTTCTACGTGGGACTCTGCAAGTCTCCACAACCAGGATTGAAGATGCTCTTGTTCAGCGACTAGCTGGGTCCCTGTAGCCAGTCAACGCTCTATTGTGGTCGGCCTGAACTTGTGACTTTGTCCTGTTGTAGCACAACCAAATATCCACAGTTAGCGCTTTGTGTTTTTTTGCTATATTTTCACTGAAATCTTTAAAAAGTGCATATCTCTGGTTCTACTGATTGGATTTTTGTCATTTTGGTATTGATTTATTTACTTTAATTTACTAAATTGGTGTGGGATTTTTCTTGTGTTGTGTTTTTACTGTATTACTGCTTGAAGTGCTGCATAAATACTTGCACATTGCCTCTAAGTTAAATCTGTCTGCTCTGTACCAAGCTGCCAGAGGGTTGATCACAGGTTAATTTGGGGTTTGTTTGTGACTTCACACTGACAAGGATTGTGGTTGCTGCTTGAGTAGGGTTTCAACCCCTCCACCAGTAAACCCAATTTCTTACACTTCCAATTTTAGCCTTTCCAAGTTAAGAATAAACTGATAATATGAGAGATTTCAAATGTATATTGCATCCACTGTGCAATATGACATATGCAAATTATAAAACATAAATTATTAAATACACTGATTTAGATCTATCAACTTGCTAATGCAGAGCAGCTCTGGGACCCTTCTTTGTTGTGGAGACTCTGTGGGGAGACTTCAGAATACAGAATCTTCCACTCCGCCAAGACTTGCAACTGCGTCTCGCCCATCATCAGAGCTTGACAAAAGACAGAAGGGCTCCCACTGTCTGGGACACAGCAAGACAGGGCGCACATCTTTACTTAAGAGACTCTGCAGGAGTACCATGTAATCTAGAGTCCCACATGACCTGCAAATAGGCCTCAGCCGCCATCAATGTTGTGCTGCAGTCTCCTGCTGTGTGGGGCACATGCTGGAGCAGCTGGCCAAGCCAGGGCTATGTCATAACATTTATTCACGTAGCACACTGCAGCAAAACAACTTGCTGTGCTGTGTGAAAAGGAATGTGCCAAATCTATCAAGATATGGTGCATTCCTGGCCTCTGCCTGCACTGGCACACAACCTGAAGCCTAGCACCAATGCAGGCACTCTTGCGCCATGGAGCTAGGGTGCCTGCATTACAGGCAGGATTGTTTTCTGCAGAAAGGTGTCTCTTTCTACACTAAACAATTCTTGTTGGAATTTTTCTCTTTCTAATTGAGCTGCTGAGTGCAGCACACTTAGAAAGAGGAACAATTTGGAGAATTGAAGATAGTTCTCCTTGTTACACTTCCGGTGGGAAGATGTACAATTCTGACTCTTTTCCAGGTCTACCAGTGTTGGTAAATCCTGGAATGCTTCAGAATACATGGGCGGATGCTTGGGAACACTGACGCTTCACCCATGTAACGTCCTCACCATGCAGCGTAATATAAGGCAGTGAATTTTTCTGCCTTGTGTTACTCCTGATTTACCAAGCTTATGCAGGGCCACACAAGGTGGCCTTGCATGGCTTGGTAAATCTCATTCTAGGTTTTGCGTCGTTTTGGGTTCCCTTGCATGGCACAAGAGTGATGCAAATCCTTAATAATTCTGGGCCAATAGATTTAACAACATGAATACTATCAGGGGGTTTTAACTAAGGTAATTCCTCATATCTGCAGTAATTAAGATGGCAATAATGCCAGGAATCCAAAGTCACCCCCAACACTCACCAAGGTCCCTGTATGTGATGGTGCTGCTAAACAGGGATAAAACTCTAACAAACATATCTAGCTTTTCGCCACAGTCTAATTTGATAGGTAGTAATATTTACGTTTATGATGTTTTAGGTACGGGGCTTTGTTCCTTTCACAATCAGAAATCTCTCTCTGGAAAGAGACGTGAGAGCATATTTACAATGCTCTATCGCCACCACAACATCACTTTTAGTGACTTAGTGACGGCGATAGGAGCTTCACCTTATTTACAAGGCAGTGTTAAGCCACGCTGCCTTGTAAATAAGGTCCCCTTTCACGCTACTCTCAGAGCCCGATTACGATGCCCTCGGTCGGAGCCATTCCTACAGCATCCTAATCTCTTGTTCGGATTCATTTCCGACCGACCCATTTGGATGGAGTCGGTCAGAAATGAATCCGAACCGGATTTCCGAATGGCTTCCAGCCCGTCTGCCATTCGGAAAGCCACCTGTAATCCCAAGGTCGGCTTTTTCCGCCCAAGGGATTACAATGTCGGATTCTGACAGCCTTTCTGTGCCGGCCTTTCTGACACAGAAAGGTTGTCCGAAGTCGACTTTGGGGGCCCCCACCAGGGCCCCCATGGGTGCAAGGCTTCCGGGTGGCAGCTGAGGGGGCTCCTATGGTGCCCCCATGTTGATCCCTGCACCTCAAGGTGCCTGCTACGGGATGCAGGGATGAACTGCACTGCTTCTCTTTACACTGAGGGGTATATTCACAAGAACGTGTGATAACTACTGCATGAGTAGCGTAACGCAACTTTCAATAACGCAGCCCATCACGGGAAAATAACCCTGTGTCAACGTGGAATTCACAACAAGGCGGTAACATGCGATAGCCTGCCGAAACCGCGGACAAAGTCCGCGATACAACCACCACGATGGAGATAAAAACACAAACCACAACACCAAAAAACATGCAATGGGCCAAAGCGCGATGAGGAAACCAGCGACAAGCAGCGCCAGGCCTGCAATAGACACCTGGCAGGCGTCAGAAACCTCCATAAGAGCAGGAAGAAAAAAACCACACACAAACTGACCAACACACAAGCACCATGGAGGCAGCAGGAGCAGGCGCAGAGGACGAGCGCAACACCACAAGCACCCCGGACGACCAGCCTGGGACCTCGGGGACAGGGAAGGGCAAGGACAAGAAGACCAGGAAGACCAAGTTCACTCCGCAGGCGAACCGGATCATAGTCACGGAGGTGATGGAACACCATCAACAACTCTTCGTCACCTCCAATGTGTCATTGGGCACCAAAAATGGAATATGGCGGGACATCGTCGACAAGGTGAATGCCGTCGGAGAGCACAAGCGGACAATGGATGAGGTCAAGAGGCGATGGAATGACATCAAGCGGAAGACCAAGGATAAACTCTCCGCCAACCTGAATGCAGCAACGCAGACCGGAGGTGGGGGCCCAGCGCCACAGCTGGAGCTGGATGACATGGAGGAGCTGGTGTCGACAGTCATCAGTGTGGAGACTGTGGCCGGAGTCGGGGGACCGGACACTGCTCGACAGGACACAACACAACCGCAACAGGGTGAGTGACCACCAGGTACTGGGGGGACGGGGGGAGATGGCCAGAATGGCACACATGCACAAGCAAGCAGGGCACAGTGCACACCCACAATCACTCTGGGTCCTCGCCCAGACCCACAGACTGTCACAATGTACAATGCCATGCTCTCTGAATGTCAACCTGTACCATGCGGCTACATACATGTGGACACATTGTAATACACCATCTCCCCTTCACACCGCAGGGGCATCTTCAACACCTCCTGCAGAGCAGTCACAGCCACTCTTCACTAATGACGAGGAGGAGGACAACACCAGCATCGACATCCAAACCATCCAAGACCTCATTGACCACCTCTGCAACTCACCTCCAGGATCAGGGCAGCCCAGCTACATCCATGAGACCCCACCCACCACCCAAACCACCCAGCAGGAGGCACCCACAGCCCCGGCACCCTCCCAAGACCCCCAGGAACAACAAATGGCCTTCCAACGCCATGTGGTGGAGGGCCAAAGGGAGAAGGCCGAGCAGGTCCGGGTGGGGTTCGAGCTCATGGCTAACAAACTGGACGCCATCCTTGGGTGTCTATGTCCGCCCCATGGTCTCCAGCGAGCTCTGACTGACATCTCTGGAGTCATGACGCGGAGGGAAGAATACCTGTCCACTCACAGTGGCCCCAGCAATGCCAGCCTTGAGCTGGCACACATGCGGTGGCTCATGGAGGACATGGTGCGGATGGAGGCGGAAAGGATAGCAGCCGCCGCTGCACATCAGCGAAATGTAGCTGGGATCTACCGTGCCCTGCATGTCCTCGTCATGGCATTGCTGCCACAAGGCGTGGCGATGTTGAATGCTGCTGCCCCCACACCATCCACATCTCCGCCCCCTGGTGTGTCAGTGCCTCCCAGTGCGGCAGGCGTATCCACTCCGGCACCTGATGTATCACTGCCACACAGTGTGGCCGACAATCCTCCTCCGGCCCCTGATGAGTCAGTGGCACACAGTGCCGCAGCTGGCACTGCAACACCCACAGGTGGGGCAGGGCACACACCCGGGGACAAGGACGTGGATGGGACTGTGGTCAGAGGGACCAGGCACTAGCATCCATTACCGCCACCTTGCCTGTTTCTGCTTGGTGCCGCACATGGCATCAAGACCTACCACTGACCCCCGAAACACTCCGAGGCACTCACCTTGGACAGCGACATGGACTGCCACATGCTGTTTGACGACCAATGACACGGCGGACAGACTGCGGACTGTACCCTTCCTCTTCCTCAGTACAGGTCATCCCGGGATGGACACTGGCTGGCCCTCCACGGGCCCATATTGTGTGATGTGCTCGGCATTGCCCTGTACCGCTCCATCTGCATGACTGCACTGGATGTGCAAATAAACATCCAGTGTCGCACTGCTGTGTGATGTCTTCCGTCATTCCTGTGTGGATGAATGTGGGAACAGTGCCTTCCCTTGCATCAATGATGTTCATCCTGTGGGATGCCAGTAAGGGGGTGCGACATTGCATCTTGTGTAGCGGGTTCCGTGAACACTGCAGCAGGGACACACGCATCAGTCACTTCCTTGTCCGGACATGGACTGGACCACGCCCAGAGCCCACAAGTCATTGTTGCAGGCCCTGCGCTGGTCTGGCGTATGGCAGGCCAGTCCACTCTGCTTACGCACCGAGGGGGGGCCCTCATTGCTACCCGTCGCAGCCATACTTGTTGGTGGTGTGCGGGTCACTGGTCTAGTCGTCAGCATGTCACAGCCACTCCCTGAGGGCAGGTTTTCACACACACCACACCCATGCGGCACAGGCATCACAGGCCATATGACTACGCCAACATAGGGGTCCGACGACGTCACAATCCCTTGTTCCGGTGGTGACTGGATGACGGACGCCCCACGGTTCGCACTCATATAGGGCCCATGAGTTGCTGCGCACAGGGTTAGTGGCATCCGAGGCCTTGAGTACGGCACGGGCCTACCACCATGTGGCGCAGACTGGGGTTGCACAGGGTTAGTGGCATCCGAGGCCTGGAGTACGGCACGGGCCTACCACCACGTGGCACAGACTGGGGTTGCACAGGGTTAGTGGCACCAGAGGCCTTGCGGACGGCACAGGTACCCCGCCACGGGACGGTGACTTTGGGTGCACTGAGTCAGTGGCACCTTGAGCTGCTGAGCGGGTGTGCAGCCTGCGATGATTCCCCGTCCCGGCGGTCCGGACAGCTCAGGTTTTGTGTGCCCTGCTGGACCGCAGTGTAGGCCAGAGCCAACGGGCAGCGCGGGCCTACCGCCCCGTGGCGTCGCTTCCGGGATGCCAGAGTTGGTGGCACCCATTGGGCTGAGCGGGTGTGCAGCCTGCGATGATGCCGGGTGCACTGGTATGTCCTCTGCCATGGAGTAATCAAGACCCAGCACCAAACGTGAGACCTGGTGGCCTGCGGAGCGTGGCTGCATGATGTGGAGGGTGCCATGTCCGCGGGCCCCGGGCTTGTGGCTTGCAGTGGCACGTGGTGGGACCTCCTGTCTACGCGCCGGTGGCTGAAGGTGAGCATTGAGGCCTGGGTGTGCATGGGCGGGCATGCTCTGATGGGTGGCGGGAGGGGTTGGGGTGCCTCTGCCTGGGTGTGCATGGGCGGGCAGGCGATGTTGGCTTGTGCAAGTGTGTGTACTGTGCCAGTCATGTATCTGGGCTCTGTTTCAGCTGACGGCTCTGAATCAGATGTGTGACCTGGTGAACTGCCCTACATACCGGCACGTGGTTGGAGACACACCGGTGGCAGCAGGTGAGCAGTGTGGCCTGGGTGCGCAGGGGCGGCACTCTCTCTCTCTCTCCCTCTCTTCCTCTCTCTCTCCCCTTCTCTCTCTCTCTCTCTCTCCCTCTCTTCCTCTCTCTCTCTCCCTCTCTCTTCCTCTCTCTCTCCTCTTCTCTCTCTCTCTCCCTCCCTCTCTTCCTCTCTCTCTCCTTCGCTCTCTCTCTGTCCTCTGATGTGCGCAGGACACACCTTCTCATCATGTTGTTTGTCTTACAGGCTGTGACCTACGTATTGTCCGGAGGGGAGCGGCCATGTGTCTTCATTTCATTTCGTTGTTCATTTTAATAAAGTTTCATTTGTTGCTTCGAAAGTGAATGTGTGCTGGTCATTTCTGTGACGACACATCCATGTCACCAGTTGTGATTGTGCGGCATCAGGTGGAATATTTTGTACATGTTTAGGTGTGGCTGTTGTGGCATGTCTTTGGTCGGGGGGGTGCCAGGGAGGGGTGGTCCTGGGGTGGTGGCGGTGGGTGTTGTGGCCCTCTTGGGTGTCCGGGCCGCATGATGTGTGGCTCCATGGCATCTGTTGCCCTTCGGATGTGGCCCTGGGCTGTGCTCCCTTTTGTGGTGCTGGTATGCCGTCCGAGTTTACACCAGGTCAGAGCTGGTGTAGATTTCCTGGTGCTAACACACCTTATTGCCTGTTTTGTGTTTTTATCGTGGATATGGCTGGTCGTTGTGAATGTTGAGGTGTGCTGTTGTCTCGGCTTTAGTCACGGGAACGCATACTCTGCATCTCATTAGCGATATTTGCGAGGGTCCTCTGTGGCGATGTTTTTTGCGGCTGCTATCGCGGGTAAACTGGTGCTGTGGGCTGTTAACATTGGCTTGTGAATGGGGGGGTAAATAAATAAGTAAATAAAGTGCTGTTAATTCGGCGATAGATCCTTGTGAAAATGCCCCTGAGAGCATGCATTTCGGTCGGAATGCATGCTCCCATTGTAAAGAATAGGAGTGCGACCTAACAGTGTTGGGTCGCATCCTACTTGCTGGGTTGGAAACACCGACAGGAGGTTGGTCGGTCCCAGTTCCCAAACGATGTCGGATGGACTCTGGTCCGTCCGACATCATAATCGGGCCCCTAGTGTGAAAGGGGCGGGCAATGGGTGTTGTGGTGGGCATTCCACGACAACACCCATTGATTTTAACGCTGCCTCCTATTTACAAGAGCAGCGTAAATAGGAGGCAGCACCAAAATTGAGACCAGGACAAAACCTCATCTTAAACAGGCGAAACGAGGAGAAATACTTTATTTCTCCTAGTTTTTGCTGTTTCCATGTGTGCTGCCTTGGGCAGCACACATAAAAACAGCAAAACGCCAATGATTGTTTATGTGCAGGAATGTCCCCCTTCCTGCACATAAACAATAATGTTTTTTAAAATGCTGTTTTGCAACTTCTATGTGTGCTGCATTAAGATTTCAAGATTGTTTATGTGCAGGAAGGGGGACCTTCCTGCACATAAACAATCTCCCCCTCAACACAGGCACCCTTGCACTATGGTGCAAGGGTGCCTGCGTTGGCGCTACCCATCTAAAATTAGCGCCAGCGCAGGGGAAAACGCAGGGCTGCACCATATTCTAGTAAATACGGCTCATCCCTGTGTTTCTAAAGTTACGAAGCGTGTCGTTAGCCTTCTTGGCTTAACTTGGCTTCTGCACTTTCTTGTAAATATGCCCCTTGTTTACATATGTGAATACAGTTATGTTCCTGGGAACGCAATTACCTCAGTTCCTCTGGGCTCCTCAGTTAAACAACTTCTGTGTACAATTCCTCTGAAAGTCGTCCTGATCCAAGGTGTTGGTGTGATAAATGGTTCCTTTTTTAAAGCAGGTAAACCCATTTAAGTGTATGTCGATGATAGCTGATTCTGATAGATTTTCCTGCCTTTCTGAAGTCTCGGACAATAATTTACCATCATGTGGGACTTTCACCTTTCATCTAGACCAGGAACCCTATGTTAATAGACAATACATTTTGGGATCCGTAGATACTCCTGTCCAGGTCTTATGCGTGGGGTGTAATAATACAGAGAATGGCATAATTGTAAAGATCCCATTCTCGACAGAGATGTTAGAACTCTTCAAGCCTCTCTGGTTCACGATGCAAATCTCATAATGCAACTTGGAAACTTTTATTAAACAGTTTGACATCTTACCACTTCCGCAAACATGGGCACTTGAGAAGATTTATTTGGATGGGCACCAATCCTTTTTATGTTCCCGCTATTTTTCAGTTTTAGAACAGACCCTGGGAGGCGCTACTATTTGGTAGCTGTAAATTTAGCTTTTCACAGTCTTCTTCTTTTGTTGACTTTAAGGTCATTTCTTAAAACTAGGATCTTCAGAACACTTTTGAGTTCACATTTGATGCACTCTTCTTTCTTGAACGTTAAAGCTTAGCTCTCCCTAGGAGAGATATTGTTGCCTGACATTTTCTAAGTGCCAAACGGGAGAAGATCGTTACTCTTTCTGCTACAGAAAGGGCGGTTGTTTCATCAATGCTGAATATTGAGATGTTTTTGAATGGTTGTGCTTGCGTTTTTTTGTCCTTATAGCCTTTACCAGTTTGATGGAAAATGTTGCCTTTATTCCGAGGGATGCCTTACACAGTAGGTATCTGTCTTTGATAAACATGTAGTTTGATGAAAATTGAAGGACCGCTGGTAAGTTTATGACATACTGCCGAACATTTCCATTGCAGGAAAGATTAGAAAGTGTCCTGAAAAAGAGCTCCAGAAATAAACCAAGAGAAATGTTGACTGAGGCTTCTTTAACTATAAAGTTTTCAGATTTATGGATGATTGCAAAGAATTCTTCATTAACCCCCAAGAATTCTTCATTATCCACTGGTGACAGAGCACTTGATGTAAATATCTTTCCCTCCATCAAGCGAAGTCATTGTGCTCAGAATTCTGTAGTGCGGGGGAATACTGTTTTTATAGCCCATGACTTGTTTTTAGCTTCACTCTTGTCTGTGTTATTAAACTCGCGTGATACGGATGCCATATCACACAACGTGAGATGCACACGCATAGAGCGGGTGTCCATCTCGCATGTACGGTAGCAATTCTTAATGAGCATATCACAATTCCATGAACAGGGTGAAAAAACCATCTGCCTACCTGGCCATTAACACGTTCAGGCACCTGTCCACCCACCCATTCAACGGTCAATTCACCCACCTATTGTTATGTGTCTGGCTATCCATCCATTCATTATTTCATCCATCCTTACATCTATAGGTTTATTTATGTATCCACCATTTACTAATTTCATCCATTTGCCAGGCAGCCAACTTACTACTCTGCAGTGCAATGGGCGGACTTCAATCCCACAAAGTGTAATATTTGTTTATGGTAACATCACGCTTGGGTGTTTCACTTATAGTTTGACATCCGCTCTACCAGCTATTTAAAAAAAGAAAATATTTGCACACCTTTCCTGTGTTTTAAACTTATCATCGTAAAACATGTGCAAAAAGCCCTTCAAATATGACTTAATACAAGCAAACAACAACTTGAAAGCTTGGGAAGTAGCGTTGTGTCTCTCTGTGAAGCTTAGCATCCTTACATTTCGGCCACTTCACTCAGTGGGGCATATCCTCAAGGACCCATCGCCGAGTTAGCAGCACTTTATCGCAGCCAAAGTGGTCATAAATACATCGCACCATTCACAAGCTGGTGCGAACAGCCGATATCACCAGTATTCCTGAGATAGCAGTCGCAAAAAACATCGCCATGGATGACACCGGCAACTAACGCTAATGAGATGCAGAGTAGGCGTTCCCGTGCAAAAAGCCGTGGAAATACCACATCGCAACATTCCCAACGACCAGCCAGAACGGCGATAAGAATCAAAAACATGCAATAAGGCGTGTTAGCAGCAGGGATTTAACACCTGCTCCTACCTGGTGTTAAGTCGGACGACAACCTGCACCATAAAAGGGAGCACAGCACACAGCCACACCTGAAGACCAACAGATGCCATGGAGCTACTGATCATGGAGCTCGGAGCCCCAAGAGGGCCACAACACCCACCGCCACCCCACCCAGGACCACCACCCCCACCAGGACCCCCCCCCTCGGACTACCACACCGGCAGTGGGGTATGTGACGTGCTAGGCCCCTTAGATTGGCAGGGTCACATGTCCCATGACGCCTGTGCTGGATGGGTTTGTTGTGGGTCTGAACGAGCCCTCAGGGAGTGGCTGTGGCATGCTGACGACTAGACCAGTGATCAGCAGATCACTACAGGGACGACCTGGGACACTTAGCGTTGTCGTCCGTCCCCCCCCTGTATGCGTAAGCGGAGTGGACTGGCCTGGCGTATGGCAGGCCAGTGTAGGGGTGGGAACAATGAAGCCGGGGCCCTGGGCGTGCTCCAGTTCTGTGCTGGACATGGAAGTCACTGATGCGTGTGTCCCTGTTGTAGTGATTACGCCACCCTGACCATAATCGGCACTGTTGCACCCTGTCACACAAGTTCCACGACATGAGCAACATGGATGTTAGGGGAATCTCCCACCCTACATTCAACCATACGCACATACGTAAATGATCAAAGGCATGACACATCTGTGCGATTCTGAATGTTTAATTCACATCCAGTGGAGTGTTGCAGCTGGAGCAGTACAGGGCCATGCAAACCCGACTTCACATTATTGGCCCTTGGAGGGCCAGCCAGAGTCCCACAGGGAATGACAAGTACATCGGAAGAGGAAGAGTTCAGTCCGCAGGCTGATCGCTGTGTCATAGGTAACCAAACGGAACATGGCAGTCCATGTCGAGGCCAAGGTGAGTGTCGTAGAGAGTATCGGGGGACAGTGGAAGGTGATGATGCAAAGGGCAGAACCAAGCAGAAACAGGCCATATGGCGAAGATGGATTCTACTGCCTCCTCCTTACCAGTAAGGTTGGTTCACCCGCACCTTCGTCCTCTGATGGCACATGTGCCTCACACGTGGGTGGTGGTGGTGGTGGTGGATTGTCTGCCGCACTGTGAGGCACTGAGACAACAGGGGGCGAAGATGTGGATGTAGAAGCTGCAGCAGCACTCATCTGAGCTAGGCCTTGAGGCAGCAATGCCATGACGATGTGCTGCAGGCATTGAAGGCCCCAGCCACATCCCGCTGGTGTGCAGCCATGGCAGCCATCCTGTCCGCCGTCATCCGCCACTCTGACTGGACAGTTGTTCTTGTCTCAGTAACATGACTCCAGCGATGTCAGCCATGGATCGCTGGAGAGCATGGAGCGGACTGTGGGCGTCCGTTAGGGACTGAAAGTGGTCCCTGATGGGAATTAGACACCCATGTATGGCATCAAGTCTGGCTGCCATGCGGTCGAAACCCACCTCACCTTATCAGCCACCTTCTCCTGGCACTCCAACACATGGCGTTGGAAGGCCATGTGTTGGTCGTGGGTGTCCTGGGAGTCAGCCGTGGTGGTAGGTGCTTCCTGCTGTGTGGTCTGTGCAGGGGGTGGGGTTCCCTCGATGCAGCTGGGCTGCCCTGATCCTGGGCGTGGGGTCCTGAGGGCGTCCATGAACTGGTGGAGGGCGTTGGGGTCGATGGTGGTGTGGTCCTCTTCGTCATCAGTGAAGAGAGGTTGGGACTGCTCTGCAGGAGGTGTTGGTTCTCCCTCTGCAATGTGAAGGGTAGATGCATTTTTACATTGTGTACACATGTATGTTGACGGATTGTACACATTTACATACAGATTGCATGACAATGTGTATTGTTACTGTTTGGGAGGAGCTGCCTACTTGATGCGGGACAGTGGACATTTTGACATCATCACGGATGTGTGTTTGTACTCGTACATTTTCATCCCATGTTTCCCTGCTATGCCAAATGTGATTGGCCAGTTTCTACACACAAGCGGCACCACTTGGGTGCTCTGTTCTGTTGTGAACGTGTTACAGTTCATACCACGTTGTTTTCAATGTTGATATGCACTGCATATCACGTGTGTGTGCAGCATTTTGGGTGAGTCGCCCCTTCAGCTTTGATGTGGCTGGCCCTTATCCCTTTCAGGTGGTGTGCCTTGACTTCTGTGCTTTTACAGTGCTGAGATGTTGCATTCTTGGGTAATTTGGGCTCTTGGTGGTGGTTGGAGCTGTGGGGCATGGTTTGTCTGCAGGTGTGTTGTTGAGGTCAGTGGTTGTTTGTGCAGGTGGATGTGTCAGAGTGTGACCTGCTCCTTTACGGATGTGGTCCACACTCAGCCACCTCAGTGTGGCGGCGTGCACTATGTCATGATGATCGGACTGCAGCCATGCTAATCGTCATGCAGTGTCACTTGCATTGTCAGTGTGGCTCACGGACCCGCAGCTTTGCTGGGGTCAGCACATGCGCATGGGTTGGTTGTGTGATAAGTGTTGTGTGGGCGGGCCTCCTCTGGGCACATAGTCGACGGGGGCCTACATGCTCTTTCTATGTGTGCTGCAGTGTGCCAAGGGGATCAGGGACATGATCCAGAGTCATTGTGGGTGTGCCCTGTGCTCCGCTTGATTGTGCATGTGGGCCATTGTGCCCATCTCCCCCCGTCCCCCAAGTCCCTGGTGGTTACTCACCCTGTTGCTGCTGTGTCGGGTCATGTTGAGCAGTGTCCGGTCCCCCAACTCCTGCCACCGTCTCCACACTGATGACTGTGGACACCATTTCCTCCATCTCATCCAGCTCCTCCTGTGGCGCTGGACTCCCACCTCCAGTCTGCATTGCTGCCTTCTGGTTGTTGGCGAGTTTCTGCTTGGTCTTGCGCTTCACATCATTCCAGCGCCTCTTGACCTCGTCCATTGTCCTCCTCAGACTGCATTCACCTTGTCCATGATGGACTGCCATGTTGCATTTTTTGTTGCCAATGACACAGTGGAGGTGACGAACAGTTGTTGATGGTGTTCTATCACCTCCGTGATCAGGATCCTGTTTTCCTGCGGACTGAACTTCGTCTTCCTCTTCTTCTTGTCACTGCCCTTCCCTGTCCCTGGGGTCCCAGGCTGGTCCTCCGTGGGGCTTGTGGGGTTCTGGACGTCCTCTGTGCCTGCTCCGGCTGCCTCCATTGTGACTCGCTGTGGTTCGGTTTTAGTTTGTTGTTTTTTTTTTCTGCTTTTATGTTGGTTTTTCCCGCCTGACGTGTCTGATTTGCAGGCCTGGCGCTGCTTTTCGCTGATTGTCTTATCGCGATTGTGCCCATCGCACCTTTTTTCACGTTCGCTGTTGGATTTTTTTCGCCGTACCGGTGGGTTCTTCGCGGTCATTTTCCGCGTTATCATGACACTATCGCATGTTACCGCCGTGTTGGGAATGCCACGTTGACAAGGGGTTATTTTCCCGCGATGGACGGCGATATGTGAACTGGCGTTAACCTATTTTGGCGATGTTTATCGCACGTTCTTGTGAATATACCCCAATGTCTCTGTGAAAAGAACATTCACAGATGCTGGTCACAACCGAGATATCAATATTTAGGACTATGTAAATTCTCTCTGTGTTCCAGAATAGCTGTCTCCTAGCTTAACACATTTACACATTATTTTACTCTTTCACACCACTCCATCTTCCTGTCGGTCACCTGGTGTTGTTCGGTGGACCCTTTCAATCTTAAACACACATTCAACCGTAAATCAATATGTTACATACCAAGCTAAGCAACCTTTCCAATGCCAATGAAACACATTTTACAGCCTTTCAGCCTGCTACAAAGCAGATAAATCTTTCAATGTTTTCTGGAAAAAAAAATTGAAACATAAAGGCGACCTTGCCGTTTACAAGGCAGATACTTTATTTGGAAATAGAAGAAATTAAAATCCCTTTATTATGTTGCACGCCGGAATACTGTTTTTCTCGCCCATGACTTGTTTTTAGCTTCACTCTCGCCTATTTTTAGCGAAAAAAAGGACTTATTGGCTTATTTGTCTTGAAGTTTTGTTACCTGCTTCACTAGGCTTTGAAGTCACCAAGTGAATTAAACGCACTGCCCTCAATGCAACACGTGGTTTAACAGGTAATTTAGTGACCTCCATGTAAAAGACAGTGGTCGCAGCAAGTGACTATATTCCAGCAAAATTGTACCTCCCAGCAGAGAGTCCCCTTTACACAGCAGGGGACACAGTGATACTTGGTGCTTACAGCTATATAAAAGACTGCCTAAGTCTGATTCCCAGCAGGGCAAATCTTTAATTGGATGTTTACAAACATCCACTTTGCATTAGGTCGTAGGGGAGCAGGTGAGAGTTTCAGCTGGGTAATATATCTAGTGTTCCGGGATGGGAGCTGCCTGCTCACACATACTAAGTACAATTTCTTTCCTGTGCCTTTTCAAGCTTTCCGTCCTTCAAACCCACATTTTCCTGCTCTACTTAAGGTGTCTTCTGCGTACACAGGTCCTCCCTCTTAATGCGTCTGTGGCCTGCTCCCCCTCTTCTTTCTCTCTTTCTCACATACTCTTTCAGCATTTCAGTCTGGAGTTTATTCACCACTTCCTGCACAAACTACCTATCCATCTCTATCTTCCTTTCTATTTATTCCGTGCAGCTCTCACCTTTATCTATTCACCATGCCACATGATTTCACTACACAAATATACTACACACCACACAATTCCACAACTAACAATTCCTATGCAACCCACAGAATTTCACTCCACACCACATACAACCACTCCACTCCAAACCAAAACATATTAGCTCTAACTCTCAAATGCGAGCCCTTTTGCGTTGCAAATGCTTGTTTACTATTTGCTTTTCTTGGAACCAGCCATCTGTAATTTGCTATCAGGCTGTTCATTTTTTAAAAAGAATTCTCTTATAACATATTTTGTTTTTACCTTCCCATTATTGGCCTCCACAATCTCGGAACAGTAAATTAAAAGAAAGGTGGCTTTATCATGCGGTGTGTGCGTACAGGAGTAGTGATTGATGGACACAGATATGTCATCATGGTGGGCAGCCCTAGTTTCACAACCAATACGCAGGCATGTGTACGCTTTATCGCACTTTTTTTTCCAACGCTGCACAGCATCAGCAAAAAGCATTGTCTGCATTTACTGATGTTGTAGAGCATCGTCAAAAAACAGTAGCAAAGTCAATATGTTTGCAGAGCTAATGACTTTGCCAATGCTTGTTGCTCTTGTCACTAGAAGGAAATGCTTGGTACCTTACGAGGAAGAGTAGGAGTGAGACAGGAGCCTAGGCACAAGTGGCAACAATTTATGGAGCCAGATGGCAATTTAAAGCGGAAACGACTGGCCATTTCTCAGCAGCACAGCTGGCGTCTCTAAACCCTTCTTTTTCTATCAGGAGACATGTTATTTTTTGACTTTTTTTGCTTCTTCGCAGGATTCTGAGCTGTGTACATTTCCTGTTCACTAGTGGGAGGTATCCTGTGGGGATTACATTACGGCTGCCATGTCCTGTTAATCTGGATATGGATTTAATTGCAACACATGCAAGGTGCCACCAAGTGGCAGATATTATGGGTGCGCCACACCTGTGAGCCTGAAGACTTACCGAAGTAAGCCTCTCTTTTAGCTGTGCACATGCTTATCACAAAGGTAACAAAAAGAGGCACATGGGATAATGAAGGGAGTGCGTTTGTTTTCACTCAAAGGGGCATATTCTCAAGAGGGTGTGATAACCACCGCAAGTTTAGCTTAATGCAACTTTGCACATCGCATTCTATCGCGGGAAAACAACGTTGTGTTAACGTAGTATTCCCAACCTGGCGGCACCATGCGATAGCCCCATCAATAACGAGTCAAATGACCGCGTTAAAATTAACGCGACGCCGCAAAAATGCGAAACGCGAATAAAGTTGCGATGAGGCCAACCGCGATACAAAAATCAGCGATGGCCAGCAACAGGCCTGCAATCCCCACGCGTCATGCGGGAAAATGCACTATAAAAGCTGAACAAGAAAAACACACCATAAACAAAATAAACTGCGTAGCAACATGGAGGCACCCGGAACGAGTGCCCAGGTCAACGCGAACCCCACAAGCCCCACAGACCACCAGCAAGGAACCTCGGGGTCGGGTAAGGCCAAGGAGAAGAGGAAGACGGGGTACAGTCCGCATGACAACCGGATCGTCGTCACAGAGGTGACAGAGCACCCACAACAACTGTCCGTCACCTCCACCGTGTCATTGGCAACACAGACGGAAAAATGGCATTCCATCGTGAATGCAGCCGGAGTGTCGAGGAGACCAAGATGCGCTGGCATGATGTGAAAAGCCAAACCAAGCGGAAACCTGCTGCCAACAGGAAGGCAGCAATGGCGAATGGAGGTGGGAGTCCTGCGCCACAGGAGGAGCTGGAGCAAATGGCGGCCACAGTCATCAGTGTGGAGACTGTGCAAGGAGTCGGGAGTCCGGACACTGCTCGACATGACCTGACACAACAGCAACAGGGTGAGTAATGAACAGGGACTGTGGGGACGGGGGGGCACAATGGCACACATGCACCACGATGTGTAGCACACCGCACACCCACAATGACCCTGGGTCATGTCCCTGATCCCCGTGGCACACTGCAGCACACATACAAACATCAAGTAGGCCCCCGTTCACCATGTGCCCAAAGGGGTCCCACCCCACACATCACCAATTACACAACACACACATGCACGTGTGCGAAACACAGCAAAAATGCGTATGTGAGAGCCACACTGACAATGCAAGTGACACCACATGACCAGCAGCATGGCTGGAGTACAATCACCATGACACTGTGCACGCCACGAGACTGAGGTGGCTGAGTGTGGACCACATCCGGAAAGGAGCAGGGCGCACTCTGACACATCCACCTGCACAAACAACCACTGACGTCAACAACACATCTGCAGACAAACAATGCACAAGAGTACAAAAACCGTCCAAGAGCACAAATGACCCAAGTCTCCAACATCACAGCACCTCAAAAGCACAAAAGCCAAAGGCACACCGCCTCCAAGGGATATGGGTCAGCAAAATCACAGCTGCAGGTGCGACTCCCACACAATGCAGCACACACACATAGCACACAGTCCAACACCGCTGCATCAAGGATACCCCACCACCTGCACAGACAACACAGCTGGACGCACCCACCACCCCGGCTGGCTCCCAGCAGCCCACCGAAGCACACATCGCATTCCAAGGCCAGGTGTCAGACTGCCAGAAGGGGGTGGCCGAACATGTGCGGGTGGGGCACTACCTCATGGAAGCCGAACTAGATCACATACGTGGGTGTCTAAGTCCATCAGGGCCCACCTACACTCTCCAACGGAGACCCACACTGCGACAGAGACACATGCCTTTGCACATTTCCAGTACTGAACCACACCCAGAGCCACGGGATGATCATCCACACCCCCACGCTGGACTGGCGTACGCCGGCCCAGTCCACTCCCCTTACGTATTGAGTGGGGGACGACAAAGCTACATGTGCAATGTCCCACCCGCTGCCTGCGATGACATGGCTGCGTCCTCTGTACACGGCACAATGTAATGTTGTAGTGCCCGGGGCACAAATGCATACATCATGAGCACACAGACACACTCAGATAGCTCGTTGAACTGGCTACGGGCACGTGCGCTCGACACCTTTATTGGCATGGTCACATGTACAGTGACGCATGTGCTGGATGTGTGTGGGGTGAGTGTAAGCCAGCCCTCATGGAGTCGTTGGTGCTGGCAACAACTTGAACAGTGATCACAATGAAAGCGGAAACAGAAAACACCAGCATAACAGAAACAACTGTGAAGCATCATGGTGGTTGCCGGAGAAAGTACAGTGTTCACCCAACATGCACGCAGAATGGCCCATGATTTGTGGTGCACTGAGTTAGTGGCACCTGGATAGCTGAGCAGGGAACAAGCTGATGATGGCACCCACGACTAGTGTGAGCAACTCTGATAGTCTTGCAGTAAGACACTTTCGACTCTGGCCCCTGTGTTTGGAGTTGGTCCTGGCGGTGGTGGCGGGTGCAGGCCAGGTCTCGATTTGATGTGTGAGCCCAGGTGGGCCGCAGTTGAGGCCGGAGGCAGCGGACAGCGCAGGGCTACAGACACATGGCCTTGATGACCCCCAGTCCATCGACCCAGAGGCCATCCAATATGCTATCAGACAGGGGCCATGACTTGAGCTGCAGAGAGTTAGTGGCCCTGGATGGACTGCGGCCGGCACAGGCACACCGCCACGGGACGGTGTCTTGCGGTGCAGTGAGATAGGGCCACGCGAGGTGAGCGGGTCCTCGTCGATGTCGAAGGTGAATGTAGCATAGGTTTGCAGGGGACAGTGGAAGGTGTCCTCCAGGGCATGATGCAGAGGGCAGGAGCCGGCCGGAAGCGGCAAATGGAGGAGTGGAATGCTACAGCCTCGTTTTGGCCACAAAAGTCAGTATCACCGACATGATGATGAAGACAAGCCCCAGTCCATAGACTCAGTCGCCACCAAAGTTCAACCAGAAAGTGTCCATGGACGTCGGGGAACAGACTTAGTGGCACCAGAGCTGAAAGGGGATGCAGTCTGCGATGAGGCCAGTACAATGATGTCAAGTCTGCCATAAATGATTCATGACTGAATTCCCAATGTGTGACCTACTCAACCGCAGTGTAGGCCGAATGCGTAGTCATCAAGGGCCCACAGACACGTGTGGTTGGGATGCCATGCACATACTTTGTGTCACCACATCGAAGGGAGTATAGTGATATAAATTCAGCCATAAAGTGGGTACTCGGCCATTGTGTAATCAAGACTCAGTTCCAAATGTGTGACCTACTTGACCGCAGTGTAGGCCCGAGGCAGCGGTCAGCAGGGGCCCACAGCCACGTGTCATTGGCCCGCGATGCACAGAGTTAGTGACACCAGAGCAGTTGTCGGCAGTGTTCGATCACCTCCGTAACGATGATCCTTTTCTCCTCCGGACTGAACTGCGTCTTCCTCTTACTCGTCTCCTTGCGTACAATGATATGAACTCTGCCATGCAGAAATCAAGACTCAGTTCCACGTGTGTGACCTACTCGACCGTAGTGTAGGCCCGAGGCAGCGGTGGAGTACTTCAATGAAAAAGGAGTAAAGCGGGCCTGTGTCGCGGAGGCCTTGATGGTCTGAGGAGGCTGCCAAGGTCGCGGGCTTCGGGCTTGGAGCTAGCGCCGGCACGTCGTGGGCCCTCTTTGACACACGCCGGTGTCGGCAGGTGAGCAGTGAGGCCTGGCTGCGCAGGGGCGGGCATGACGGGTTCGGGGACCAGCAGCCTGGGGTGCAGCAGGCGCACAGGATCGCAGGCCACACCGCTCAAGGCGACGGCGTCGGCTTCGTGGCGGGGTGGGAGGCGCCACCCTGGCAGACACGTTGGGCATTCCGGAAGAGAACCACGCCCAGAGCTACGTGCTTTTTATTCACACCCCTACGCTGGCCTGGCGTACGCCGGGCCAGCCCATTCCGCACACGCTTACAGGGGGGGACGTCACAAGCTACATTTCCTTGGGCTTCCCCACTGGCTGGGGTGACATGGTTGCGTCCACTGTCCACTACACTCCAGACACCAGCAGTGCATGTAGACATGGATATGTCTATGGTCTGCATACTGCAGTCTGTCCAGCACATCTCCGCCAAACTTGGCATTGTGTACATTTTCAACCATGGGTGACTTGCCTCCTTCACACATGCCTGGTTCCCACCTCTCCCCACATTCCGGTATTGTGTGGCTGAGGTGCCATGCCATTGATGGCTCATGTACCTGGCTAACCAAGTTTGCCACAGTAAGTTGTGCTGTCATGTCTGGTGGGTGGGCATGTTGTATGTGATTTTGTGACGTGTGCAGTGCCAGAGTTGTGAGTTGCATGATTGTGGAGTTGAGGGGTGTGGTGTGTTCATTTGGTACTTGTCAACGTGCAGTGCATTTCCATAGGTGCCATCCTGGAAGCGCTGGTTGATGTTGGACTGTCGGAAGAGGAAGGGATCATGCACACTGCCTGGGTAGTTGGCTACGACATTGGTGAAGAGTCCCCTATGGTCCACTATTGCCTGCACGTTGATGGGATGTGTGTGCTTTCTGTTGCGGTACTTGTGTGCGGTGTCGGCAGGGGGCACAAGTAGGACATGTGTGCAGTTGATTGCCCCCAACACGTGCGGGAATCCAGCTATGGCGTATAGTCCTTGCTTGGTCTCCAGCTGTTCCTGCGCATTGTGGGGGACGTATAGGTACTGGGGTACCTAGCTGATGATGGCATCCAGGACAGGTGTGGGGAACTTGGATGGAGCTGGCTGTGCGACTCCTCCGACTCTGGCGGTTGTTGGTTGGGAGGTACCAGAGGCCAACAGGTGCAGCACAGCCACCAGCTTTGTCTGCGGAGTGATGTTGGTTGTCCGTTGTGTTGGTACCGTCAGCCTGTGGGCAATGATGTTCAGGATGCGGAGGATGGTTGTCCTTTTGAGCCTGTTGTGGGCATTGACGTTGTCTGGTGTTAGGTCTGTGAGGCTGGTGCATTTCCTGAAGGTCCGCTGTCTTTGTCTGCGCTGCCTCTGTGGTGGTCCGGAAAGGGGGTCCGGGGGGTGGCGGTCCTGGGGGTGGTGGTGGTGGGTGTTGTTGCCCTCTCGGGGCTCCGGAAAGCATGGTGAGTGGCTCCATGGCATCTGTTGTTCTTCATGTGTGGCTCTGGGCTGGGCTCCCTTTGATGGTGCAGGTTGTCGTCCGACTTTACACCATGTCGGAGCAGGTGTTAATTTCCTGCTGCTAACGCGCCTTATCGCCTGTTTTGTAGTCTTACCGCCGATGTGGCTGGTCATTGAGAATGTTGAGGTGTGGTGTTGTCGCGGCTTTTTGCTCGGGAACGCCTACTCTGCATCTCATTAGCGATAGTTGCCGGGGTCATCTGTGGCGATGTTTTTTGCGGATGCTTTCACAAGTAAACTGGTGGTATCGGCTGTTAGCACCAGCTTGTGAATGGGGCGATAATTTTATCGCGACTTTCGCTGAAATAAAGTGCCGTTAACTCGGCGATAGTTCCTTGAGAATATGCCCCATAGTTTTGTGAAGTTCCAAATTTTCAACAGTTGTGAAGTTTGTGAAATTCTGCAGTTTGTTTGCGCTATTCTGTAAAAAGTTTATCTGCATGTAACAGTTTTTTCCCCAAAAGTTGTGAGATAATTTTCTCACTGCACAGACCCAGCCAAGATCCAAATCGAATGTAGACCTTTTCTCTGCACGTCTGCCTTTTGCAGAGTTTGTTTATGCACAATGGCAAATGCAAGAAGAGATGTACTGTAAGTTTATCTTTTACAACATGATCTATCACAAAATTCATAATTTTTGGCCAGATTTGGCAAAAGTTTCTTGAAGTTGTGAAATGACCATGAAACTTTAAGAACGCTGCAAGAAAGAACACTTTGTTATTTAGTACACCTCTGGTGCTTTTGTTTCTAAGCGTTAGCAGACCAATTGCAACATAGCGTGATCTTTGGGTCCACATTTCAGCCATTTGCTTGTTTTAACCAGCCTCTTTCTGCCACAAGCTTGACACTTAGTCTAACACATCTTGGCTCATATATCACCTAATGCTATGGGCGGTTTGGATGTAACCTGCGCCTCCACATCCTTCACATTCACCTTCTGAGTGACGTCACCTGGTTCATCACCAGTTACTGTTGAGGAGGGCTGTAGCCCGCAATTTACATAACACTGTTCTGTTTAACCTGAACTTCTGAAAATATGTCACCTTTAGTGGAGAATGGAGGGGGGGGGAGATGAAGAGAAGAAGAAACAAAGCAGAGAAAGGGGGGTGGGTATGGCTGAAAGAAGGAATTTGGGAGAGAGAAGCAAAGAGGAACAAAGAAAGAGAACCAAGGGCAGAAGGAAGGAAGGTACAGAGGGCAGAAGGATTTAATAATAGGAGTGTAACATCCAGAAATTATGATAATGAGGCAAGGTTCACAGGAACCATGACGTTTAAAAAAAAATTAGTCCCCCAAGGGGGGTTGGCCCGTGCACTTCGAGGTCCCACCCCCCCCCATTACATCCCCTAGTGTCTAATGGGTTTTCTGGCAGTGGATCATGGCGCGCCCATGATCCACTGCCAGGAAACTGTTTCAGAGAGGCCTCATTGGAAAGGGGAGACTCTGCCCTTTCCAGTGAGGCCTCCCTGAAATGTGGGGACGCCTTCCACCGGAGTGGAGAGAGCGCCTATCTGCTCCTTTCTCCGGCTCTGGTGGGGAAATTGTGACATCAGCAGATAGGTGGGAAGGGGTGCAGGGAGAGACGCTGAAGCAATTCCGTTTCTCTCCCAGAATTTTTTTTTTCTTCAAAAAAGGAATCCTCCGGTGCTTGCTCAAGTTCAAGTTTTTATTTGATTTAGTTCTCTACTGAGAACAACAAATGTTAAACATACTTTTGTTTATAAAACATTAAAAGAGTGATCATTTCAAAACAATTTTAAAAAACTCTTTAAAAATTTGAACAAATTATGACATACTAATTCATCAGGTGGCAATTTAAGAAGCAAAATGAGGTCTTGGACTTTAATAATGTTATATCTGATTCGAATAGGTATTAAAAACCGGCATCTGGCCTCGACTTATATCGAATTTGAGCATTCAAACATAACATGCGGTAAGTCTTGCACTCCTCCGTCGCCAGTCGCGGCTCCTGGAGGGAGTGGTGCGGGGCGGTGGGGCGGGGGAGGGTCAGGGTGGGGGGTAGTAAACTACGGCGTACGGCTGAACAGATTTAAGTAACTAAATAAATAAATAAAACGAATTACATTGCGCGCGCTGCATCGCCATTTGCGATTCAGCGCGCGCAATGTAATTCGTTTTATTTAGTTACTTAAATCTGCTCGGCCGTACGCCGTAGTTTACTACCCCCACCCTGCCCCTCCTCTGCCCCGCCCCACCAGCCCGCACCACTACCTCCAGGAGCCGCGACTGTTCGTCTCATACATCACAAATACTGGTGGCATTTTCAGTGAGGTTCATTCTGGAAATAAATGCTTTAAGAGAGAGAATCCCGAGCCGTAATAAGATAATACAGTGCCGGACTCCATGCCCTAAGGTAAAACGGATATACTATTGCTGATATTTGTATTCTATTGACTCTGGAGCAGTGCTTGATGTCAAGGTCGTAACTTATTCTCTGCGTCAAGTGTTTTAAAAAAAGTCTCAAATGCGCAGGAGTCCAAGCTTTCAAGAGTGTAGTTGTACAATTCGATAAATTAAAAGCTGTAATTAGATTTTGTCTAAAAATGTGATGTGATGATTCAGCCCGAAAACTCTCAGTTTTTAATAAAAATCTTAAGGTTCATTGTTCAGCGTATATAAGATTGTAAGCCCATCTTATGATGTTAGTGATAGCTCTGGCGTACAAGCTAACTAGAGAGAGCTCGAGGCGCAGAGCTTGTGCCGGAACTGCTTGATGGAGTTTGATCATTTTGCGAAGTATTTTCCCTTCTTTATTCGAATGTATTCCAATGCATACGATAAAATAGGTGGAATTTTAGAACTAAAAACCTCTAAGAGGGAATGAAAGTGCCTGTGTCCGGAAGAGGAGTATAAGCGTTGAAGTGCCCCTACGTGTACGTCTGCTTTGCGGCCTAGGTGCTGAAGATGAGGGATATTTTGTAATGTTTTTGTAAAAATTCACCCTAAGTAAGTATATTCATTGACCACCTCTAAAGACTTTCCTCCTAATGACCAGTTGAATTTTGTATATTGCTTTCTTCCTTTAGACGGAACTATTTTCGTTTTGGATGTATTTGGGACTAAGACATTTTCTTCTGTATATCTGGTTAAAACTGTAAGTTCCTTTGTAGGCCGAATGGTGTAAGATCTAAGATAACCACATCATCGGTGTACATCAGAGTATGGATTTTACAGGATGATATTTTTTGGGAGAAATTAATAATTCGTGTAAGACACTGCGGGAGATCACTTATGTATAAAGAAAATAGGAGGGGGGCTAAAAGACAACCTTGTCTCAGGCCATTCGGTGTAGCTTTTGGTCGAGTGAGTCTCTCCTCTCTCCCCATTTGTATTTGACACCATATTGCTGTGTGTAGTGATATGATTATAACGAGAAGTTTGTTGGGCATTTCTAATTTTTTAAGTTTTTTCCAGAGTGTTGGTCTGTCTACTCTGTCAAACGCTGTCGAAAAGTCGACGAAAACACAGTAGACTACCTGCGATTTTGACACAACGTATTTGTCTATAATTATCTGTAGAAACACTGTATTGTCATTTACGCAGTGTTTAGTTCAAAACCGAGCTTCATTTATAGGGATCACTCCGCATGAGAAAGTCCAGTACTTCAGATGTTCCAGGACCCTTGCCGCAAAGATCTTCCCTGTAGCATCCAACAAGGCAATTTGTCGATAATTGCTGGGAAGCGACCTAGAGCCCTTTTTGAAAATTGGTATCACGATGCTCCCCAGCCATGATTTAGGGTTTTCCCCGGTAGCATTACAATGAGAATATAGGGGAGCTAAAAACTTGCTCCAATCTTCTGGATTGCTTTGGAGTACTTTTATCGGCTCTAATCCAGACCCATTGCAGCAGAAGATCTGGCATTCTTTATGTGATGTTCTATTTGCCGAACTGTAGGGACGAGGATATCTTGGGAATTTTTTCCAATTTTGCTTATTGCTTGGTTCAAGGTTTCTTGCCTCGTGTTTGATTTATATAAGTCATGGATATATTTTCCCCATTCTGATGGAAGAACGGGTGAGGCTTGCAGGGATTTCTTTGTTCCTGTTTCTTTGGCAATTAAGCTCCAGTATACCAGACTGTTTTTTTGTTTTGTTGCTATTTGGATATCAACCCAGTTTTGATCCTGTTGAACCTTTCGGTTTTTTTCTATTACCCTCCAGCGGAGATTCTTTATGTTTTTGATTTCTTTGTGGGCAGAGGTCAAGCCCCTCCTCAAGAAACCATCGGCCGACCTGACGGACCTGAAAAAATACCAGTCCATCTCTCTCCTTCCCTTCGCAGCCAAAGTCACCGAGAGATTCATCAACGCCCAGCTGACCACCTTCATCGAAGAAAACGCCATCCTCGACTCCTCCCAGTCTGGATTCTGCAGCAACCACAGCACTGGGACCGCCCTCCTCGCTGCCACCGAAGACATCCGCATGCTACTCGACCAGGGCCACACTGCGGCCCTCATCCTACTAGACCTCGCCGCAGCCTTCGACACCGTCTCACACCGCACTCTCGCTGCCAGACTCCACGACTCCGGTATACGAGGAACCGCCCTGGACTGGATCTGCTCCTTTCTCTCCGGCAGAACCCAAAGGATCAGACTCCCCCCCTTCCTCCCAGAACCTACAGAGATCAACTGTGGAGTACCCCAAGGATCCTCGCTCAGCCCCACGCTCTTCAACATCTACATGGCCCCCCTCGTCGCCATTGTCAGACAGCATGGGCTCAGCATAGTATCTTATGCAGACGACACTCAGCTCATCCTCTCTCTCATGAAGAACCCTGAAGACACCAGACTCAGCTTCCAAGAAGGAATGAAAGACATCGCAGCTTGGATGAGCGACAGCTGCCTAAAACTGAACTCGGAGAAGGCAGAGGTCCTCGTCCTCGGACCCTCCCCCACTGCATGGGACAGTTCATGGTGGCCCCCTGCCCTCGGAATCCCATCCACCCCGACCGACCACGCCCAGAACCTCGGCATCATTCTAGACTCCTCTCTCACCTTGACCCGCCAGATCAACGCCGTCGCCACCACCTGCTTCAACTCCCTCTGCATCCTCCGCAAGACCTTCAAGTGGATCCCCCCCGAATGCAGAAAGACCGTCACCCACGCACTCATAACCAGCAGACTGGACTATGGCAACTCCCTCTATGCCGGAATCAACAAGACCCTGCTACACAAGCTCCAAACCATCCAGAACACTGTAGCCAGACTCGACCTCGGAACCCCAAGACATGAGCACCTGACCCAGCACCTACGAGACCTCCACTGGCTCCCCATCGAGAAGAGAGTAACCTTCAAGCTACTCACCCACACCTACAAATCCCTCCACAACATCGGACCCAAATACCTCAACGAAAGAGTCTCCTTCCACGTACCCAAAAGGAACCTCCGCTCCGCCGACCTCGCCCTGTCAGAGACCCCACGCATCCGCAGAACCAGAGCAGGCGGAAGAGCCTTCTCCTACGTCACAGCAAAGACCTGTAACGAGCTCCCAGTCAACATCAGACGCTCCCCAACTCTGCACACCTTCAGGAAGAGCCTCAAGACCTGGCTCTTCGACTGATCCGGAGCTGCACCCCCCCCCGAGCTCCTTGAGACCCTCACGGGTGAGTAGCACGCTTTATAACCCCTGATTGATTGATTTGTGTTTAATCTCTGAAAAGTGTAGAAATTGCAGTCGAATTAATTTATTCAATGTAATTGATCCTTGATCTAGGCTCCTTCTTTTCCAATTTCCCACATACGTTTTCTGACATTTTGGAATATCCTGCAGGGATGCCACTACTTTGTTAAGGACTGCTTCAAAATGTATTATTGGGTCTGAGGAAATTTCCCAAATTCTCTGAAAAGTGTAGAAATTGCGGTCAAATTAATTTATTCAATGTAATTAATCCTTGATCTAGGCTCCTTCTTTCCCAATTTCCCACATACGTTTTCTGACATTTTGGAATATCCTGCAGGGATGGCACTACTTTGTTAAGGACTACTTCAAAATGTATTATTGGGTCTGAGGAATTACCACTCTGGAATACTTGGGCAGTGATGATTGCAGAACTTAAGTTGTTGATTGTTGTTAAATTCCATATCAATCGCCCTTTAGCCTGGTTTACAACGGCAGTACTGTGCAAGTGTGTAATGCACCATGGAGAAATGGGTTGCAGTATTATTCCTGTATTGAGATATAATATTGCATGATCGCTCTCCTGTGTGAATTTGCTGCTTAATTTTAGAGCTCTCCCGAATAAATCTTGGCTACAGATCATGTAGTCTAAGATCGATGAGCTAAAGTTGGCTTTTCTTGTGCAAGCCGCTGGACTATGCATCCGTTTAGGATAACTCCATTTAGAGCTGGTAGAGAGGAGGGTAATATTTTCCCACGTTAATCTGCTTTTATTCCTGGGGGGAAATAGTGGTAATGGGATTGACAGAGCTTCCTCTTGTTCGCCGTACTCCCATTTTTCTAGGAGTGCGTTTGAGATTTTCCCGTTGAAGTCTCCTGTTTGGCTAATGGCTGATGGATGCACCAGGGAGGGTGTGCGTGTAGGCCATTGGCAGACACACACCAAAAGCGCTAAAAATAAAGTTGTTTTCCTCCTAGGAGGTGCGATTGCGCCCCCTGGGGACTTAAAAAAAAAAAGACAAACAGTGAGAAATTGATTAGGCAGGTGTCGGCCCTTGTGTTGAATGGGACGACCCCTCTTGGGGGCATAAATATATATTTTTTAAATGTTTTTCCCATGGGGAGCACGATTGCGCCCCTAGGGAATTAAAAAGAAACAAAAAGTGAAACAGAATGAAAGTGAAAGTTATTGGAAGGCGGCCCTCAAAGTGAACGGCCCGACCCCCTTGGGGGCATAAACATGTAGTAAAAGTGTTCTTTTCCTGAGGGGGGGAGATTATGCCCCCTGGGGAAGTAAAAAAATGTATACTTTTTTCAAATGTGAAATTGTCAAGGGGTCAGCTCTCTTGACATGTGGGCTGACCCCTGTTGGTTGAATATTTGTTTTTTGGGAAATATGTGATTTCCCTGGGGACTGATTATGGCCCCTCAGGAAAAAACAAACATTTCCCTCCAAAAAAAGCTATATCATAGGGGGTGGGTGTTAGAAATTGGGTTTCTGGTTTGCAGAGGTATGCACCCTGTCGAAGCAGGAGCCATATTCCTAGTCAGGGTAAGTGTAGTACACACTAAACGTTTACCTGTGCTCACCCTCTGGTAGCTTGGCACAGAGCAGTCAGGCTAAACTAAAGAGGCAATGTGTAAAGTATTTGTGCACACACACACACATAGTAACACAGTGAGAACACCACAAAAGTTCTCCACATCAGTTTAGCCAAATAGACATTATTTATCTGAGGAAAACACAACCAAAATTACAAAAATCCAATATACACAAGTCAAGATATGAATTTTGCGCTTGACCAGGGCAAATCCAAAAGTTCAGTTTGACTGTGATGGAGCGCAGGCCGGATACAGGAGTCCAGCAGTCCCGCTGACAAAACCTTGGATTTGTCGATGCTCAGGGGTGATACGTTGAAATACAGAGGTGATGTGTCATTGATGTGTCAATGTCAAGAGCACTGTGCGTTGGTTACAAGGCCATGATGTTGAACTGCTGGGCTGAAGGCGATGCGTTGGTTTGAAGCTGCGCAGGGCCAGGAAGGCATCAGAGTCACAGACTGGGCATCACAGACATCAGCGATGACTTGCCTGAGACACACGCAGCAACGGTGCTTCCAGAGGAGCTGCATCGGCAAGTTACGGCTGCGTTGTAAGTTGAGGTCATTGCATCACACACTCGGTGAGTGGTGTCCGTGGCTTCGGTGCAGCCAGCGGCAATGCATTGGTTTTGCAGTTAATGCACCAGTTCCGAACATCGCTTTCGGTGTTGATGCGTTGTTTTCTCGGATTGCAGCACCAAACACTCACTTCCAAGGGCCCAGGACTGGATTCGGCAACACTTGGCAGAGCAGGACTCACGGCAGAGGAGCCCAGGTACTGTTAGCAAGATGCAGTGAAGTCTTTGATATCCATGAGTCGTTATAACAGGAGGCAAGCCCAAACAAGCCCTTGGAGAACCTTTAGAGATGCAGGATGTAGAAAGTAAAGTCCAGTCCTCTACTCCCAGGCAAGAAGCAGAAGGCAGCAGGCCAACACAGCAAAGCAAGCATCAAAGTGGCAGAGCCTCCTGGCAGCACAACATCACTTCTTCCTGGCAGAATGTCCTCAGTTCAAAAGTGTTCTGAGTATATGGTGTCAGAGTTTACGTACTTATACCCATTTTAGCCTTTGAAGTAGGGAGACTTCAAAGAAAGGTCTTTGTAGTGCACAAGAACATGCCCTTCCTGGCCCTGACACCAGGCACACTACAGGGGGTTATGCAACTCTTTGTGTGGGGACAGGCACACCCCTATTCAGGTGCAAGTGTCAGCTCTTCCCTCTCACTCTAGGTCAGGTAGAGCCATCAGCCTGGTGATTGGCCATCAGGATATGCAGGGCACACCTCAGCTCCCTTTGTGTGTGTCTATCTAGCGGGAATGCACAAAGCCTAACTGTCACCCAAACCAGATTTGTATTCTAGGGACAGGCAGAGGCACAGAATGCCTGTCAGTAGAAAATGCCAACTTTCTAAAAGTTTCATTTTCAGGCCTGCAATTTGAAAAACAACTTCATTAAAAGATGTGTTTTTAATTGTGAGTCCAGAGACACCAAACTTTCCCTTCCCATCTTTTCCCATTTGGAAGTTACACTTGTAAAGTGTTACAAGGCAGATTCTATGCTAAGCTATGGGAGAAATAGGCCTTGCTGTAGTGAAAAATGAATGTAGCAGTTTTTCTCTACCAGGACATGTAGAACTCCAAAGTACATGTCCTACCTTTGAAATACACTGCACTCTGTTTTGGGGTCTAACTAGGGCCTATCATAGGTTTGACTTATATGTAATAAAAGAGAAGGTTTCGGCCTGGCAAGTAGGTGAACTTGCAAGGTCGAAATGGCAGTTTAAAACTGCACACACAGACTCTGCAGTGGCAGGCATAAGACATGTTTGAAGGGCTACTCATGTGGGTGGCACAATCAGTGCTGCAGGCCAACTTGTAAAATCTGACGTACAGGCCACGGGCGCATGTAGTGCACTATACTAGGGACTTGTCAGTAAATCAAATATGTCAACCATAGAGAAACCAAATGCCATTATATTTTAGACACAGAGCGCATGTACTTCAGCACTGATCAGCAGTGAAAAAGTGCACAGAGTCCTAAAGCCAGCAAAACGAAGTTCAGCATACAATCAAAAACAAGAGATCAGAAGGCAAAATGTCAGGGGAAACCACATCAAATGTGGCCAGGTTTAACATGTGTCCCCCACACCTGAAAGTGGGGAGAACTACCCAACCCCTTGGGAGTTCTCTTCACTAAGGCGTAAGAACCTGGAAAGACCATCAGCTTTCACGTGTTCTGTTCCAGGATGGTGTTCCACCATAAAGTCATTTCCCTGTAGGGAGATGGACCACCTCAATAGTTTAGGATTCTCATCACTCATCTCCATTAACCATCTGAGGAGCCTGTTGTCTGTCTGAACCCGGAATGAGTCCCAAGCAAGTAGGGTCTTAGCATCTTCAGCACCCAGACAACAGCAAAACATTCCCTTTCTATTAGGCTTCACCTCTGTTCCCTAGCAAGTGACCTACTACTAATGAAGGCTAGAGGTTGATCTAGGCTCTCTTCACTTAGCTGTGAAAGCAAAGGCCCCCACGCCATGCTCTGAGGCCTTAGTTTATATCACAAATTCTTGGAAGAAGTCAGGAGCCTTGAACACGGGTGCCGTGCACATGGCCTCTTTCAGGGTGTCAAAAGTGGTCTGGCACGCCATTGTCCAGATCACCTGGTGTGGCTGCTTCTTGGAAGTCAGCTCTGTCAAGGGGGCAACAATGGTGACGTATCCCTCGATGAACCTCCAGGAAAAGCCAGTGGGGCCTAAGAAGGCTCTCAATTCTGTCTGGGTCTAGTGGGGTGTCCAAGGCAGAATGGTATACATTTTTGGTTTCAGGGACTGCACCTTGCAGCCCCCACATGGTGTCCCAAGTAAACCATAGAGCCCTGCCCTATTTGGCACTTACTAGTCTTGATGGTGAGGCCTGCACTCTGCAGGGCCCTCAGCACTTTTTGAGGTGGTGCAATTGGTCCTCCCAACTGGAGCTGAAGACTACAATGTCATCAAGGTAGGTAACACTGAAGTTCTCCAACTCAGCCAGGACCTGGTTGACCAACCTCTGGAAGGTGGCAGGGGCGTTCTTCAACCCAAAAGGCAAGACATGGAATTGGTAGTGCCCTTCTGGCGTTGAGAATGCTGACCTCTCTTGCACCCCCTTGGTCAAGGCAATCTGCCAGTACCAGATGCTAAATCAAACATGCTGAGGAACGTGGTAGCTCCAAGTTGATCAATGATCTCATCAGCTCCGAGGATGGGGTGTGCAACAGTCTTAGTAACCGCATTGAGCCCACAGTAGTCCACACAGAACCGGAGTTCGGGTGTGATACTGGATAGAGCAGCCTTGGGGACTAAAACCACTGAGCTGGACCAAGGACTGTCAGAGGGCTCAATAACCCCTAACTCCAGCATCCTAGAGTTTTCCTCCAGGAAGCTGGCACTCACTCTGTCAGACAACCTGTAAGTTTTGTGCTTAACAGGAAGGCTATCCCCAGTGTCCATGTCATGAGTGCACCAATGGGTGACTCCTGGGTAAGTGAGAACAGAGATGCAAACTGTCCCAGCAACTGTCAACAGTCTCTCTACTGCTATAGAGTCAAAGTAGGGGAGAGGTTCACACGCTCTATGGACTCATCCTCCTCTTTGGAAGAAAGTAGGTCGGAGAGAGGTTTTCTCTCCTCTTCCACCCCATCATCTGTGACCAAAAGCATGGTCGACTCGGACCTCTCCAAGTGTGACTTGAGGCGGTTCACATTCAGGACCCTCAAAGGGGACCTAGGGGTCTGCAAATCCACAAGGTAGGTGACCTCACTCATGCGCGCCTCCACCTCAAATGGGCCACACCAATGGTCTTGCAGAGCACGGGGCTCTACGAGCGCCATTACCTACACCTTTTGACCAGGCTGAAACTCAACCAGAGTAGTATTCTGGTCATACCAGCCTTTTATGCCCTCCTGGCTAGCTTCCAGATTCTCCTGGGCGAGCTTCTGGAAGCGGGCTGTCTGGTTGTGGAAGGCCAGCATGTAACTGAATACATCCTGTGGTGGCTTCCTGGGAGCTTGCTCCCTTTCCTCCTTCACCAAACTGAGGGGTCCTATCCTATCACGAGGTGTCCATACAGATGTTCAAAAGGGCTGAAGCTAACCCCCTTCTGTGGTACCTACGTGTAGGCAAATAAAAGCCAGGGCAGGAGGACGACCCCATGGGTTCGGGTAGACGCATTATCATGCCTTTGAGGGTACGATTGAATCTCGAAACCAACCCATGGGTATTGTGGGTGGTAAGGAGTGGAGAATTTGTAGGTTACCCCACACTCTTTCCACATGGCCTTCATGTACAAGGACATGAAGTTTGTACCAAGGTCAGTTACCACATCCTTGGGGTAATCCACACGGGTAAAGACCCCCATCAGTGCCCTTGCCAAAGCGGGTGCAGTCACCATCCTCAGAGGGATAGCTTCCGGGTACTGAGTAGCATGGTCCACCAAGATCAGGACGAACCTGTTACCAATGGCTGTCTTGGGATCCAGAGGCCCCACAATGTCAATGCTCACCCGCTCAAAAGGGGTTTTCACAACAGGAAAAGGTTGCAGGTGGGCTTTACATTTCCCTGCTGTCTTGCCACTCGCCTGGCAGGAAGGACAGGACCTGCAGAACGCATCTGAGGCCATCCTAATCTGAGGCCATTAAAAGTGTGTGACAAGCCTGTCAATGGTCTTGTCTTACCTCAAATGACCTGCCAGTGTCACATCATGAGTCAGACCCAGTAAGAAGGTCCTAAAGTGCTGGGGTGCCACCAGCACATGGGGTGTCACCAGGCTCAGAAACCTTAGCCCCCTACCTAAGCAGGTAGTGGGGAACTTAGGAGTAAAAATTATCCATCAGTTATCTATTAGAGAGCAGCTTAACAGAACATGTGGCATGTGCTTTGCCACAATGAAATTGCTGAAAAATGTTTTCCCTTGGGTGCCTTCCACTTCCAGGAAAATGTTAGTCCAGGTGCTGATTATAAGTTGCCTAGCTTATGACAATGCATACTTAGTGGCTGCTAATACTTTGTTGGTGGCCAAACTGCAGGTGGTGAAAAATTCGGCTGCCAAATTAATATGCAATATGCCAGCCCGATCACCCTCAACTCCGATCCTTAAAACTCTGCACTGATTGCCAATAAAAAAAACATGCAATTTTTAAACTGTGTTGCCTAACCCACAAGACTTCGTATCAGGCCTGGCCCATGTACTTGAAACAAAAATTCAAGATTTATAGGACAGCTCAGGAAGGTTCCCCAGTTCGGCCACTTCCACTGTAGGTTCTGGGGCATCCCACTCAGGTTCAGCCTTCTTCCGGAAAGTGGGAATTTCAGGAGCGGGTTCCCACATCCCTTGACCCTCCTCATTTTGGCAGGCACCGGGGCCACTCTTTCAGGCTCTAGGTCCTTCCGTCACCCTCCCATCCTGCTATGGACTGTGTGGTCAGGCACACACCCTCAGGCAACTCCAACATCTCCAATTGTGACCTGAGGTCCACCTCCTTCCAGGCGGTATGTTTCAGGTCAGCCCCTAGCAGACAATACACAGGCATAGATGGACTCACAGCTACCCTCTTGGACAACGAGACCCCCACTCCCCATTCAAAGGGAACCTGTGCCACTAATTATTGACTCTCACAGTTATCTACAGCAACAACTTAGTGGACGATATTAGGGACTACCTGTTCTGAAGACACCAGATGAAACCGGACAGTTGCCATTCTGGCTCCTGTGTTTCTCGGGTCCTCCACCCTTTGCTCATTAATGGTAACCTACTGCCTATACATCCTAGCATTATCAGGCATGAGGGTTCTCTGTAAGATTTCACTGTCACCCAGGGACACCAGGGTAACCTCAGCTGTATCCCCACCTAGCTGGTACCAACTCCTCCCAAGAGCTACACCAGCCATCTCCAGTGACTGCCCACCAGTGGGGGTCTGTGCCTCCTTTGGACACTTGAGATCCCCCTTGAAGTGCCCTTCCTGTCTACATTCAAATCGCTTCAGGGGTCCCTTCCCTGCAGGCTTACCTGTAGGGATCCATTTATTATTTTCAGTAGGAGGGGGGTAACCCTGACTCTGGGAACTATTGTGGGGCCCTAGAGAGAACTCCTTACGTTAGTTTTTCCCCCTCCTTCTTCTGCTGGGTACCCTGCCCACCCTTGGCTAGATCTCCCCCAGATACCTTCTTGTAGATCCCGGTGTTGATCCAGCGGTCTGCCTCTCTACCAAGCTTCCTGGGATCAAAAAGCCTAATATCAATCAAGTACTGGTGTCACTCTGGAAAACAAAGACTAAACATGTGCTCTTATGCAACCAAATTGTACAACCCCCTGATATTCTGTTACTGCACTGCCCTTCACCCAACCATCCAGTGCCTCGCATAAAGAATCAACACACTCTATTCATGTCTGTGGGGCAAGATTCACACTGTCCCTAAACATTTGCTTTTATCTCTCCAGGGTCAAACCACATCTCCTGATCAGGACTTCATTCATGGCGGGATACCTTGTCTTGTCCCATCCCACTATGTTCAGTAAGGTGTCCTTCTCCTCACTTGAGTAATTCTGCCACAAACCTGCCACCAATACCCCTTCTGGAATCTTGTGCATTTGTAAAGCTATCTCATAGGCCTCAAACTGTCAATTTATGTTGCCTCGCACTCCATAATCAGGCACCGGACTCTCTGGTATGTGTGCCTTCCTCTCAGAGTACACTGAAGACATGCCGACACCATCCGTGCTGGACTCAGCACTCTTGGCTTTCAAATCCAGCTCTCTCAGCTGAAGCATTTTCTTCTACTCCATGTCCAATTTCTGCTTTTCCACATACATATTGAGTTTTTCCAGCTCCAACTGGAGCTTCCTTTCCTCCCGCAGGTCCTTCACCTCTGCTAAAGACAGACCTTTAGAGGAAACTCTTCTGCCTGCTTAGGAGGGAGCCCTTTCTCCATACAGGCTAGTCCCCCGCCCCATAGGCAATGCTGGCTCCTCCAGATATCCCAGAAGCAGGCTTTGTTCCTCATCCTTCACAACATCATTCCCCTCTTCTGGGTGTACAGCTGCATCCCATGCTGCTAACCAGGCCCTCAACGCCTTTTACAACTCTTCCTTTTTAGTGAGGCATTTAAGAGAACAATTGAAATCCCTGTAGAAACATTTGAGCTGGGCCACAGTGTAGGTTTCCAACTACTCCTGCTCAAACTCCAATAGTGCAGGCCCAGATGTTGGCTCTCCAGATTGAGACGTGGTTATTGCAAAAACACAAAAGGTACCAAAGAGTATAAAAGAAAAAAGTATATTGGTACCTACTAGTCTGAGACCTGGAAGTACTGTACAACAATCACTGTATGTAATACACAAATACAAGTCCTATCCTCACCGCTGAACACCAATGTTAGAAAGTGAATTTTGGGTTGGCTAAGGTATGCACCTTGTCCAAGTAGAAACCACAATCCTAGTCAGGGTAAGTGTAGTACACACTAAAAGTTTACCTGTGCTCACCCTCTGGTTTCGTGATACGGAGCAGTCGGGCTGAACTAAAGAGGTAATGAGTAAAGTATTTTTGCATACACATACACACATAATAACACAGTGAGAACACCACAAAAGTACTTCACACCAGTTTAAAAAATAGCCAATATTTATCTGAGTAAAACAAGACCAAAACAACAAACATCCCACATACAAAAGTGAAGATATTAATTTTGAAAGATTAAATCAAAATTAAGTGCTTATAAATCAATACCACCAACTGGGTCTATTTAGTCGCGCTTGATCGGGACAAATCCCAAAGTTCAGTCCGTCTGCGATGGATCGCGGGACGGATACAAGAGTCACGCAGACCCACTAACAGTACCTTGGACGCGGCAATGCGTCAGTTCCGAAGTCAGACAAATTCGTTGGTGTGTCAATGTCAAGAGCACTGCGCATCGGTTCTGAGGCGCTGATGTCAAACCACTGGGCTGAAGGTGATGCCTTGGTTTGAAGCCACATTGGGCCGGGAAAGCATCAGAGTTGGGGACGGGGCGTTGCAGACATCAGCGATGCTTTGTTCAAGACTCACTCTGCAGCGGTGCTTCAGAGGTGCTGCGTCACAAGTCGAGGGCATTGCATCACGCACTCAGTGAGTATGTCCACGGCTTTTGTACAGGCAGCGGCAATGCGTCGATTTCACAGGGAATGGACCGGTTACAAATGACACTTTAGTGTCGATGCATTGGTTTCTTAGGTTGCAGCACCAAACACTCACTCCCAAGAGCCCAGTTTAGCCTTTGAAGAAGGGAGACTTCAAAGAAAGGTCTTTGTAGTGCACAAGACCCTGCCCTTCCTGGCCCTAACACAAGACATTCTACAGGGGGGTATGCAACTCTTTGTGTGGGGACAGGCACAGCCCTGTTCAGGTGCAAGTGTCAGCTCCTCCCTCTCACTCTAGCTCAGGAAGACCCATCAGCCTGGTGATGGGCCATCAGGATATGCAGGGCACACCTCAGGTCCCTTTGTGTCTGTCTATCTAGAGGGAATGCACAAAGCACAACTGTCACCCAACTATGAACTGGCAGAGGCACATAGTGGTTAAAGTAAGAAAATGGCAACTTTCTAAAAGTGTCAATATCAGACCTGTTCAGACCTGTAATTTGAAAATCAACTTCACTAAAAGATGTGTTTTTTAATTGTGAGTCCAGAGACACCAAACATTCTCTTCCTATCTTTTCCCAGTTGGAACGTATCAGTAGATCAAATAAGCCAATCATGGAGAAACCAAACGCCATAACATTTAAGATACAGAGCACATACACTTTAGCACTGGTCAGCAGTAAAAAGTGCAGAGTCCTAAAACTAGCAAAAACTAAGTTCAGCACACAGTTATAGACTGGAGTTCAGAAGGCAAAAAGTCAGGGGAAACCATGCCAAAAGCTGCTAACAGTCAGCCTTGAAGGTATGAGTTAATCACCATTGGGGCCCTATTTTTTATAAATGCGTGTTTTTCACTGGTGTGCCAATTGCGCCTCTCCCATGGGAAAACACATATTTATATATTTTTTTAAGTCCTCACTACACACACCGCAACACTTTATTGGCATGCAGTGGAAGGCACTGCACATGCTTGATGGGGCACCTTTTAGTTGGTTATTTCTTTACTTGGTATTTATACTGGCAATAAAAAAGGGTAAATATTTGCCTAGACAGTATTATCATGTTTTGAAATCACCAAAATAATGAAGTAAAATTATCAAGAAAAGTGATGCATTATGCTGCATAATTTGCCTTTTCTTTCTTTATAGTGTAGTCAACCCTGTTGTGTAATCAGGTGCTCTCCCACCGCATAATTCCAGTGACTGTTGTGATAGCACTATGTGTTTTCACAAGGAGTACGCCTGTGCACAAAGTTCCACGGGCTATTATGTGAAGGTGTGTTTCTTGCGATCAAGGGTAGATTTGTAGCTTTCGGAAATTACTTTTATTCTGGCCAGACACCGTGCAGCTCCCCCGACAATAAAGTTTTGCGTAAGTCATGAGATGACAAAAGTATGCTGTGAGATTGGGTATGTGGCAAGGTGAAGTAATACTGTCTTTTTTGTCTTTTTTTTAGTGTCTTTAGAGAACCTGCATACTTAGTAAAGAAGATAATGTAAGTTCACTTTCTCTTTATTTACTGTTGCACACATCTCACACACCCCCCGAATGTTTTTGAACAACAAATCTGCCTTCTGCGTCGGATAGTGTTTTAGTAGGATGGTTTTAGCCAGTATCAGAGATGGGGTCTTGGAGGATGACAGCTGCCCAGGCTCTAAGTCGGGTTATTGAGGATAGCTCTGAGGCATGATCAGAGACAGCGTCTGTGGGAGAGGAAAATGGAGCAGAATCTGGTAGTGATTTTTCAGTCGGCGGGGTTTCATCCACCGACTCATCTTCTAGCGATTCTGAGGGACACAATGATGGCAGTTGTGCTGTCCTTTCTCAAGTACAGTCTGTGCAGCGGGGCAACCACATTAGATTAGACAAACCCAGAGTGCAGGCACGTGCGGCGGCAAGCGCAGATGGAGTGCTCTCTTGGCAGCCCTCAATTTAGTTCCACCCCAAATCCTCCTTTTACAGGCAACACTGGATGTAAAGTCGATATGGCCAATTGTTTGCCAATTGACTACATCCAACTCTCTTTGGAAGTTAACTTCCTTGAGCAAATTGTGCCACAAACAAATTTATGTGCTAAACAATTTCTGAGGAAGCATGGAGGCACTCTAGGGCTTCATTCTTGAGCATATAAGTGATCTCCCACTTCACTTGAGGAGTTGCAGATAGTTTTGGGCCTTATGCTCAAAATGGGGTTGGTGCACAAACCAACCTTGTAGTTCTACTTGTCTACTAGAATGGTTTGGTAACCCCCATCTTTGCACCGTACATGAACAGAGATTGTTTTTTGCTATCACAGCGCATGCTGCATTTCAAGTGCAATTCTGCTAAATTGCCCCAGAACCATTCAGAAGGTGACAGGTTGTTCCAAATTTGGCCTCTTGTGGAACATTTGTCTGCCAGGTTTCCAGAGATTTATACTCCTAGAAAGAATATAGCCATTGATGACTCCGTGATCCAGGAGCACATGTCTAACCCTGGAATTAGTGCCATGGAATGAGGGTGTCTCTCATTGTCTCTGTTTTACTAAAAGAGGACTGTGCCAACTCCAGTGGTGTGTAAGAAATAGACATGGGAGCATGAGATTTCCACTGGAGTTGATGGCCAGCCGAAAGGCTATCTGCCACTGTCTCTGTCGGGCTAGAAGTGGTTGGGATGGCTCCAGGTGTGAGCCCGTTGTATGGTATTTCATAGAAAAACAGGCTAATAGAGTAGCAGCACTGAGAAACATTTTTCACCTGAAAGTTTTCATACAAATTTTCAAGATGAACTTTTGAAAAAGCCCAATTGGTAACCTTTGAGGTTTGATGTTTATGGTGCTTAGATCATTCATTGCAACAATATGGGAAACTATATCTTAAGCAGCTTTTGGAGAGCCTCCTTTAGCCATTAGCTTTCAGAAACTGCCATTCACAATGTGGCTCATCCCACAAGACTATCTCAGCCTCATCGTTCTGCTATTGAGTGATTAGGGATTTCCTTCAGCCTCCATTGTAACATACGAGGCACTAGTTTACAGTCAGCTAGTGGCTTGGAGGAACTCTGGAGTTTGCACTGACAACAGTATCTGAAAAATGCATACTGTAAAAAAGAAAGCAATGATTTTTTAGGTCTGGTTGGGAGACAGTTTTAGTTTGTCTTCTTAGCCTTATATAATCAAAAAATACATACATACACCCATACAAAGATGGCTTAGGGTCAGCCTTCTTCATCTATTGTTCTGTTCACCTGTATTTACATTTTGCTTCCGTTCACCGCAGCATGCCTCAGGGGCCAATTATTCAGCCCACTTCAGTCATTGCCTCTCTTGCACTGTGAGTAAAGGCCTTTTGTCTGATTGCTTGTGCACATCCAGCTAAAAATTGCTGCATTTCAGTTCCACATTTGACAGGCTAGCACTTTACTTTGCCAATGTTTTTCATGTCATTCTTGATATTTTTTCATATTTTACTTATTTAGATATTTAAACTATGGGGCAGATTTACAAGCCCCTTGCGCCACTTTTGTGTCACTTTTCCCATGTTAAAAGTGACGCAAAAGTGGCGCAAGAAGCTTGTAAATAAGCCCCTATGTCTCCATGTTGCAGTAATTAAAAGCCAAGAGTACCTTTTCTTTGCACAAATAAGAATCGTATTTTTCTCTGATGTGCATTAAATCAGAAAGTGTTTCTATGACAGTTCTATGTACACCTGTATGCTAGGAAGCGCCCATACTCCTCTATTTCAATTATATGTGATTGTTAGTTTATTTACAAACCTTTCTTTTATATTGAAAGCATTTAGCTGCCACGTTTAGGCAGAGTCGTTTGCTTTAGTTTTTTCTTTCATATTGATGATTTAAAGGATATATGAATATAGGCATTGTGATTGTAAAGAGTTCTTTTACTTTACTTGCGCTATCCCCTAAAAAGTTTATCTGCATGTGACAAAACATTTTCCAAACGTTGTGACATAATTTTCGCACTGAACAGACCCAGCCAAGATCCAAATCGAATGAAGTCTTTTTCTCTGCACGTTTGCCTTTTGCAGCGTTTGTTTATGCACAACGGCAAATGCAAGAAGAGATGTACTGCAAGTTTATCTTTTACAACATGATCTATCACAAAATTCATAATTTTCGGAAGATTTGGCGAAAGTTTCTTGAAGATGTGAAATTACCATGAAACTTCAAGAGAGCTGCAAGAAAGAACACTTTGTTATTTAGTACACCCCTGGTGCTTTTGTTTCTAAGCGTTAGCAGACCAATTGCAACATAGCATGATCTTTGGGTCCCCATTTCAGCCATTTGCTTGTTTTAACCAGCCTCTTTCGGCCACAAGCTTGAGACTTTGTCTAAAATATCTTGGCTCATATATCACCTAATGCTATGAGCGGTTTGGATGTAACCTGTGCCTCCACATCCTTCACATTCACCTTCTGACTGACGTCACCTGGTTCATCACCAGTTACTGTTGAGGAGGGCTGTGGCCCACAAATTACAAAACAATGTTCTGTTTAACCTGAACTTCTGCAAATATGTCACCTTTAGTGGAGAGTGGAGGGGGGGGGGGAGGGAGATGGAGAGAAGAAGAAACAAAGCAGAGAAAGGGGGGTGGGTATGGCTGAAAGAAGGAATTCGGGAGAGAGAAGCAAAGAGGAACAAAGAAAGAGAACCGAGGGCAGAAGGAAGGAAGGTACAGAGGGCAGAAGGATTTTATAATAGGAGTGTAACATCCAGAAATTATGATAATGAGGCAAGGTTCACAGGAACCATGAAGTTTAAAAAAAGAATTAGTCCCCCAAGGGGGGGGTTGGCCCGTGCACTTCGAGGGCCCGCCCCCCATTACATTCCCTGGTGTTTAGTGGGTGTTCTGGCAGTGGATCGATTACATTTGGGACGTGGACGCGCCGTCAAGAAGTAACTAAATTACCAGTTACTCAGTGCCATATCCAATCAGGACGTATTGTCATGGTGTGGCAGCTTAGACCAGGATAATCAGTCTCCCTGCAGTCTAAATTAAAGAGAGGACTAGAAAACCTGAAAAATACCCTCCTTTAATGTATAGAATGGCTGCAGATGGGAGAGATGTCACATATGAGTGACTAGAACTAAAACGACTCCTGAGAAATCAGATATCAGGAACCACATCGTGAGCGACTTTTGCAATCAACCAATATCGTTGCACGCACTTACTTCGTGATACACTACAGCAATAGGGATCACAAATTGTTACAGGCCCTTAAAAACCTGTGTCCTGAAGAAGGTGGCTTTTAATATTTGATGCTCCACTGAAACGCGTTGACGCTAACTAAGCCTGAATTCAACCACATGACTTTCTGGGAAGGAATCAATTACAACACCTACCAGAATATCTGTTTGATGTTTTGTGTTGAATCAATTCATACAACAGTTCGTTTTTTCACTGTGTAACCAGGGTCTCTTACATTTTTTATGGCATTTTTTATTGTGTTTAATTTTATGCGTAGGTTTTTCGTTTAATTGCGCCGGATTTTAACTTGAAGCAGACAATGTAAAGTATATGCTATTCTCTGATTAAATACTGCATGCCGTGTTTGAATTGTATGAAAAGTGTCTTGGTGTTTTTATGCCCATAATTCACTTTCTCTTGTGTATCTTGAAAAAAAATTAAAAAACAAAAACAAAAGTAAAATTGAATGAAACCAAGGTTTTGTGACTTGAAATAAATAATCTTGAAGCACGATATCTCTAGTCTGGTGGTGATACATTTTAAAGGGTTTCAATCATAATAGTTTTGCATTTTGAGCAAATTGTGTTGGAAAATGGATAGTGAATGAGTGAATGTATGAGTGATATATAAGTATATTACCAAAGGGATATCTCCTTTCTCTACTGCTTAGTAGTGTCCTGTTCCCTTTGATAAGTGGGGCCACCTCTCTAGTATTCAACACGCGCCCATGATCCACTGCCAGGAAACTGTTTCAGAGAGGCCTCATTGGAAAGGGGAGACTCTCCCCTTTCCAATGAGGCCTCCCTGAAACGTGGGGCCGCCTTCCACCGGAGTGGAGAGAGCGCCTATCTGCTCCTTTCTCCGGCTCTGGTGGGGAAATTGTGACGTCAGCAGATAGGTGGGAAGTGGTGCAGGGAGACACGCCGAGGCAATTCCGCTTCTCTCCCAGAGTTTTTTTTTTTAAAAAGGAATAATCCGGTGCTTGCACCAGAGGATCCTTTTCAGCCCTCTCTGGTGTTGGAAGATGGCTGATGGATGCACCGGGGAGGGTGTGCGTGTGTAGGCCATTGGCTGAAACACACCAAAAGCGCTAAAAATAAAGTTGTTTTCCTCCTGGGAGGTGCAATTGCGCCCCCTGGGGTCTTAAAAAAAAAGAAAAACAGTGAGAAATTGATTAGGGGGGGTCGGCCATTGTGATGAATGGGACGACCCCTCTGGGGGCATAAATATATATATATTTTTTTAAACATCCCTGGGGAGCACAATTCGCCTGTGGGGAATTTAAAAGAAACAAAAAGAGAAAAAAAATGAAATTGAAAGTTATTGGGTTGTCGGTCCTCAAAGTGAACGGGCCGACCCCCTTGGGGGCAAAAACATGTAAAAAAAAGTGTTATTTTCCTGGGGGGCGTGGGGGAAATCACGCCCCTTGGGAAGTATAAAGATATATACTTCTTTCAAATGTGAATTTGTCAGGGGGTCAGCTCTCTTGACCCCTGTTGGTCGCACATTTGTTTTTTGGGAAATATGTGTTTTCCCTGGGGACTGATTGTGGCCCCTCAGGAGAAAACACACATTTCCCCCCCAAAAAAGCTATATCATAGGGGTCGTTGTTAGAAATTGGGTTTCTGGTTGACAGAGGTATGCACCCTGTCGAAGCAGGAACCATATTCCTAGTCAGAGTAAGTGTAGTACACACTAAACGTTTACCTGTGCTCCTCCTCTGGTAGATTGGCACAGAGCATCAGGCTAGACTAAAGAGGCAATGTGTAAAGTATTTGTGCACACACACACACATAGTAAGACAGTGAGAACACCACAAAAGTTCTCCACACCAGTTTAGCCAAATAGCCATTATTTTCTGAGGAAAACACCACCAAAATGACAAAAATCCAATATGCACAAGTCAATATATGAATTTTGCGCTTGACCGGGGAAAATCCAACAGTTCAGTGTGACTGTAATGGAGCGAAGGCCGGATACAGGAGTCCCGCTGAAAAAACATTGGCTGTGTAGATGCTCGGGGATGATACCTTGAAATACAGAGGTGATGTGCCATTTATTTGTAAATGTCAAGAACACTATGCGTCGGTTTCAAGGCCTCGATGTTAAACCACTGGGCTGAAGGCGATGCGTTGGTTTGAAGCTGCGCAGGGCTGGGAGGGCATCAGAGGCAGGGACTGGGCATTGCAGACATCAGCGATGAGTTGCCCGAGAAACACGCAGCAACGGTGCTTCCAGATGAGCTGCATTGGCAAGTTAGGGCTGCGTTGTAAATTGAGGTCATTGCATCACACACTCGCCGAGTGGTGTCCATGGTTTCGGTGCAGCCAGCGGCAATGCATGGGTTTTTCAGTGAATGCACCAGTTCTGAACAGCGCTTCATTTCCAAGGGCCCAGTACTGGATTTGGCACAACTTGTCAGAGCAGGACTCACAGCAGAGGAGCTCAGGTGCCGGTAGCAAGATGCAGTGAAGTCTTTGATATCCCTGAGTCATTAGTAACAGGAGGCAAGCCCAAACAAGCCCTTGGAGAAACTTTAGAAATGCAGGATGTAGAAAGTAGAGTCCACTCACTTACAGGCAAGAAACAGCAGGCAGCAGGCCAACACAGCAAAGCAAGTATCAAAGTGGCAGAACCTCCTGGCAGCACAACATCACTTCTTCCTGGCAGAATGTCCTCAGTCCAAAAGTGTTATGAGTATATGGTGTCAGAGTTTACGTACTTATACCCATTTTAGCCTTTGAAGTAGGGAGACTTCAAAAAAAGGTCTTTGTAGTGCACAAGACCATGCCCTTCCTGGCCCTGACACCAGGCACACTACAGGGGGCTATGCAACTCTTTGTGTGGGGACAGGCACAACCCTATTCAGGTGCAAGTGTCAGCTCCTCCCTCTCACTCTAGGTCAGGTACAGCCATCAGCCTGGTGATGGGCCATCAGGATATGCAGGGCACACCTCAGCTCCCTTTGTGTGTGTCTATCTAGTGGGAATGCACAAACCTAACTATCACCCAACCCAGACGTGTATTCTAGGGACAGGCAGAGGCACAGAATGCCTCTCCCTAGAAAATGCCAACTCTCTAAAAGTTTCATTTTCAGGCCTGTAATTTGAAAAACAACTTAGTTAAAAGATGTGTTTTTAATTGTGAGTCCAGAGACACCAAACTTTCCCTTCCTATCTTTTCCCATTTGAAAGTTGCACCTGTAAAGTGTTACAAGGCAGATTCCATGCTAAGCTATGGGAGAAATTGGCCTTGCTGTAGTGAAAAATGAATTTAGCAGTTTTTCACTACCAGGACATGTAAAACTCCAAGGTACATGTCCTACCTTTGAAATACACTGCACTCTGTTTTTGGGGCTACCTAGGGCCTATCATAGGCTTGACGTATATGTAACTAATGAGAAGGTTTCGGCCTGGCAAGTAGGTGAACTTGCAAGGTCAAAATGGCAGTTTAAAACTGAACACACAGACTCTGCAGTGGCAGGATTAAGACAAGTTTGAAGGGCTACTCATGTGGGTGGCACAATCAGTGCTGCAGGTCCACTTGTAGCATTTGATGTACAGGCCCTGGGTGCATGTAGTGCACTATAGTAGGGACTTGTCAGTAAATCAAATATGCCAATCATGGATAAACCAAATGCCATTACATTTTAGACACACAGCGCATGTACTTCAGCACGGGTCAGCAGTGAAAAAGTCCACAGGGTCCTAAAGCCAGCAAAACGAAGTTCAGCACACAATCAAAAACCGGAGATCATAAGGCAAAAAGTCAGGGGAAACCACACCAAATGTTGCCAGGTCAAACACGTGTCCCCCCACCTGAAAGTAGGGAGAACTACCCAACTCGTTGGGAGTTCTCTTCACTAAGGGGGAAGAACCTGGAAAGACCTTTCAGCTTTCACGTGTTCTGTTCCAGGATTGTGTTCCACCACAAATTCATTTCCCTGTAAGGAGATGGATCACCTCAACAGTTTAGGATTCTCATCACTCATCTGCATTAACCATCTGAGGAGCCTGTTGTCTGTCTGAACCCGGAATGAGTCCCAAGCAAGTAGGGTCTTAGCTTTTTCAGCGCCCAGACAACAGCAACACATTCCCTTTCTATTAGGCTCCACCTCTGTTCCCTAGCAAGTGACCTCCTACTAATGAAGACTAGAGGGTGATCTAGGCTCTCTTCACTTAGCTGTGAAAGTGCAGTGCCCCACGCCATGCTCTGAAGCATTAGTTTACATCACAAATTCTTGGAAGAAGTCAGGAGTCTTGTACATCGGTGCCGTGCACATGGCCTATTTCAGGGTGTCAAAAGTGGTCTGGCACGCCATTGTCCAGATCACCTGGCATGGCTGCTTCTTGGAAGTCAGCTCTGTCAAGGGGGCAACAATGGCAGTAATAGCCAGTGGGGCCTAAGAAGGCTCCTAATTCTGTCTGGGTTTTGTGCGGTGTCCAAGGCAGAATGGTATACATTTTTGGTTTCAGGGACTGCACCTTGCGGCCCCACAACATGGTGTCCCAAGTAAACCACAGAACCCTGCCCTATTTGGCACTTACTAGTCTTGATAGTGAGGCCTGCACTCTGCAGGGCCCTCAGCACTTTTTTGAAGTGGTGCAATTGGTCCTCTCAAATGGAGCTGAAGACTGCAATGTCGTCAAGGTAGGCAGCACTGAAGTTCTCCAACTCAGCCAGGACCTGGTTGACCAACCTCTGGAAGGTGACAGGGGCGTTCTTCAACCCAAAAGGCAAGACACAGAACTGTTAGTGCTCTACTGGCATTGAAAATGCTGAACTCTCTTGTGCTGCCTTGGTCAAGGCAATCTGCCAGTACCCAGACGTTAAATCAAATGTGCTGAGAAACCTGGTAGCTCCAAGTTGATAAATGATCTCATCAGCTTCGAGGATGGAGTGTGCATCAGTCTTAGTAACCGCACTGAGCCTACAGTAGTCCACACAGAACCAGGGTTCGGATGTGATACCGGGTGGAGCAGCCTTGGGGACCAAAACCACTGAGCTGGACTAAGGACTGTCAGAGTGCTCAATAACCACTACCTCCAGCATCCTAGAGTTTTCCTCCAGGATGCTAGCACTCACTCTGTCAGACAACCTGTAAGTTTTGTGCTTAACAGGAAGGCTATCCCCAGTGTCCATGTCATGAGTGCGCCAACGGGTGACTCCTGGGGTAAGTGAGAACAGAGATGCAAACTGTCCCAGCAACTGGCAGCAGTCTCTCTCCTGCTCTAGAGTCAAAGTAGGGGAGAGGTTCACACCCTCTACGGACCCATCCTTCTCTTTGGAAGAAAGTAGGTCGGAGAGAGGATTGCACTCCTCTTCCACCATATCTTCTGTGACCAAAAGCATGGTTGACTCGGACCTCTCCAAGTGTGACTTGAGGTGGTTCACATGCAGGACGCTCAAAGGGCACCTAGCAGTCTGCAAATCCACAAGGTAGGTGACGTCACTCATTCGCGCCTCCACCTCAAATAGCCAAGACCAACGGTCTTGCCAAGCACGGGGCTATTCAAGCGCCATTACCTACACCTTTTGAGTGGTATTCTGGTCATACCAGCCTTTCATGCCCTCCTGGCTAGCTTCCAGATTCTCCTGGGTGAGTTTCTGGAAGCAGGCTGTCTGGTTGTGGTAGGCCAGCATGCAACTCAATAAATCCTGGGGTGGCTTCCTGGGCGCTTGCTTCCTTTCCTCCTTCACCAAACTGAGAGGTCCTATCCTATCACAGGGTGTCCATATAGATGTCCAAATGGGCTGTAGCTAACCCCCTTCTGTGGTACCTCCCTGTAGGCAAATAAAAGCCATGGCAGGAGGAGGACCTCATGGGTTCGGGTAGACCCATTATCATGCCTTTGAGGGTACAATTGAATCTCGAAACCAACCCATAGGTATTGGGGGTGGTAAGGAGTGGAGACTTGTAGGTTACCCCACACTCCTTCCACATGGCCTTCATGTACAAGGACATGAAGTTTGTACCAAGGTCAGTTACCACCTCCTTGGGGAAATCCACATGGGTAAAGATCCATATCAGTGCCCTTTCCAAAGCGGGTGCAGTCATTGTCCTCAGAGTGATAGCTTCCAGGAACTGGGTAGCATGGTCCATCAAGACCAGGACAAACCTGTTACCCATGGCCGTCTTGGGATCCAGAGGCCCCACAATGTCAATGCCCATCCGCTCAGAAGGAGTGCTCACAACAGGAAAAGGTTGCAGGGGGGCTTTGCATTTCCCTCCTGTCTTGCCACTCGCCTGGCAGGTAGGACAGGACCTGCAGAATGCTTCTGAGGCCATCCTCATCTGAGGCCATTAAGAGTGGGTGACAAGCCTGTCAAAGGTCTTATCTTACCCCAAATGACCTGCCAGTGGCACATCATGAGTCAGACCCAGTGGGAAGGTCTTAAAGTCCTGGGGTGCCACCAGCACACAGGTGTCACTAGGCTCAGAAACCTTGGGCCCCTACCTAAGCAGGTAGTGGGGAACTTAGGAGTTAAATTGTCCAGCAGTTATCTAAGAGAGAGCAGGTTAACACAATATGTGGCATGTGCTTTGCCACAATGAAATTGATAAAAAAAAGCTTTTCCCTTGCCTGCCTTCCACCTACAGGAAAGTGTTAGTCCAGGTGCTGATTATAAGTCGCCTAGCTTATGGCAAACCATAGTTAGCGGCTGCTAATACTTTGTTGTTGGCCAAACTGCAGGTGGTGCAAAATGTGGCTGCCAGATTAATATGCAATATGCCAGCCCGATCACCCTCAACTCTGATCCTTAAAAATCTGCACTGATTGTCAATAAAGAAACGTGCAATTTTTAAACTGTGTTGCCTAACCTACAAAACTTTGTATCAGTTCCGGCCCGTGTACTTGCAACAAAAATGTAAGATTTGTAGGACAGCTTCGGGAAGGTTCCCCAGTTTGGCCACATCTTCCACTGTAGGTTCTGGGGCATCCCATTCAGGGTCAGCCTTCTTCCGGACCGTGGCAATTTCAGGAGTGGGTTCCCACATCCCTTGCCCCTCCTCTTTTTGGCAGGCACCGCAGCCACTCCTTCAGGCTCCAGGTCCTTCCGTCTCCCTCCCATGCTGCTATGGACTGTGTGGTCAGGCACACCCACTCAGGCAACTCCAACATCTCCAATTGTGACCTGAGCTCCACCTCCTTCCAGGCGGTGTGTTTCAGGTCAGCCCCCAGCAGACAATACACAGGCACAGATAGACTCACAGTTGCCCTCAAGGAAACCGAGACCCCCACCCCCCATTCGAAGGGAACCTGAGCCACTAAACATTGACTCTCAAAGTTATCTACAGCAACAACTTGGTGGATGACATTAGGGACTGCCTGCTCTGACGACACCAGATGAAACCGGACAGTTGCCATGCTGGCTCCTGAGTCTCTCAGAGCCTCCACCCTTTGCCCATTAATGGTAACCTACTGCCTCTAGTATTATCAGGCATGAGGGTTCTATGTTCAATTTCACTGTCACCCAGGGACACTTGGTTAACGTCAGCTGTATCCCCACCTAGCTGGTACCAACTCCTCTCAGGCGCGATGCCAGCCATCTCCAGTGACTGCCCACCGATGGGGGTCGATGCCCCCTTAGGACACTAGGGATCCCCCTTGAAGTGCCCTTCCTGTCTACATTCAAATTGCTTCAGTGGTCCCTTCCATGCAGGCTTACCTGTAGGTATCAATTTCTTCTTTTCAGTAGGGGGGGGGACCCTGATCCTGTGAACTACTGTGGGGCCCTTGAGAGAACTCCTTACTTTAGTTTTTTTCCCCTTCTTCTGCTGGGGACCCTGCCCACCATTGGCTGATCTCCCCAGATACCTTCTTGTGAAACCTGGTGTGATCCAGCGGTCTGCCACTCTACCAAGCTTCCTGGGGGATCACTGACAGAATATCGACAGACAGAATATCGAGCTACAAAAATATCGACAAAAATATCGATGTCAAGAATATCGAAGTCCTATCTACATAATGGTAAGTACAAAAATATCGGAAAACATATATCGTTGTCAAAAATATCGTTGTTAAAAATATCGGTTTTTTTAATGTTTAAAAAATAATGTAAAGTAAAGTAAATAATACATATAATTAAAAGAAACAGTTAAAATAATTTTAAAATGTTTAAAATAATAACGAATACATATAATGTAAAAATAAATTAAGCATATATATGTATAAAATATAATATATATACTTACTTAATAATATTTATAAATAATTATTTTAATAACTTATAAATTGTTAAAAAACATTTTAAAAATTATAAATACATATATATACACATACACTAATGACATATATAAAAATATATATAACAAATTAAAAAATTACAATATTTTTAATCTTTTTAAAATAAATTATTCACTACATTAGCTAAAACAGTAGAGAAAATATTGGATAGCGGAGGGGATAAAATTACTATTCTCACTCCAGAGAGTGTAACAGTAGGGAAAGTGTTGGATAGCGTAGGGGTAAAAATTACTATTCCCACTCCAGTCAGTGCAACAGTAGGGAAAGTGTTGGATAGCGTAGGGGTAAAAATTACTATTCCCACTCCAGAGACTGCAACAGTAGGGAAAGTGTTGGATTGCGTAGGGGTAAAAATTACTATTCCCACTCCACTGAGTGCAACAGTAGGGAAAGTGTTGGATAGTGTAGGGGTAAAAATTACTATTCACACTCCAGAGAGTGCCACAGTAGGGAAAGTGTTGGATAGCGTAGGGGTAAAAATTACTATTCCCATTCCAGTGATTGCAACAGTAGGGAAAGTGTTCGATAGCGAAGGTGTAAAAATTACTATTCCCACTCCAGTGAGTGCAAAGGTAGGGAAAGTGTTGGATAGCGTAGGGGTAAAAATTACTATTCCCACTCCAGTGAGTGCAACAGTAGGGAAAGTGTTGGATAGCGTAGGGGTAAAAATTACTATTCCCACTCCAGTAAACTGCAACAGTAGGGAAAGTGTTGGATAGCGTAGGGGTACAAATTACTATTCCGACTCCAGAGAGTGCAACAGTAAGGAAAGTGTTGGATAGCGTAGGGGTAAAAATTACTATTCCCACTCCAGAGAGTGCAACAGTAGGGAAAGTGTTGGATAGCGTAAGGGTAACAATTACTATTCCCACTCCAAAGAGTGCAACAGTAGGGAAAGTGTTGGATAGCGAAGGGGTAAAAATTACTATTCCCACTCCAGAGAGTGCAACAGAAGGGAAAGTGTTGGATAGCGAAGGGGTTAAAATTACTATTCCCACTCCAGAGAGTGCAACAGTAGGGAAAGTGTTGGCTAGCGAAGGGGTTACAATTACTATTCCCACTCCAGAGAATGCAACAGTAGGGAAAGTGTTGTATAGCGTAGGGGTAAAAATTACTATTCCAACTCCAAAGAGTGCAACAGTAGGGAAATTGTTGGATAGCGTTGGGGTAAAAATTACTATTCCCACTCCAGAGAGTGTAACTGTAGGGAAAGTGTTGGATAGCAGAGGGTTAAAATTAACATGTTTATCAAATAAATAATTATTTAAACTAAATAACCAATTAATAATTAATTAACAATAAATTAATTATGAATACCAACAAATAAAAATTACTCATTACTTTAATACAATTAAATTACTTCCCACCCTATTCCCCTATAAACCCACAACCCGCTCCTAAAATAAATGAACACAATTATTATAATTATCAATTAATCATTTAATAAAAATTAATTACCAATTAATAATTAATTAACAATAAATTAATTATCAATACCAATAAATAAAAATCAATAATTACTATATTATAATTAAATTACTTCCCACCCTATTCCCCTATAAACCCACAATCCGCTCCTAAAATAAATTAACACAATTAATATAATAATCAATTAATCAATTAATAAAAATTAATTACCAATTAATAATTAATTAACAATAAATTAAAAATCAATACCAATAAATTAAAAATAATAATTACTTTATTATAATTAAATCAATTCCCACCCTATTCCCCTATAAACCCACAACCTGCTCCTAAAATAAATTAACTTAATTAATATAATTATCAATTAATAAATTAATAAAAATTAATTACCAATTAATAATTAATTAACAATAAATTAATTATCAATACCAATTTAACAATATGAATAATTACTTTATTATAATTAAATTACTTCCCACCCTATTCCCCTATAAACTTACAACCCGCTACGGAACTAAAATGCAAAATTTAATTAAAAATAATTAATAATTCCTAAAAATTATTATTTAATTTACTATAATTAAATTACTTCCCACCCTATTCCCCTTTAAACCCACAACCCGCTACGGTACTAAAACGCAAAATTTACTTTAAAAAAAATTACTAACTTCTAAAAATGTAATACATATATTTAAACAAAAATACAATACTTAACAAAAAATATAGAACACATACATATAAAATACATACTAAAATACATAACACTAATATAAACATCGATATTATTAACAACGATATTTTTGCAAACGATATTACTGACTTCGATATTAACAAAAACGATATTTCTTACCTTCAGGTCGATATTCTGGTCACCGATATTCTTGATATCGATATTCTGTCCCTTCGATATTTCCAACTCGATATTTCTGTAGGTCGAAATAAAAAACTCGATATTATGTCTATGCACCCTTCCTGGGATCAGAAAGCCTACTATCAATCAGTGGAAAACAAAGACTAAACAAGTGCTTTTATACAACCAAATTGTACAATCCCTGATAATCTGTTACTGTACTGCCCTTCACCCAACCATACAGTGCCTTGCAGATAGAATCAACACACTGTATCAATGTCTATGGGGCAAGATTCACACTGTCCCTAAACTTTTGCCTGCATCTCTCCAGGATCAGACCATATCTCCTGATCAGGGCCTCAATCATGGCGGGATACCTTGTCTTGTCCCCTCCCTCTTTGTTCAGTGAGGTGTCCTTCTCCTCACTTGAAAAATGCTTCCACAAACCTGCCACCCATACCCCTTCTGAATTTTGTGCATTTGTAAAGCTATCTCGTAGGCCTCAAACCGTCGATCTATATTGCCTCCCACTCCATAATCAGGCACCAGAGTCTTTGCTATGTGTAGCTTCCTCTCAGAGTACACTGAAGACATGCTGCCACCATCCGTACTGGACTCAGCACTCTTGGCTTTCAAATCCAGCTCTCTCAGCTGAAGCATTTTCTTCTCCTCCATGTCCAATTTCTGCTTTTCCACATACATATTGAGTTTTGCCAGCTCCAACTGGAGCTTCCTTTCTTCGCGCCAGTCCTTCACCTCTGCTGAACACAGACCTTTAGAGGAAACTCTTCTGCCTGCTCTGGGGGAGCCATGCCTCCATACAGGCTGGTCCCCCGCCCCATAGGCAATGCTGGATCCTCCAGCCATCCCAGATGCAGGCTTTGTTCCTCATCCTCCACAACATCATTCCCCTCTTCTGGGTGCACAGCTGCATCCCTTGCTAACCAGGCCCTCAGCACCTTTTGCAACTCCTCCTTTTTAGTGAGGCCTTTAAAAGACCAATTGAAATCCCTGTAGAAACATTTGAGCTGGGCCACCGTGTAGGTTTCCAACTACTCCTTCTCAAGCTCCAATACTGCAGGCAAGCTGTTGACTCTCCAGATTGAGATGTGGGTATTGCAAAAACACAAAAGGTGCCAAAGAGAATAAAAGAAAAAAGTATTTTGGTACGTACTAGTCTGAGATCTGGACGTCGTGTACAACAATCACTGTATGTAATACACAAATACAAGTCCTATCCTCACCGCTGAACACCAACGTTAGAAAGTGGATTTCTGGTTGGCTGAGGTATGCACCCTGTCCAAGCAGGAACCAAAATCCTAGTGAGGGTAAGTGTAGTACACACTAAAAGTTTACCTGTGCTCACCCTCTGGTTTTGTGGTACGGAGCAGCCAGGCTAAACTAAGGAGGCTATGTGTAAAGTATTTTTGCACACACATACACACACAATAACACAGTGAGAACACCACAAAAGTACTCCACACCAGTTTCGAAAAATAGCCAATATTTATCTGAGTAAAACAAGACCAAAACAACAAACATCCCACATACAAAACACAAGATATTAATTTTGAAAGATTAAATCAAAATGCTGTGCTTAGAAATCAATACCTCCAACTGGGGGATCACGGGACGGATAGAGAAGTCACGCAGACCCGCTAACAGTACCTTGGATGCTGCGATGCGTCAGTTCCGTAGTCAGACAAAGTCGTTGATGTGTCGATGTCAAGAGCACTGTGCATCGGTTCTGAGGCGTTGATGTCAAACCACTGGGCTGAAGGTGATGCCTTGGTTTGAAGCCACATTGGGCCGGGAAAGCATCAGAGATGGGGATGGGGCATCGCAGATGTCAGCGATGCTTTGTCCAAGACTCATGCTGAAGCGGTGCTTCGGAGGTGCTGCGTTATAAGTCGAGGACATTGCGTCGCGCACTCGGTGAGGAAGTCCACGGCTTTAGTACAGGCAGCAATGCGTCGATTTCACAGGGAATGCACCGGTTACGAACAACGCTTTGGTGTTGATGCATTGGTTTCTTGGGTTGCAGCACCAAACACTCACTTCCAAGAGCCCAGTTTTGCCTTTGAAGTAGGAAGACTTCAAAGAAAGGTCTTTGAAGTGCACAAGACCCTGCCCTTCCTGGCCCTGACACAAGACACTCCACAGGGGGGGTATGCAACTCTTTGTGTGGGGACAGGCACAGCCCTATTCAGGTGCAAGTGTCAGCTCCTCCCTCTCACTCTACCTCAGGAAGACCCATCAGCCTGGTGATGGGGCATCAGAATATACAGGGCACACCTCAGCTCCCTTTGTGTGTGTGTATCTAGAGGGAATGCACAAAGCCCAACTTTCACCCAACTAGGAACTGGCAGAAGCACAGAGTGGTTAAAGTAAGAAAATGGCAACTTTCTAAAAGTTTCAATTTCAGACCTATTCAGACCTGTAATTTGAAAATCAACCTCACTAAAAGATGTGTATTTTAATTGTGAGTCCATAGACGCCAAACATTCTGTTCCTATCTTTTCCCAATTGGAACTTATCAGTAGATCAAATATGCCAATGATGGAGAAACCAAACGCCATTACATTTTAGATACAGAGCACATACACTTTAGCACTGGTCAGCAGTAAAAAGTGCAGAGTCCTAAAGCAAGCAAAAACAAAGTTCAGCACACAGTCAAAAATAGGAGTTCAGAAGGTAAAAAGTCAGGGGAAACCACGCCAAAAGCTGCTAACAGTGATCCTTGAAGTATGAGTTGATCACCATTGGGGCCCTATTTTTTTTATAAATGGTGGTTTTCACTGGTGCGCCAATTGCGCCTCTTCCATGGGAAAACACACCTTTATATATTTTTTAAAATCCTCACTACACACACTGTAACACTTTATTGGCATGCAGTGGAAGGCACTGCACAAGCTTGATGGGGCACCTTTTAGTTAGTTATTTCTTTACTTGGTATTTATACTGGTAATAAAAAGAGGTTAAATGTTTGCCTAGGCAGCATTATCATGTTTTGAAATCACAAAATAATGAAGTAAAACTATCAAGAAAAGTGTTGCATTATGCTGCATAATTTGCCTTTTCTTGCTGCATAGTGTAGTCAACCCTGTTGTGTAATCAGGTGCTCTCCCACTGCATAATTCCAGTGACTGTTGTGATAGCACTGTGGGGCCGATTCCGATTCGGGCAGGAAATCTCTCCGACCGAGCCGGACCCGGAGAGATTTCCGACCGAATCGGACCCTAGCAGTCCGACCGAACGAGTACGATGCGTTCGCATGCTATCGGACTCGATTCGGTCGGACTCCCATTGAAGTCAATGGGAGCCGATCGTACAACGCGTACGCGGGCTCCCATTGACTCAATGGGTGCGAGGCGAACAAGGGCGCCCCCTATAGCGGGTACGCGTTGAAGCGGGTCACGCCGTACACGCACAGGTAGGGGGGACCCATGGGTCCCCCCTGTGTGCGACTCGCACGGCTAGGCGTACAGGGGTGTCCGACACGGACCCCCAAAGTGCGGCTCCGACTGCTCTTTCGAGCCGGACGGCGCGAGTCGGTCGGACTGCTCGCGGCACGCATCGTACTTACCCGGCCAGGGAACGTCTCCATTGCGCGGTGCGAGTCGTGTCCGTGCGAGTCGGTCAGAGTGGTTGGGTCCCGCGAGTAAGTAGGTCGGCGATTTCGCGTACGTTCGCATCTTACTCGCTCGCCCGGACGCACGTCCGACTCGGTCGGAAACAGGGCGTCCGAATCGGATCCGGTAAAGCCGAATCCGATTCGGAGCCCTACCGGCCGAGATCGGAATCGACCCCTGTGTGTTTTCACAAGGAGCACGCCTGTGCACAAAGTTGCACGGGCTATTATGTGAAGGTGTGTTTCTTGAGATCAAGGGTAGATTTGTAGCTTTGGGAAATTACTTTTATTCTGGTCACATGCCAAGCAGCTCCCCCGGCAATAAAGTTTTGCGTAAATCATGATATGACAAAATTATGCTGTGAGATTGGGTATGTGGCAAGGTGATGTAATTCTGTCTTTTTTTGTCTTTTTTTAGAGTCTTTAGAGAACCTGCATATTTTGTAAAGAAGATAATGTAAGTTCACTTTCTCTTTATTAACTGTTGCACACATCTCACACATCCACCAACTGTTTTTGAACAACAAATCTGCTTTCTGCGTAGGATAGTGTTTTAGAAGGATGGTTTTAGCCAGTAGCAGAGATATGGTCTTGGAGGATGACAGCTGCCCAGGCTCTAAGTCGGGTTATTGAGGATAGCTCTGAGGCAGGATTAGAGACAGCATCTGTGGGAGAGGAAAATGGAGCAGAATCTGGTAGTGATTTTTCAGTCAGTGGGGTTCTATCCACCAACTCATCTTCTAGTGATTCTGAGGGACACAATGATGGCAGTTGTGCTGTCCTTCACAAGTACAGTCTGTGCAGCGGGGCAACCTTATTAGGTTAGACCAACCCAGAGAGCAGGCGCTTGCAGCAGCAAGCGCAGATGGAGTGCTCTCTTGGCAGCCCCCAATTTAGTTTAGCCCCAAATTCCGCTTTTCACTGGCAACACTGGATGTAAAATCGATACGGCCAATTTTTTGCCAATTGACTACATCCAACTCTCTTTGGAAGTTAACTTCCTTGAGCAAATTGTGCCACAAACAAATTTGTGTGCTGAACAATTTCTGAGGAAGCATGGAGGCACTCTAGGGCCTCATTCTTGGGCACATAAGTGGACTCTGACTTCGCTTGAGGAGTTGCCGATAGATTTGGGCCTAACGCTCAAAATGGGGTTGGTGCACAAACCAACCTTGTAGTTCTACTGGTCTACTAGCACGGTTTGGGTAACCCCCATCTTTGCACCGTACATGAGCAGAGATTGTTTTTTGCTATCGCACCCCATGTGGAATTTCAAGTACAATTATGCTGCATTGCCCCAGAACCATCCAGAACGTGACAGGTTGTTCAAAATGTGGCCTCTTGTGGAACATTTGTCTGCCATGTTTCCAGAGATTTATACTCCTAGAAAGAATATAGCCATTGATGACTCCGTGATCCAGGAGCACATGTCTACCCCTGGAATTAGCGCCATGGAATTAGGGTGTCTCTCATTGTCTCTGTTTTACTAAAAGAGGACAGTGCCAACTCCAGGGGTGCATATGAAATAGACATGGGAACATCAGACTTCCTCTGGAGTCGGTGGCCAGCAGAAAGACTATCTGCCACTATCTCTGTCGGGCTAGAAGTGATTGGGTTGGCTCCAGGTGTGAGCCCATTGTATGGTATTTCATAGAAAAACAGGCTCATAGAATAGCAGCACTGAGAAACCATATCACCTGAAAGTCTTCATAGAAATTTTCAAGATGAACTTTTGAAAAAGCCCAATTGGTAACCTTTGAGGTTTGATGTTTATGGTGCTTAGATCATTCATTGCAACAATATGGGAAACTATATCTTAAGCAGCTTTTGGAGAGCCTCCTTTAGCCATTAGCTAAAAGTGGAGATAAATTTAACACCCCATTCACAAGCTGGTGCAAACTGCAGACAACACCAGTATTCCCGCGATAACTGCCCCCAAATTTATCTCCACGGTGGACACCACCAACTAACACTAATGAGATGCAGAGGAGGCGTTCCCGTGCAAAAACACACGAGAAAACCACAACACCACATTCACAACGAACTGCCAGATCTGCGAAGCAAAAACAGGGGATAACCCGCGGTAGCAGCAGGGATTTTACACCTGCCTTTTGCTGGTGCTAAGCAGGACGACTATCCACAGCTTGAAAGGGAGCCCAGCCAAGAGCCACACCTGAAGACCCACAGATGCCATGGAGGCAATGATCATGCAGCTGCGATACCCATGAGGGTCACAACACCCACCGCCACCACCCCCAGCCCCCCCCGCCATATATTTTTTAATAACCTGCCAACCCCTCAGCATTCACCCATGAATGCATTTACACCTATCACTTGTAGGTGCTGGCTGGCAGGGTCTTTCAATAGATCGGGGGTACAGAGGTCAGGGAAAGGGCCTCTGTTGAAACAGCAGTCTTTCAGGCTGCATGCCAAATGTTAAATGAACCAGACAATGTCTCCTGCATTTGTTATTCACTTGACATCCTAACCCTCACATCCTATTATTTGTAGGGCAATGCGATATCGCCTGGGTTGAGAAAGGTGAGTTATCTGGCGCTGATGTGCCGATCCACAGCAATCGCCTGCTAACTCAGGAATAACTATCGCCATTGCGATGTTGTTGTCACCTGTTTCCTCCGCCGTTCACTGTAATCATCGCCATGTAGCGCAGGCTTGTGAATACCATGCTATCACGGCGAAGAAAATCGGGGTTAGGCAGTGCTAACTTTTCTGCCGATAAATTACTTTGGCGATAGTTTTCGCACGTTCTCGTGAATATACCCCTAAGTTTTGTGTCCTATTTTGGTAGTAATTAAAGTCTTTTGTTTATTGCCAAATGTCTTCTTCAAAGCTCCAGGTGTACAAAGCCGGGGGCAGCCCAGACGGGTTCTTGAGGGCTGGGAACAAGGCAGCTCAAAGCACTTCCGAGTCACAAGGCGTCAACGCCTGATCTGCGCTTTGATTATTTTTCCCAGTACTTGAGAAGCAAATCGAAATGTATTAAGTTCGAGTCCAAAAGTGGAAAATGGCCTGTATATATCGGGACAAGATTTACCTTTTCAAGAAGACTTAAACAATTAATTTATTGTTGACAAATGTTTTTTTTCATTTTATGTTTTTGTTAATAAGGACAGATAACTGCCACCAACAATAACTGAATGCAATACACAATGACTAAAAGTAAGACTGCAAGGGCATATAAAATCGTATTTGTAAGGAATTGGGTTATTAGTTAGGAAGGATGTGGCTCCATCAAAAGTAATACATCCCATTGTAGCACAATACTCTCCCAGGCAGTTGTGTATCCAGTGGGCCATGGGCCCTAGTACAAGGAAGGAAATGGGACCTCTGGTCGCTGTTCGAACTCTGAAATACAGTTATAATCATGGTTCAATGGCCTCTCAGGCCTCTGGACCTCGGGGCCACTGCACCTGCTGCACCAATGAAAAATACGTCCCTTGGCCCTGTCTACCTCTCTTTGACAGCCACACCCCACTCCAGCAAGAACAAACACAGAGATAGTTACAGGCAGCTACTCAGAAAAAAACATATCAAGCCGATCTGAATAATATGCATAAGAAGCTGATGCAGGGCAGACTGGGCCCCCTTCCACTCTGGGCCCTAGTGCTTTGTACCGACTGCACCAATGGTACCTACGCCCCTGCTATCAGGTTCGCAAAGCAGACTAGTTCAAGGACTACTCAGGGGAGGCAGTGTGGGCTAGTAACCACAGCTCGCTGGTGCACAAGAATAATACTCAATACATCATTTTCCAGGCAGAGCCTTTTCTGTTTAAAAGGAAAACACCTTCATTACACACACAATAATAAATACGAGATATTAAACTATAAAATACATAATCAGATCAGGTAGACAGAAATACCTTGCGTCACACCCTGATATCACCTTAGACCACAGTGAGTCCTGAACCAAATTAACATAATACTCCCCACACATACTAGATGAAGTAACACAACATATGGAGGTGTGTTTCTTAATAAATTGGGCATAGGGGCTTGTCAGGTGCCATCCCCTCAGTAAAGCAGGCACATGTTATATTCAACATTGGACCAACATTAATGGGAACAGTACCAATATTCAAACGTATTCATTATAATGAAGAATATTGCATTGTCTACATCAACATTTGCAATAATGCCTTGAAAGATAACCTCTTGAACGCTGGTGCTTTCCCCCTTTGGTGATAATCTCTTTTTTGAATGTTAATGGTAGGTCACTTTTACGCCTTCATAACTTTTTTCACGCAGAAGGTATCCAAAGCTAATTATTTTCCTTTTTCCCAAACTCCTGAGGAATGCAAATGTACCCTGTGTTTGTAGATCCCCCTGGAGAAAACTGAGAAAGTAAAGCAATTTTTATTGTTTGATTAATTAAAATCATACAATAAAACATCAAGGAGAGTGCACACATAATAAAAACAATACATTGGGCACATGAGTCTAAAAATGAGTCTAAAAATCACACAGTTATATATAAAGGAAAAGTTCACATATAATAAAAACAGTATCTTGGGCCTACATAATTTGTCCATATTACAAGTCTAAAAATCATGCCACTATATATACAGAAAAGATCACACATAATAAAATCAATACTTTTGGCGTATGTGTTTTGTCCTGCTTACACATCTAAGGATCCTTCTTAAAATACCTATTGATTATCAGCTTACTATTTATTCTAAATCGTGTTACAAAGCCTAATTTCCTTCTTTTCATTACCGGAATTAAAAAAATGTGTATCTTTTCTTGATGCTAATCGTACTGTACAAATTACATTTTATGCATATTTAATATAAAATCTTTTTTCAACAGTAGTTCTGCAAATTCAAACCACCTACTTGGCTATATTCAAATCACAAGAGTCTAGTTTCCTTTTTACCAGTCAAACATTTTGCAGTATTGGAGTTCATGACTAAATCCGTTGATTTAAAACTCGCGACCAGAGCTTGTCTGCAGGTTCCAACTCCTGGATTTTTGAAATGTTTCTTTAGTAATTCCCTTCTTTCTTCCATCAATACCGGGCCTATACAGACTAAATGGATGATGTTTTCTTCTCCATTTTTGCATAGTCGACAGGACATGGGCTTTGATGAGTGCAACCATGGCATTGCGTGAGTACATCCTGGAAGAAGGCCAAATCGTGCTTCAATTTCATGCTTATCTTAAGTACTTCTATAATAATCTGGCTTGGCACTATGCTTGGCATCTGGTTTGTGATTCAAGTGTGACTGTAAAAACCTAACCCAGTTTGTTTCCGTGAGTATAGACAATGTAGTCATCTTGTTTGCTCTATTCAAATTGTGGATCATCTTCCAGAAATCTCTTGAATTATTCTTTTTACTGGTATATAGGGCTTTAGTCCAGAGGGCCTATTTTGCTTGAGATTTTTCTCCCAATTTAACTTTCTAAAGTCAGTATTAGTCCTTTTTAATTTGGAACGATAATCTTGATTATCAGGCCACTTCTTTAGCAGTTTCAATATTCTATTGAAATTTCTTTTCAGTAAACGACATCTAAGAGACAGTTTAGTTCCCGATAGTGCTTGTGCTTCCCTGCTTAGTTGTTGTTTGCTGCATTGTTTAGGAACATAGGTTGCCATTATTTTCTTTGTAAAAAGTATCCATTTTCCTATTGCAGTGAAAGATTCCCTGACAAAGCAGTGCTCAACCAATGATAGTGCTGTGTTCATAATTGAGGCCCTGGAGCCTTCCGACCAATATAGCCTCCTGTAGTTTATCGTTGTTATCTCTCCTGGGAGTGTCTTAAACGTCTTATGTCTTAAACATTGGAGTTTTAGCTCCATTATTTTTTGGCCGTGATCACTCTAATTTGTTTTTGTGATCCAGTTGGAGGATATCATCTGGAATAAACTTAGAGATACTATTGAGTAGTCAATCTATGATTTATTTTACTGAGTGCATGGTAGGTCCATGCTGGAGGTGTATCTTGTGGAAACCGCACATTTAAGACCCTTAGACCAAGAGATTCCAGGTCTTTTACTAAGTTCTTACCAACTACACCTCCTACCCCCTTAAATTCTAAGGGTGGTCGGAGCTGGCGTAGTGCCTCTACGCGTAGCTCCACAGAGTTTGAAAAAAACTCAGTGGAGCTACGCTTCGCTCCGCTCCCTCCCCCCTCCCAAATTCTTTAAAAATGATAAAAGAAGCCACTTACCTGCGTGTCTGCCAGCTCCCCTACTTGGCCGCTCTCCTTCCTGCTCCTCGCGTCCTTCTTCATTGAAAAAAACACTAAGCAAGAGGAGCAGGAAGGAGAGCGGCCAGGCAGGGGAGGCGGCAGGCACGGAGGTAAGTGCCTTCTTTTATCATTTTTAAATAATTTGGGAGGGGGGAGGGAGCGGCTAACTCCGCTCCGCCACGGAGGCGGAGTTTTGCCTACATCCGCATTCGAAACTGAGCAAATCTCCGCTGGCGGAGCGGAGTTACCCACCCAGGGTTATTAAATTCTTGGATTGGTGGGTATTTAGTAATAGCCCATAGATAATCCTGTTGTAAAAACTGAGAAAATAGCCAAAACATAGCTAACGTTTGAATTCTTGTGAGAAAAATGGCATCAATTAAAGGTTTGCTGTGCTGGGATCACCATCTTCCCAGCTTTTAGGAACAAGCAGTGTTGCAACAAGAAAAAAAACCTATTTTTACCACCATTTTTGAGGTAGACTATTTTTCCTAATTGTTATGGTTTCAACATACTTGCAATTTGTGGTGGAAACAGGTGTGAAACCCAAGGATGGTCCTGGAAAACTATAAATTTCTTAAAACTAGACAGGGGTTAGTTGTGTAGATCCCTCAAGGGCTTCTCAAAGAAACTAACTGTTGAAGCAAAAACAAATGAAAATGAGTAGGAAAAAAACAGCCATTTGTGACGTTTTCACTTGTAACATACCGTTACATCTGACAGCCCCTTCTGGTCGTGGGTATATAGATGGTTTTCAGGTTCTCCAATACCCAGAGCCAACAACTGAGCTGCATCTTACAATGACCTTTCATTCTGTGCCCACAAAAGAGCAATTTATATGGCATAATATAATTATAGAAAAATAGGTATGAAGAAAACCTACAGATTTCAGAAAATTAAACAAGATACTGAATTTAGGAACAGTAGTTATTTGCACTTCTCTGAATTTTTGTTTACCCATACTATCAAGTGATTCAGTAGGTATTTTGGAAAATGGCTTCCTTCTTGCACACTGGCTTACATTTTGAAGCCACAAATGTGGATAAATTAAATTGTTAATAACATGTTTTCTACTTTTCTGCATTCCTACATGTCTCTCAATACAAATGGTACCCCACTTGTGTGGGTGGGTCTAGTTTCTTCAAAACAAAATGCACACAATTCACCCAGCAAAATCAACGCTATTTTTACAGTATGGGTAACCTCGAATTTTGGGCCCTAGCTCATCTGCCACCCAGAAAACCTACCATATCTAGACTTTTATGAAAGCTAGACACCTCAGGGAGTCCTGAGTTGTGTCATTTGTGTGGTTCTCTCTCACAAGGTTTTGTTGCCCAGAAGCCCTTGCAAACTTCAAACTTTGAATAAGCACACTTTTTCCTCCCATTTCTGAAAGGGAAAGTTCCAGAATCTGTGTGAGTCCAAACAATTCTTAACACACAGCATTTCCACATATATCTCAATAAAAATGGTGCCCCACCCACAGCAGGCCTAATACACAATATGGACAGATCAAATGTTTCCACTCAAATTTGGGTAGCTGTAGATTGTGGGCCCTTGCTCAGCCGGCATCCAGGGAAACCTACAAAACCTAGACATTTATGAAAACTAGACACCAGGTGGAGTCCAGAGTGGCATGACTTGCATGGATCTCATAAAGTTTTATTCCCCAAAAGCACTTTCAAACCTCAACCTTTGGCTAAAAACACACATTTTCCTCACATTTTTGTGAAGGAAAGTTCCAGAATCTGTGGGGACCCACGAATCTCATACCACGCAGCATCTCCAAACATTTCCTGATAAAAATGGTATTTTGCTTGTGTGGGTGGTCCTAGCTCCTGCAATAGGAAAAGGCCCAATATGTACCATCCAGTCAAAATCAAGCTTTTGATTGCATATCGGGTAGCTGTGAAGTTTGGGCCCTAGCTTGGTTGGCACCCAGGGAAACCTATAAAACCAGTGGGAAGGTTTTAGAATCTGTGGGAATCCACAAAATACCTATCATCCTGGGGTTACACAAATCTCCTAATAAAAATGGTACCCCACTTTAAGGGTGGGCCTAGCGCCAGCAACACAAAAGGCCCCAAAAGACAGCCTGGAAACATCGGCAATACAGATAGCTGCTGTAATTAGGCCTGAGCTCGGCTGCCGAGCAGGAAAACCCACGAAACCCACACATTACTGAAAAGTTGACACCCGGGGGAATCCATGGTTTTTTGCCTTGTGTGGATTGCATGACGTTTTCTTTGCTTAGAATCACACAATTTCCTTGTCTTTCTTTGGTGTATACTTCAGAAATCTACAGGAATCCACAAAATTCCTACCACCCAGCATGTTTGGGGTGGTGTGGGGAGCACTGCCTCTACCCAAGGGGCCAATCCTCTAATACAAATTCCCTGTGTTTAGGGAGAGCACCAGGCGATTACATCTGACTGTGATCGCCTGACACTGAAAACAAAAACCCTCCACGAGAAGGGAAAAGTTGTCACCTGCCTATGTATAAATTCGAGCGCAAAGCGTCTCTGGCTGGCTATAGGTCGATCCCTAGTACGGTGAGCAACATCAACAATGTATCAAACATAAAAAGAATATTCAGAAAACAGACTGAAGAAAGGATAATGCAAAAAACTAATATATTTAATTTGTTCAAAATGTAACAGTTTCAGGACATTGATTGCATTTTATTATTGTTTTTTATAAATACATAAGATTCAAAACAACACAAATGATATCATAACGTGAATATATTGTATCCATAGAATCCATAAAGGAGCAATTGGAAGTATGGTTCCCCCAACAAAATGAATAACGGCAGAAACAATTAAAACATTCTCATACCAGTTGCATACTAACAAAAGTCTAAACAGTCAATCATACCTAAATCACATTGGCACTACTATCTTACTAACACAATCACACATTAAAAGCATTGCATAAATATGAAAACAGGCACCTGAAATACAAAACACAGTGGTATCTTATAGCGTAGTGGTAGATGAATTCAAAAGAGACGTCTCAAGTGAGACAATGGGAATCCAGAAAGTAATAGGAATACAATACTCCAATCAATGTTGTTCAAAACACATAGATAGCAATGGATAATTGGTTGAAAAACATAAATTTTACAATGAAACCATAGGTACTTTGTGGTTCTTTTATATATACCACTATGTGGTTCCTGTCAAGCACGGTGCCGACGCGCGTTTCGGTGTAGGGCTAAGGTCTAGCCATCACCTTCTTCAGGGCACAAGCAAGATGCAATCCAAAGATTGGGCCGTTAGGTTCGGGGGAAGAACAAAATTTATGTACATCAAACATGAAATAGAGTCCACGGGTCCATTAGGAAACGGCTCTCAGAATAGAAAAGTAAGTCCGAGTGGATTCCGGTAGTCAAAATCAGCGGACAAATTCAGGTTTAGGCAAAGGCTCAAATACCGTGAGCGTCTCCGCAAGGCAAAGGAGGGAAGAGGCTCAGAAGCGGAACCGGAGAATATTTGGTTCCGGACGGATACAGTGAATAACAATCGCTGGGGTCAAGAGACTGGAGCAGGAAGCGGGGCCTAACAAGACACGGCACCGCGCCCTCCAGAAGAATTCTGGGGCGGGGCCCCCTTCGAAGGTGTAGCGGGACCTCACAGTCTGGCTAGTGTGACGTAGGGTGAGGAAAACTTCTCTGGAATCGGCTGGAAACAAGGCGTCTCTGTACTCGGCGTCTCTCGGAAAGAGTCAGCGGATACGATAAATTCAAAAAGAGTGTGATCGCCTGACACTCTGAAGTGAAAGGGAAGTGTCCTTTGAAAGCTGATTTTCTCAGTCTTCAAAAGACACCTCGATTTCAACACAATTCCTGGGGGTCACAGGGAACAGGGCTGTTTTCAGGTCCCTCTACACTGCGCTGGAGCAAGAAAGTCTCTTGCTCTGACCCAGTGGGTCTACAGATCTGATCATCACATTCATAGCACATGCAAATCATGTCCACAACACCTGGGGGTTTGGAGGGGGGTCAAAACCTAAGCCCTTGTTTCTCTTTAATTAGACTGCTTCTGCAGTCTCATAACAACCCAACAAAGGTCCATGCACCCTAGAACCAAAAAGCAAAAGCTCCGGAAATGTTTAAGATCAAGGCAAACCTCTCACATGGTCAGGTATTCAATCACCTGGGAGAAGTAGGGTGTGTTTTTTAAGGACATTAAAGGACATTTCTGTGGGGGTTGCTGAACTTCTGCAGCCCCACAAACATACTGTGAGGATGTTAGTGGTGCCACTGCCCTTCTTACGGCATTGCATAGGCTGAAAATTTTACAGAGTGCGTTTGGGCTTACGGAACGATCCCCTGTACCGAGAAGTGCATATTTAATGAGCAGCTTTTTTCACTGTATGCTACTTGTGCACAGATATGGGGCTGCACAAGATGGTAGTCTCACAAACACAGCCTGCACATGTGCACACACACGCATGTTTATGTGTTCATGTGTAACCAGTCCAGAGCCTCTTACCCGAGCTGTGCAGCAGAAAGTTTATCTTAAAAGGCGGACACAAGCAGTTAGCACTGTCAGTTACTGTGAATTTGCCATGAGTGAGACTCGGGCAGTGAGACTCGCTCACAGTAAGAGTCCAAAATCCATGTAGTCAAATGCGAAAAATCCTGGGGGACTAAATGGACAGAGCACATTTGCCAGAGTATTGTCAACAGGCAAAATGATGTTCAGACTTTAAAGCACACTGAAATATTCGCAGAGTTTCGTCATGACACTGCAGCATGACACTGCATGCAACATTCTGTATTTATTTGCTTTGCTAATATTTCCAGCAGAAACATAACATTTGACATAATCTATGGAACTGGGAGTTGTAGTAATGGTTCATTTAAACAGAACCAGCTTGAATGAAGCAGAGAAGAATGCAATTGATGGAGAAACCAATGGTGAGATTTATCAAAGGTTTTGCATCACCCTTGAACCATGCAAGGGGACTCATAGTGACGCAAAACCTAGAATAAGATTTACCAACCTACGCAAGGCCACCTTGCATGGCTCTGCATGGCTTGGTAAATCTAGAGTAACGAAAGGCAATGTAAGTTGCTGCCTTGCGTTACTCGCGCATGGTTTTCCAGTGCGGTAACCCATGAATTTTGGTGCATTCCCACATTTACCATGAGTGGTAGACCTGAGAATGCGTAAAAAACCACGCATTTCGGGGGGGGGGGGGCGGCGTAACGAGGAGAAATATCTTTCTCCTTGTTTTGTCCTCTATCCCTGTGCTGCATTCTGCAGCACACGTAGAAAGATGAAAAAGCCTCAAAGGATTGTTTTTGACAGGAAGGTGTCCTTCCCTGCACAAAAACAATCCTGCCTGCAACGCAAGCCCCCTTGCACCATAGTGCAGGGGTGCCTGCTTTGGTGCTAGGCAGTCAAAAGTGTGCCAGCACAAGGAGATAGCAGGAATGTGACATATCTAGATATGGCACATTCCTGCCCTATCTTTTTCACACAGCGCAACAAGGTGTCTTGCTACTTTGCCTTACATGAATAAATGAAAATATGGCCCCAAATCTTAGGTCTGGAGCATGGCATGTTTCTAAACTAGAGATCTTGTTTTAGGGCTTGTGCAAGTCCTGCCAAGTTTCCCAGCTTCATGTGTAATGTACTGCTACAGTCCAGATTTATTCTTTGAATTCTTGAATGTGTAGTAATCTTTATTCCATTATAAACAGGACTAAAGTCCCAGAATTCAAAGAAAAAAGCATGAATATCAGCAGCGCATTACACCTGGGAAACTTGGCAGTTATAAGTGCTTTTGGTATAAACCAAGTCCAGACTCATCCGTTAATGCTTAGCAATGATGCAGGCAGAAAACATGCACTGGATGGGATATTGCTAGATTGGCTTGGACTCTCAACTGTAAGATGTCGTCCTAGGGTTGTTAATAAGGGAAGACAAGCCCTAGCAGTATGATTGCCAATGTGGTACTGAAGTAGTTAATTCTATATTGATGATGCCACCTCAGTTTATATTTTGTGGAGTTGGTAACTCATGGGTAAGGGGAGCCACTTTCTAAAACACCTAGCCTATTCAAAGAACTTCCCACTATTTAATGTCTGATGGCTTTGTTGTGCCTCTCCATCGTTCTACCGATCTACTTCTAACCTTGTTATGATGTGTTTGTTTTCTTTCACCATTTGTAAAGTGTTCTGATACCTCACAGTGAAGGAGTGCCATATTAAACTAACAAATAAATAAACAAAGGAATGCTAACATTAAGACAGAGACAACATTGCAGAAATTGGCCTGGATGATGCAGTCTATGGTGTAGTGTGGATTGTGGCCTCATTGTCGACATTGCTAAGTTAGCTTAGGTCTAGCTGCCATGACGCCTCTTTTGCACACATTACTTCGTGACTTTGTTTTTCCAGACTCTGCTTGTGCCTATGTTCATGAGAACTGTCTACATTTCTGCCTTTCACATGTTCTGCTGTTCTCTGTGGTTTTCGTCTGCAAACGATGTACAAGGTCGAAAAACAACGTCCCTTGTTATTCTGTTCTGGTCAGCCCCACGCACTTAGACATAACACGAAGCACAGCTGTACTGCTGAAATTCGAGTGCTTTTAATATTGCAATATACCTGTTAGAGGCACTTGGAGAAAAACCTTTCCAGGGAGAAGAGCTGTGCTTGTCCGATGATGTAAACCTTGCATCTAGTTCTTGAGGTATGGGGGTCCCCCTGACAAAGCCCAGAGGTCTTCTATTTTTATAATAAACTAGTTACTAGCACGGGGAGGGTGGCAAGGCATTATAGTCCTTTATCCACTGTCTTTATAAAATGCTGTCCCCGTTTGTATTCTATGGCATTGTCACAATGCTTACTGTTTTGTCTTTATGCATTATGCTGCTAGTACTGGTACGTGTACTGTGTCTTAGAGCACGTTAGTTGAAATAAACATTTTAAACTATACTGTGTCTCTTAATACGCACGTTGTGGACAAGTATGAGTGAGTAATGAAAGAGTGTTCTTGCTCCCGCGATTCCTGAAAGAGTCCGTGTTCTGGGATGTCTAATCATTGGTAGCTTCGCTGTAGTACGGAGAACGAATGAGACACTATAGCTAGTCGGATTGGGATTTTGGGCACTAAGGTGGATGGTTGGTACACCACTATACACCGAGGTCCTGTTTTCCTGCGCATAGTTCTGTATATGTGCAGAATCCTCGCAACATGGCGCCCAACATTTGGTCTGCTTCTTATCTGCGAGACGCTTGAGTAGTGCTTGTGCTTGTCCACAATTCCCCTCACTTCTGTTTCCGGAAACGGATGTGAGGGTGTAACCTCCTATATTGATGTTTTTATCGGTTCTTTCAAGCTTGAAGTTATTAAATGTATTCTCTTTAATGTTAACCCTATATTGCGCTGACACACACTAGGTTGTTCTTCATTCTTAGTCTTAATGGCTGTGAATATATATATCCCGGCACATAGCCGCGCTGCGCTCCGAGCTCATTTGACAGTGTATGGAGTGCCTGACGCGGGTGTCGCTCTCATCTTTGTGGTACAAGCTGATCCGGCTTACCACTTTGAGGTGTTTTATTCATGGGTCACTTTTCCGGCGGTGGATGGAGCTGATAATTTGTTCCATGTGTACACTGCCACGGCCCTTCCTAATGCTTATCGGCCTTGTCAGGCTCATGAAGTTCCGCACACGGCAGGGCAACACCGAATTTGGTTTAATGGCGCCCTCCCACACCCGGTCACCCCGATTCGTTTAGGCCCTTTATCGATAGATGGGGCCGCTTGGCCTGTTTTGGCCAGGTATACCCTGCATCCACATTATTTAGCGGTTCCGGTAGATGAACTGCGCGTGCTGCATACGTCTTTGGTCCGTGTCCACAGAGCTTTAGTACAATATGTCACAGGCAATGTCCAGATGGCCCCTCCTGGATTTGCAGTGCACCCAGCTGGGCCTGGCGGTGTAACTATAAGTCCCGTCATGGTTAATTCGGTGATGGGCAAGATGATTTGCCTTACTGGCTTGCTGAAAAATTTGACCAGCTGGAGGCGGTGTTTCCGAATACCTCTCCTATGGAAAAACACAGGATTTTGACTATAAGTTTGCCAAAAGACTTAATTCCCGAGTTGACAGAATTCAACAACTGGGGTAAGGTATTTGCGGCAGTGTATGCGAAGTGTTTTGGCACTTCCTCAATGACGGTCCTCCCCGCCGTGATTAAGCGTGTTCAAGACGAACATGGCCCTGAAGCGGCTGTAGAATTGGGGATGAGATTAGTGGGAGTGTTCGATGTAGTGGCTGATCTAATCCTTGCAAATGTCAAGGGTGATGCAGTTAACTTTCAAGTAGCTAACGCTTTGGCTTTAGTCCCAGAACTGGACAAGCCTCGCGAATTACCGAAAATTATTGCACAGGCTTATAAAAACCATTGGCTGCAATAGTTTGGGAGTTAAGCCTTTTGCTAAAACGCAAACTCAAACACAACCACAACAAAAATCTCAGTCTGATAAAGATGAGAAACCGTTCTTTTCTAAAAAGAACTGGAAACTTAAGAGGCAGGGGAAGCAACAACAGAAACCGGGGTCGCGTGCAGCGTCACTGGCTTCCGAGTCTTCTGAAAGCACTTATGATTTGTGCGTACGAGCAAGAATTAAGTCTCCTGACAGGTTTCAGGTCCCTGAACAGCGTTCTCCTCGTTCTTCACAGGCACCACCAAGCTCACAGGCTGGTGGAGGAGATCGCCAGGATCGAGGCAAGGTTCGCGACGCCCCACAAGGACGGGACCAACATCATCAGCCTGGAGGCAAGGGGAAGCAAGAAGAACTTCCACATTCCTGCCCTCAGTTTCAGAAGAAAAAAGTTGCAACTTTAACAGCGAGATATGCCACAGACGGTGAGAACGAGACTCCTGAATTGGACGTGGGCAGTGACGCTGCTAGACAGAGCTGCGGAAGTTACCATAGTGCGGGAGGCACTACGTCCTCATGTGGAGGCGACAGCAACTGACACTTTCATTACTGTCGAGACAGCTGACACCCGAGTGGCACCCCCTGACAGACTATTTAATATAGTCCTTCAAATTGAAGGTGACATTGAGCGTGTTATTAAAGAGATCTTTTGGGAAAATCTGACCTCTTCTTACGACATATTATTGGCGGAGGTGGATTGGCCACCACCATTTGTTCTCGCTGCTCCGAGAGTTTTTCTCGTCATGTCCCCAAGGAGCATGCGGAGGCTTTCGCAGCAGAATGGGCTGTGGCCCAGGCCCCGGCACTGTACCGTAATCATGTGGGCTGGGATGAGGATTCTCCCACCCATGATATACCGTTGCGGTCTATGCCACAGGCTCAACCCCAATATCCCCTCCGGCAGGAAGCTAAAGGTCCCGTTTCACACATTCTGACACAGTTAGAATATCAAGGAGTGATTGAGACATGCGTGTCACCAATGAATAACCCCCCTTTTGCGGTTTCTAAACCCGATGGGTCGTACCGCTTAGTTTTAGATTACCGGCATTTGAACTCTCATTGTCGAACCTTTGCGGTACAGAATACCCATAGTTCTGCACTAGTAGGCAGTCTCGTTCGTAAAAAATATAAAAGACACTTGACCTTTCCAATGGATTTTACTCACACAATTTGTCCCCTGAATGCAGTCAATGGACCGCTTTCACTTCCGGTGGAAAACAAAAAAAATTTCGGCGTTTGCCAATGGGCTACAAGAACAGCCCAGGGGTCTTCGCCGCCCGTGTTGTCTCTTTGTTGGACAGCATAGACCCAGATGCGTATTCATACGTGGATGATATATATCTGACGGACGACGAACTATGGCCGCATCTTTCCCCAGTAGACCGCATTATTCTTGAATTTGCGGACTTCGGTTACAAATTTAATTTTGCCAAATCACACATCGCAGAGTACGCTAAGTTGTTTTTGGGCTACGAGCTCAACAATGAAGGTAGGGGCTTCGCTCCCCACTTCCTGGAGAAGTACGCACTTCTGCGCCCTCCAACGACCCTGAAAAAACTTCAGTCTTTGCTGGGATTTTTGAACTTCGGGCGTTCTTACATTCCAGAGTATGCCCAGGGTATCAAGCCTCTTTATGCCTTGATACAACCAACCTTTTCGTAGTCATGCTGGCTTCCGGAACACTCAGCTATTCTACAATCTTTGCAGTCTGATCTACTTGAATCTAAGTTCTTGTTGACTCGTGATAACCACACAAACCTGGTGATCAGAATAGTGCCAGGCGCAGTGGGTTTCACTTACTTGACGTTTAACGAAGGTGACACAGTACCTATTGCCTACAAGTCGCATCTTTACACTTATGCCGAGTTGCGCTTTTCAACTGTGGAGAAAGTATTGACTGCAGTGCAAATGGCGATTCTTAAAGAACGCGCACTGGCACAGGGAAAACGCATTTTGGTGGTAACACCATATCCTGCCCTTGAGGCAGTGACAAAGGCAAGTGTACCAAACTCTAAGGCTTTGCACCCCCGTTGGATACAATGGGCTACTTCTTTGACGTCTCCTGATGTCACCTTTATCTTTGATTCCTCTCTTCAGACACAGGAGTTCTTGCAGTATGAATTTGTTCATCCTCCTCCTCTGTCTTTACTGCCACTTGAGGAGTACAAATGTATCATTTGCACCAATGGTTCGGCGCAACCGGCCACGGGTTCTAAGCATGCTTATTCAGCAGCATGTGCTATTGTGGCAGGCACTATGGTGAACGATGAGTTCAAATCGAGTGTTGTGCACACGCAGGCACTGGGAGACAGTACCGCCCAATTGGCCGAGCTGCGTGCTTTGGTGCTCGCACTTGAGTTTGCAGACCCGGATGTGACTACACTTATTGTATGCGATTCTTACTACTGTGTTCAGACTTTTAATGACAACTTATTCTTTTGGTCTCAGAATGACTATAGAGATTCTAAAGGCAGTGCAATTAAGCATAAAATGCTTTGGGTTCGAGTAGCAGATCTTAAACGACGTCTGCCTCTCACACAGGTGATTCACACTCTTGGCCACCAGCGTGTGGGAATACACGCGGTCGGTAACAGTTTGGCGGATGAGGCTGCCAAATCAGCAGTAGCCACTTGCTCAGTAGCAGCAGTTACAAGATCCATGACAAAAATAAATAATGAGATTTTGGCAGCTATTGTTGCTACAACGGAAGGTTCTAAATACCCACAGGGTTTCCCTTCCAAGTACTCTTATCACTTAAGTCCCGACCAGGTTCCTTATGTAAGAATTCCAGACGTTGGTGATCGGCTGATTCCCAACGCGGACCGCAGAAATTCTTTGATAACAGCCGCACACGAAGACTTGGCTTCGGCCCATGCTGGCGTGTCTGCAACTGTTTCACTCTTGCAGCAGCGTTATTGGTGGCGTGGTTTATACAAACAGACCCGTAATTATGTCCTTTCTTGTGACATCTGTCAGCAAATTAAGCCCTCTACGGTTACACGTCCGCCACAAACACAGGTCTGAATTTCTAATAAACCTTTTGGTTGTGTATATCTTGATCACTGCGGTCCATTTTCTTCTGATACTGCATATAAATACATCTTAGTTGCAGTTGATTCATGCACACGTTTCATCTGGGTTTGGCCACAACGCAGTGCTGACGCTCGAAATGTCATCAGGGATTTGCGTATCTTTGTGGGAATTTTTGCCTGTGGCACCTTCCATTGCGACCAAGGTCCAGTGTTCGCCTCTAAGGCGTACAAGGATGCAATGAGGTCTTTGGGGGTGCTAGTGCAATTTTTGTCTCCATACAGGCCTGAGGGCAACTCCATTGTGGAGCGAATGAACCGTGACTTAAAGCAATCCTTGACAGCTAGAGTCTTAGGTACTGGCAGGAACTGGCTGGCCCACTTGTATGGCGTCCAACGTGCACTTAATAATCGCCCTAGAAGATCTCTTGGTGGGCGGACCCCATACGAAATGCTCTTTGGCATACAGATGTTTGTGCCAGACCTTGATGGTCTAGACATGGCGGCAGCTGCCGCGACCTTTGACGTAGATAATCATTCTACTATATTACAGGACTTACAAGAGACCCGTGACAGACTTGCAAGTGAACACTTACCCTCAGCCACTGACACTGCGCTGCAGATTCCAGTTGCCGGCTGGCTTCCGAAGATTGGAGATATGGTCCGAGAGAAGGTGGAGAACAAAAAAGAATTGGGCCCCTCTTATCGTGCACCGGTTCCAGTCCTTGGCTTGAAGGGTACTCGTACAGTCATCTTACCACCGCTTCCTGGTCGCAAAGACAACAGATACATCTCAGTGGACAATGACAAGCTACAACATCTGGCCGATTTTAAATAGTATAACACCTGCTGTATCATGTCCAGCAAGTTCAAGGAATCCTGCTGGTGGCCCTCCGGTCGCCACGTGTAACGATGTTGCCATTGGGATGGTCTCTCTACCAGATCGCCTGCTCGACCCACCAGCTTCCTCCTGCAACGAGGAAACTGAGTATGCTTATCCCACAAGCGAGTCATTGGCTGGTTTGCCTACAACACCACTGAACCAGTCCCGCTTTTCTTTTGACTCGACTTCCACTTCATCATTTGTCCCAACCAAATTCAATGTTTTTGTATCCTGGTTTAGAGACAATTTTTTGGTCCCTCCATGGACATACATTTGGTTGGTACTATTCCTGATTTTCCTGTTCATGTCCATTGGCTTTGTGACAGTTTTTTTCTTGCTCATCAATGGTCACTACTTGCCAGAGCACTCTGCGGTGAACTCTGTTGCTGGAACTTTAGCTCCGCACTCTTCTTCACACATCATGAAGCGTGACCAGACATTTATGAACATTTCCGCCTTTCCAGTCGCAGGTGGCATCGTATGGGATGCAGTGAATTTCCAAATTCATGGACCGACAGAAATTATCAATGTACCGAATGTACTTCGTGTTTCCATGGGTGATGTGGTAAAAAGAAACATACGTTCAGATGATTGGGATGTGCATGCAAATCTGGAAGCTTTCTCAAATAGAAGCTGCTTCCCGTTTACGGGAAATAGACCAAGCAAATTTAGAAAAAGTACTTGCTGTTGTTGACAATAGTATTAACACGCTGTCTTCCCGCATTTACACATTAGACAACATTGTTTCTTCTGTTGTTGATATTGTACAAAATGAAGTGTCTGTGTTATATCATGGTCAGGATCAATTGCGTTCAGTGATGCAGTTTGCATGGACTTTGCAAACTCTGAAAATGGGGAAGGTACAATGGGATTACTTAAACGCTTCCGCTTTGTTTTTGCCTTTTAACTTGACTGAGAAACAGCAATTCATGTCCATGAAAGATGCAACATACACTCTTCTACATATAGAAAAAATAGATCCTTTACCTTTCTCTGTAGCGGAAACTGATTCTGCAGTTTGGCTCATACACGGGGTTATCTCTTTGCCTTTTTCTTTGTTTGAATTTAGTTCCTGCATAAAACATTGCCCGATTGGCCAATTTGAGCCCTTGGGCAGTACCTTTCTGCATGAAGTGTGGTCCTTGCCTTTCACATACAGATGCCTTAGGGATGACAAGGAGGTGTACCTTACTGGGGAGTCTTGCGATTCTACAGTGGGTCATTCCCTTGTTTGTAAAAACATTAAATTGCACGGGGCTTGTAATGTTTCCGCCCCGAATCTTGCATGTGTTTTAAAGGGTATTCCTGTTCCAGCTATATCACCTACTTTCACTATGCTTGCTAACGGTAGCTATCTGCTTTTAAGTAATCAAGATTGCTGTGGGTTGCAAGCTGGCATACCCTACATTGTAACAGTTTCGCAACGCGTAGTATGCTGCAAAAATGTGCTTTTCCACCCCCGCGTGGGAAGTTAGATAGTTCCATTTGGCCTTACATACCAACTTTGAAGGCGGATTTCAATAAATTGAGCAGAATAAACGCACTGTTATTAAACCAGGAGGTTATGCTAACTTCCGCACAGGAGACCTTCGTCCTCCAGGTGGCCAGCGCCCACAGTGAAATACAGGCCCTTTTAAATACTAACCTCCCCCAACATTTCGGTGAACTGATTCACCGTATATTCAATGCATCTAATACCAACGGCCTTGTTCACTTTTTTAAAGTTGTGGGCTCTGGCCTTCTGACGTCCTTTCAGACTATATTTGTTGTAATACCGGCTTTTATTCATTCCATTTTTTCTAGCGTCTTTGGTGGCTTCCCATTGATCCTAGCCTTAGCTGCTGGAATATTGCTTTTGCTTTGCCTGCTGCGCAATGGCTGCACCTCTTGTGGGCCTACACAGCTCAGGGCGACTGCGGATGCTCCGTGACCATATGCATGAAAGCTTCGCTACACTGCCACTGGCAACACTCAGCGTAGCTTATGGATTATCTTTTCGCTTTGCGTATTTCACTTGCGTGCAACCTGTGCTGTCCTGTTTACGATGTCCGTTCTCATGGTCCTTGGATGTTTGCCTCTCCAATACGTCTTGTTCGGACCCGGATTTCGAAAAGTTGATGGGCCCCTTAATGGCCCATGAACGGAAATGTTCCAGTGATGGATTAATGGCGCTTGCGGCTGCACTTGGAGTCTTGGCACAATGGGATATCTGTGCGGCTGCTCAGAATCTCCTACATTAAAGTTATATTGAATATCACGCAAGTTGTCCCGCAATGCTGATCGCTGCTCCCTATTGCAAGGAACATGAATGCAGTTTTGATTTGTTGAACTGGATGGCATCTCTTTTTTCAAACGATGACAATGATGTCTTTTTGGAAGGTGTTGCTGTCTTCTGCGCATACACTCTGATGGATTAGTTGTGTTGGCTCTCAATAAACTGCATATCCGGATTTTTTTATCCTCTTTGAGTGACCTTTTTTTTTTTTTTTGGCCCTATTTCGACCTTTTTTCCCCATTTTTTCCAAAAACTTTTCCCACCTATAGACGTTTGCATTCTGCTCCATCAATTTGAACTCTGTTTTCGTCCTATGTCTTGACCTATGGACTGACCAGGGGAGGGTGTAGTGTGGATTGTGGCCTCATTGTCGACATTGCTAAGTTAGCTTAGGTCTAGCTGCTATGATGCCTCTTTTGCACACGTTACTTCGTGACTTTGTTTTTCCAGACTCTGCTTGTGCCTATGTTCATGAGAACTGTCTACATTTCTGCCTTTCACATTTTCTGCTGTTCTCTCTGGTTTCCGTCTGCACACAATGTGCAAGGTCGAAAAACAACGTCCCTTGTTATTCTGTTCTGGTCAGCCCCACGCACTTAGACATAACACGAAGCACAGCTGTACTGCTCAAATTTGAGTGCTTTTAATATTGCAATATACCTGTTAGAGGTACTTGGAGAAAAACCTTTCCAGGGAGAAGAGCTGTGCTTGTCCGATGATGTAAACCTTGCATCTAGTTCTTGAGGTATGGGGGTCCCCCTGACAAAGCCCAGAGGTCTTCTATTTTTATAATAAACTAGTTACTAGCACGAGGAGGATGGCAAGGCATTATAGTCCTTTATCCACTGTCTTTATAAAATGCTGTCCCCGTTTGTATTCTATGGAATTGTCACAATGCTTACTGTTTTGTCTTTATGCATTATGCTGCTAGTACTGGCACGTGTACTGTGTCTTAGAGCACGTTAGTTGAAATAAACATTTTAAACTATGCTGTGTCTCTTAATACGCACGTTGTGGACAAGTATGAGTGAGTAATGAAAGAGTGTTCTTGCTCCCGCGATTCCTGAAAGAGTCCGTGTTCTGGGATGTCTAATCATTGGTAGCTTCGCTGTAGTACGGAGAACGAATGAGACACTATAGCTAGTCGGATTGGGATTTTGGGCACTAAGGTGGATGGTTGGTACACCACTATACACCGAGGTCCTGTTTTCCTACGCATAGTTCTGTATATGTGCAGAATCCCCGCAACATTGGTATGCATGGTGGTCCTTGATAGTAAAAAAAACAGCGAACATAATATCAGAAGGGCCACTCTAAATAGTTGAAGCGGAATAGCTACGGGAGAATAAATTAGTGATTCTTGGCACCTTTGCAGCCCAGAGCGAAATAGTTAAACATTGAAGGACTAATACGCAGAAATCTTGGTAGTATCGGATTATCGACAAAAATGAATAAGCTCTGTGACACACTCCTATCTGAATGAGCATTGGGAAATGCAATAAGTCTCGCATTTTTTTAGTTAGAGCTATTGGCATTGTAAATGGCAATGTTTTATGTGTTTTCGAGTGTATGTATGTGGTGTGTAGTGGAATTTTGTGGGTTGGATTGGATTAGTTGGATTAGTTGTGAAATTGTGAGGAATTTTTATTTATTTTATTTATTTAAAAGGTTTTATATAGCGCTGGCTAGACCCAAGGGTATCAGAGCGCTTTACAAGGAATGGGTGAAAAACATTTTTACAAAGTAACATTTGTATAAAGAGATAAAAATACAAGACAATTATAACATTATACACATTGTAAATATTACATGTGGTCGTAAATAAAGAATACCTTTGGGCAGAGACAAGAATTGGATAATAAAACTAGTAAAGGATGATTAGAAATGAGGTGGTGGCAGGTGTGAAGGTGGGGGTGGAGCTCAGGAGGATGATGGGAAAGGTGATAGAATGAAGGGGTAGGGGGTGACTACAAGAGAAAATAGATAGGGGAGGTAATTGAATATGTGTGAATGAGAGGGGGGGGGAGTGGGACAGGCAGTCAGTCAAGGGAGCCTCCAATAGTCAGGGATTCGATCATAATCTAAGTTGGGTGAGCAGGATTAAGGCCCCCAGAATCTGTTGAGAAGATGCAGCTTGAGGTCCTTTTTGAAGCTGTGGTAGGAGGGGTTGCAACGTAGGTCTTTAGGGAGTGAGTTCCAGATGGTAGGCGCATTACCGGAGAAAGAGCGTGTCTGTGTAGATTTCTTGTTAAACAAGGGGGGGGACAATGAGAAGGGCGTTGGTGCTCCTCATTTCTCTAGAGCAGCCAGCTTTGTGGAGTTTATCAGAGAGATATAATGGGGTGTGTTGATGGAGGGCTTTGTGCAGAATGCAGGCGGTCTTATAGATGGATCTGCCTTCGATGGGAAGCCATTTAAGGTCCTTGAGGATGGGGGAGATGTGATCAAACCGCTTACAATCCGAGATAAGTCTGGCCGCAAGGTTGAGGACCGATTAAATTGGGGCTAGGTGGACTTTCGGCGTACCAGCGAGAGTGGCATTACCATAGTCCAATCTAGACAGTACCAATGATTGCACAACTAGTTTAAAGTCATCAGCAGGAATGAAGGATTTAATTTTCTTGAGATGTTGAAGAATGAAGAGAGCTCCTTTCGCTGTATTTTTTATGTGGGGAGTAAGACTAGTGTTTTGGTCAATGCTTATTCCAAGGGATTTGACTGAGGTAGCGCTGGAAAGAGTGCAGTTGAGAGCTTTAAGGTCGGAGATCCAGTGATGGATGGGGAGCCGGTTGTTTTTGGGAGAGAATAGGATGATTTCCGTTTTTTTAGGGTTAAGTTTGAGGTGATTATGATGGAACCAGAGTTGAATTTTAGTCAGGGTATCATTGAGGTGTAGAATGTCAGCATGGGATTTAATCTTGTAGTAAAGTTGAGTATCATCCGCGTAGAGGTGAAAGTTGATTCCTGATTGCTTGAGAATGAGGGTGAGGGGTTCCATGAAGAGGTTGAATAGAGCGGGAGAGAGTATAGAACCCTGGGGGACACCCAAGGAGACGGGCATAGGTTTAGAGAGGCAATCCTTGAGTTTAATTTGTTGGGTTCGGTGTTGGAAGAAGGAGGTGAACCATTTGAGGACAAGACCGTTGAAGCCGAAACGATCTTTGAGCGTGTTGAGTAAGGCGGCGTGGTTAACAGTATCGAAGGCAGCAGAGAGGTCAAGGAGTATGAGAAGGGAGGACTCCCCCTTGTCGAGAGAGTGGTGAATGTCGTCCATAATGTTGAGCATGGCAGTTTCAGTACTGCAGCCCTTTCTAAAGCCTGACTGTAATGGGTCCAAAAGGTTGAAAGAGTCAATGTGTTTGTCCAGTTGGAGCTGGGCGCATTTTTCAAGGGCCTTAGATAGAAGAGGAAGGTTGGAGATGGGTCGCAGATTGTTGAGGTCATTAGGGTCAGCTGTAGTATTTTTGAGGGTGGGAGTGATTTGCCCCATTTGGAGGGAAGCAGGAACACAGCCCGTGGACAGAGAGGCGTTGATGATGGTGGTCCAAAAAGGGGCAATGATGTATTTTAAATCTTTAACAAGGGTAGCAGGGAGAGGGTCCCAAGTATGAGAGGAGGGTTTAAGCTTAGTGATGATGTTGAGGACATTTTGCTCAGTCACTGGGCAGAAGTTATGCCAGGATGCATTATTTTTTAGCTGGGGGTTAGCGAAGTCGGGTACAGGCGAGGCCACAGTGAGGGGGACATGACCCGCATCCGGCGAAGGAGTAGGGGAGAGTTGGGATTTGGCGGAAATGTCATAGGCGGGTGAGGAGTAATGTGGGGGGGGAGTTAAGGCAAAGGACTGGTCAATCTTGGCGATTTTTTCCGAAAAGAAGTTCGCGATTTCTTCGCATCTTTCGCTAGATGCCATCAATTTAGGTGGGGCAGCAGCTATTTGGTTTTTGATAATACTGAATAGTTCCCTGGGTCTGTTTTTAGTCCGGTCAAGTTGGACACGAAAGAAGCCGGCCTTTTCATTGAGGATGTGTTTTTTGTAATTAGCCCTTGCTGCTCTAAGGAGGGCTAGGTTAGAGGGGGAAGGGTGTTGTCTCCATGTACGTTCGGTCAGCCTAAGGGAACGTCTCTCATTGTTGAGATCAGCATTAAACCAGGATTTCGCGGGGTTATTTTTTTGGAGCTTTAATTTGGCTGGGGCTATTTGGTCCAGAACTTCAATGATGGATTTGTTGTAATGTTCGGCAAGGTCGTTTGCGCTTTGAGAGGGAGGAGTAAGCTGAAGTTGTGCTTTGATCTTAGTCTCAAGATGGCCTGAAGGAATAAGGTGAAGATTTCTGGTTAATTTCCTGTGTTTGATGCTTTTAGGGGAGGGGGAAGGCGTGGCGCTGGCGATCGTGAAGAGGATAAGGTGGTGATCGGACCAGTCAATGGGGACAATGCGGGAAAGGGAAGCCAAATCTTTGCTTGTAATGATGGCGTCAAGTGTTCCCCCTTTGGAATGTGTTGGTGAATGGCAGAGTTGTATCAAGTCATTAATGTCGAGTAGGTCATTGAGGAGGTTAACCGCAGAATCATCCTTTTTGTTCCAATGGAGATTAAAGTCTCCCAGGAAGAGGTTTTTGGAGTTGGCCATCGAGGATTGGGTGAGGAGGTCGGACAGTTCCTCAACAAAGGAGAGATGGTCACCAGGGGGATGGTAGATATTATGTAGCCGGATAGGGGGAGAGCCCTGTACTCTAAGCTCAGCACTGATGTATTCAAAAGTAAGATGATCGGGGTTATGAATAAGTGAGAGTTGAAGTTCATCCTTGTAGATAATGGCAAGGCCCCCACCAATTTTGTCAAGTCTATCTTTCCTGAGAATGGAGTAACCCGGGGGAGCTAGTAGGTGAAGAATAGAGGAGGAGTGAGCATTGAGCCAGGTTTCCGTGAGAAATGCGATGTCTATGGCTTCACTAAGGATGGTTTCAGAGATTTCTGTTGCATGTCGGGCAGCCGAACGGCAGTTAATCAGCATGCAGCAGAGGGGTTTGGGGCTGTCTTTAGGGGGGGAGCAAGAATGAATAGTAGTGAGTTGTGAAGGGGGCCTGGGCGAGACCGGGGAGTGTGGAAGGCGGCCTCTCCCCAGAATCACAGGAATAGTTGAGCAAAGAGCAGGAGGGTCGGTCGTCTTGGAGATAGGGGGAGGGGCATTCTTGAGTTCCTGGGGGTCAGGAGAGGGGAGATGGCTCGGGCGTGGGCTGATCTCAGAGAACAGTTACTAAGAGGTAGTCCACATGAAGAATTATCACAAGCGGTAATACTCCCTTGCTGAGGGAGGGAGGAGTTGCATTGTGCGGAGTCAATGATGTCTGCGTTAATGAGGTGATTGCTAAGAGAGAGGGATTTAAAGTCTTGCCTGAGAGATGAGAGTTCCAATGCCAGGAATGAGAGGTGGAGTTCAATATTGAGAAGGGACTGGGTTAAAAGCGATAAGGGTGGGGTGGCAAGGAGGTCGGGGGGAGGGGGGCATGTTTCGTGTTAGTTGGGGAGGGAGGTCTAGGAGAAGGAAGTGGAGTGAACCCGGGTGGTGGACCAAGGTGGGTGTTCCAGAAGCAAGACTGAGGGCTAAATGTAGTGGGAAGACCCGCCTCAACGAGGGCCGTAAAGGTGTCATGAGATGAAGTGGGGGCGAGAGGGGGGTGAAGGAGGACGCCATCTTGGTTATGGGGGTGGAGGTCATTTAGATTGGAAGAGATTGGTGGCCAAAGAGGGGCAGTGGGGGGATTAGTGTGAAGGGGCAGGAAGGAGGGAGAAGGACGAAGGGAGTGTTTAGGATTGCATGAGGTAGGGTCAAGGGGAGGAGAGGGAGTTAGGGAGGCCGGGTGTGTTGTAGGAATGTCAGGAGAAGAAGGAGATATAGGCGAGGCGAGAGGAGAGGGGGTTTGGGAGGCTGGGTATAAAGTTGGAGTGTCAGGCGGAGGAGAGGATTCTAAGGGGGCAAGGGGACCATAAGTCTGGGATTGTGGGACTTCCAAGGTACTTGCTAGGTCAGGGAGCGGAGGGGTTGTTGCTACAGGGGGAGAGGACGAGAGGACTTCCTGAGGTTGTGAGGTTGAAGGGATATGGGCAGGTGTAGATATAAGGTAGGATAAAGTGCTAAAGTGTTGTTCAAAGATAGTGAGGTGGTTTTCAGAGGCTTGTATTAGGATATTCCCGGATTTAAAAATAGAGATGTCAATTTCGCCTAGAAAAGTGGCGGAAGGGGTGGTAGACAATTTTACACCGTAGGGAATTTTGCAAGATTTTGTTATGGGGAGGTGATGTAGAAAGATGCTTTTCCATTTAGAGGGGCGTTTGGAGTAAAAGATGTAGTTGGTTTTAATAATGGAGGTGAGGCTAAGATAATTATCTACAAATAAGGTTTCTTGGTGACTTATTAATAGTTTGTGTTTAAAATTCTTCTTCGCATTTTTAGATAGGTTGGGTGGGTAAAGGATGGTCCAGGAGTTGGGGCCAAGTTTAGCGATGAGTGAATCCGGTGGTGCAAAGGTATGATTGAGGGGAGGCATGGTCGGTCGACTCAAGAGATCTGGGGGAGAGGGAAGGTTGAGAGGGAAGGGGAATTGGAGGGGAGGCACTGAGAGGGGGGAGAATGGTAAGGGGTGACGGGGGAGAAGTCAGTGAGTGAGAAATAAGCCCCAAACGCGGCTGAAGTATTCGAATCAAAATCCACTTCAGCCCAGTGCTGTAGGCGAGCAGGGAATGGAAGTACCCCGGTAGGGGAGATCAAATAATAGAGTGGAATAGGAGAAGGAAGGGACACGTAGGGGGGAGGGAAACAATGAGAGGGAACAGTTCGATATAGTACTAAGGTGCAAAGTGGGAGATGCGATTGTGGGGGCAATTTAGTAGCCGGCCATTCGACATTCAAGGATATGAATCATAAAAGGATGAGAGAGGTCTGGTCTCAGGTCAGGCAGTTGTCGCAGCTCAGAGTAACGTACGGAAAAACTAGCAGCAGGCTGAGGCACAAATTGAAATCTAGAGACATCAAACTGAGGTAGATCAAATTGGGTGCAGTTAGTGCCGTTGGTTCAATACATCTTTTCGCGATTCATGGAAACATTTAAAATATGAGAGCATCGCAATGAGGTAGATCAGTTTGTAAGCACATAGCACCTTAGGTTAAAAACATCTAGTAGTCAAACCCAGAAAATTTACAGATTGCCTAGCAGTAAGCGAGGGAACACTTAAATTACACAGTCGTCAAAATGAGGTAGATAAATTTTGTGAGCGCCTAGCGCACTAAGTTAAAACATCTTGGGGTAGCTCTGAATAAAATACAAGGTGTCTAGCAGCAGAAAAAGAGATGATTGAAATGTAAAAGCAACACAATGAGGTAAATCAGTATTAGTGCACGTGATACAAATAGTGGAAAGAGAAACGACTAAAATCTAAGATAAAATATAAAATTATGGGAGCGTGTTGCGCAGGTGGATAAATTTGGGCGAGCATAGAACAAAAAGAATAATAACAATGCTACAGCTGTTCTGGCTGGGTCATAGGATGGTCATTCAGCCACGGAAGACACTAAATGGAATTTGGAGGGACCCGAAATTGACAATATAGTTAATGAGTGGGCATCATGTACATCTATATAAAATGAAGACAGGGAGAAGTGAGATGAAACATGCAGCAATAATAGAGTGGATAGGGGTTTACTGCAGAGATTCAGTCTCCCATTATGGAAGCATACATGTCGAGTAATAAGAGGCAGTATGGGTAGAAAACCCTGATGTAATAAGTGTATAGAGTCACACCACAGGCTGCGAACGCAATAAAAAGGGGGGATACAGTGACTAATGTAATGTGAGCAAAATATAGTAGGTTTTCCTCTCGAAGGGCTCCATTACAGGATGGCCACCCCAGGGGGGGGGGTGGGGAGGGTCCTTTCTCAAATTCTATGCTCTCAGGAGTCTCAAGACCAGGGGGGCGTCAACTCCAGGGCTGGGGAAGGCGGAGAAAATGTTGACCCTATGGCCTCAAAAAACCAAAATGGGGGCCGAAATCAAAGGACCTCTATTCAGTCCGGGCCCCAAGGTGCCAGATAAGTCCTTCGAATGGTAACACAAAAATAGGAATGTTTCATTCACAATCTGTGCATGTGGTCCTGTCCCGAACGCCAGTCGTCATAAAGAGGCATCAGTGGGGGGGGGGAGACGTTGCAGGGGACCACTGCTAAACCTCCCCCGGACCGCAGAAAGGCGCCTCCAGATTACCTCAGAAAGGCAGCTCCAGATTACCTCACGTCCAGACCAAAACGGGGCTGCAAGGGCGTCAACACCGAGCCCAAGCAACTCGGGATTTGTTGTCTTTGCGGCAGTCAATGACCCCGCCGTGTTCAAGAAATACTCATCTGTTGATCCGGCAGGGTGGGGGGAAGAACGTTTAGAGATATCCCCCATCAGAGTTTCATGCAAAGGAATTCCGTGAACCAGTATCTCCGTGGTGCAATCCCAGCGGTTACCAGTCAGGCGTGAGGATAGGCGCAGACTCGATAGGCTCACTGAGACAGTCCCAGCAGTTGTAGCAAGGCTCTGTACTGCTGCACTTCACACGAGTACCCCAAGGAGATCCGTCCAGGCTGGGGGCGGTGAGTTCCGACCCAGCAGGCTCCAAGAGACCGTTCACGCCGGCACACTGCCGCTCCAATCCAGGCGGTCCTTCGTCTGGCGTGAGAAAAAGGGCAAGCCTCCGTAGGTTCTAGCGGGCAGTCCCGGGCTGCTGTTCGTCCCTCGAAGTCCCAAGGAGTTCAGACCAGGCTGGGAGCGGCGATTTCAATCCAGGGTGAGAGCGGAGGAGCGGAGGAGCATCGGAGAAGAAACACCCATCAAGCGCCGATGAACCCCACCATTCAGGTAGGGCAACCTTGAGAGTCGGTCTGATATAGGGTGATTGCGGTGGGTCAGAGGCGGGGTTACCCGGGGATTTAAACCGAAAACGGTGATCCCCAACCCGGGAGCTCCGGTAGAGAGCTCCTACTTGGCGGCCATCTTGGACAATGGACATCATGAAATTGTGTGGTGTGGAGTGGATTTGTGTAGTGGAATTTTCTGGCATGGTGTGCTGTGGAATGATGTGGATAGTATTTATGTGGTACTGAGTGTACAGGAATTATGTTGGGTTTGTGTGTTATGGATTGTAAATATGTTGAATGGTATTTTGTGTTTTGAAGTGGTATGTAGTGGAGGTTAATTATGTGGTGTGCTGATGAATTTGCGTAGGAAGGAACACACATAAATAAAAGAGTAAGACCATACGTAAAGGGGGCAGTCTGCGGGGCAGAGGGGCGATAAGAAAACCTGTATTTACACTAACAAAATTGTAAATGCTATATGTACCAGAATGCAATTGCACGCTGTTATCGTTGGGTACCACGCTATTCAGGAGCTCTGAAGCCTCAACACTGGTGACGTCTGGAAATTGACTATTAATCAGTTACAACAAAGGAACTTTCCACCTTGATATTTGAGCAGGGGTGAATAGTTTTCCACTAGCTCCAGGCCCAAGACAACAGGTTGAAACACCGTAAAGCTAATTTTCAACTGATACTAGAGCAATACTCTCGATGAGGGAAGAGATCTTAAATCTGACAAACAGCACTGATGTTATTTGTGTTCAAAGCTGCAAAATGCCCGAAATGAATAGAGATGCATCATGTGTCTGTGGCAGACAGAATCCCAACCTGCACACGAAATATCCAGATTCATCAATCTCCAAACTTCCAGATATGATTTTTAACTGTGTTAAAACGACCCTTTTCAAACTCCCCCACAGAAAACGGACACTACAAGCAATGGGGCCGGGTTTTGAAATTTCCAACAATGAAAGTCTATTAGTTCTTAGAGGTTGCACTGTTGCTACCTTAAAGGGTCCATCCAGTGTATAGAAAAAGCAGTTCCCTTTAGCCAGTCCCGCATCACTGACCATCACTAACAATACACATTTTGGAACATTGCTTTGCTTGATAGTGTTTGCTTGGGTTTTAAGATCTATTGTGTCATTCTTGACCAGGTAGCTAGCTCCCTTAAAAAACTGTAAGAATTTGAACAGGGCTAGAATAACACTTTTAGCAGTTGTCTGAGCCAGGGTGTTTTGTGAATTCCAGTGGTCTTTAGAGAACAAAATGCAGGCTCGAGACTGGCCTATGAACCTTATTCAGAACCTGGTGGAGTTCGGAGTAAGGGATAGCCTACATTGTGATGCAATGGACCCGTGTGGCTAAGTTGCTAAATGTGAACAAGAGAGACATGGGCTTTAATTCAGAGTCAGCATGTTATGTAGTTATGTAACAGTGAATAAATGTATTAATCTCCCTGTGCCTACTTCGCATATTTAGCCTATTGACCAAAACTGGGTGTTTCAGGAATGTGCTAAGTTTTGCCAACAAGAACTATATGAGTAATAAATGAGTGATACAAAATATATATTTACTGTTTGAAAACTGTCTAAAACAAACTCTGCAATTAAGTCAGCCTATGAAGAACCTCAAAGGATGACTGCATCTGAAGTTACATCGTTGTCTGGAAAAGGAGATCTCTAATTTGTGTTAATCCGTTATGAGCTTTTTTCACAGTTATGTTTTTAGTTACTAGAACATGTTAAATTGACATAAAATTAGCCTTGCTGTCAAATGGTCAGACAATGAAAACATAAAACACGTGATGGACGACATAAGGTGGGAATGAGAAAAACTATTGAGATAAAAATAGATCTTGGTAATTTAAATTCATATCTCTTTTCCTTCAGCTGATCATGCTCTGAAATTCAAACAAGCAAATTCGTGCTTCTATTAAAGATACTGTGAGAAAAATAACTTGTATGGAGGAAGCACAAGTGAAAGGAGAAAATCCACACAAAAGTGGCAACAGCTAAAGTTAGTTTCTTCTTCTGCAAGTGCCAATTATAAAGCCTAGGATTTCACATTCTGTCCCGGACTCCTTTCGTGTTCATGCAAAAGATTTGCCATAAATGGCCCTTCGCCCTAATTTAAGTCAAATTTCATAAATAGGGCACATTTTATAATTTGAATCCAACTTTGCATAGTCACAACACTTTTGGAATCCTCCATTTTTTTTGTTGCAGATTTATATAGCGCGAACTCGACCCGAAGGTATTGGAGCGCTTTACATGAGCACCAGTTACGTTACACAAGGACACATTCCATTGGTGCGTTCCTGTGTACTGAAGCAGGCATTTCCACTTACATGCCTTCAAATGTGCAAAAGGGAACGCTTATGCCTGGGATAAAGGCACTGCAAAGAACAGCACAGAAATGACAGTGCATTATTTTGCAACAGCACAAGAGTTTCGAATTGTTCTTCAGCTATTGTGTGACTTTATTGACCTCCTTGCAAAAGGAACCCGGAAGGCTAATGCGGTAATTGTGGGAGATGTCAAGTAATCTGTCATGCGTGCACCTACAGCGGAACTGCAATTCATCTTCTAATCTGTTTAGTAATATTTCTTCGCTGCTAATTATTTAACACGTTGCATTAGAGACCAGAAATTGGGATATTTATGACTTCCCTATTGATGTGTTTACATCCTTGAACAATTTTGGGATTTTAAAAGTGAAGGGTGAACCCAAGCTCCTTGAAACAAATAGTCACACTATTTAACAGATGTAATTTAAAAAAGAAGAGTACAGCAGGAATGAAAGGCACAAATAAGTTGTGGGACCCGCTTCTTACCTGTTTATTTTCTCCGCCACCACAAGCTCCAGGATTCCTCACGGCGCGCGGCTGCTTGCATCACCGCATTGCGCCAGGAGGCGCCATAAAACCGTCCGCGGGCTCCTGCAGTGCGGGACATGCTTCTTACCTGTTTGTTTTCTCCGCCACCACAAGCTCCAGGACTCCTCGCGGCGCGCGGCCGCTTGCATCACCGCATTGTGCCAGGAGGCGCCTTAAAACCGGCCGCGGGCTCCCGCAACGCGGGAGGTGCACGGACGGGCACGGGCCAAGCCCGGGCTAAGGGCGGGCCCATCTGCGCCCGTCTGCGGCAGGACAAGGCTAGGCTGGGCCACCCCCTTGGCTCTACGGGAGCGGCTAAGTACTGGTAAGAAAAGAAAAAATGTATTCCCATTGTGAACAAACCTAATCGTGGGATAATGGGTAAAAGGAAATTACTGCCCATTACTGGGAAGTTGCCTATGAAAAACGCACTGTTAGACCTGGCATCCTTGGCGTGGGTCTCCCTTCCATTTTTTCGTAATGCCTCCACTGTTGCCGATATGTTTTTGCTGGACTATATGCTCATGGGCACTTTGCCGCTGCTAATCAGTGCCAAAGTGCAAGTGCTCCCTATCGTTAATTGATGTAAGTATTAGTGACTCCATGATTGGATGATTGGTTTACTTGTCAGTCCCTAGTACCGTGCACTGAGTGTGCCCAGGGCTTGTAAATCCAATGCCGCTGGTGGGCTTGCAGCACGGGTTGTGCCACCCACAGAAGCGGCTTGTAAAATGTGTCTCAGGCCTGCCATCGCAGAGCCTGTGTGCAGCCTAGGGCTGCCATGTCGACTTGGTGAGTACACCCACTTGCCAGTCCCTAAACCTTCCCTTTACTGCATGTTGGTCACCCCTAAAGTAGGCCCTAGGGCAGGGTGCATTGTAAGTATAAGGTAGGACATGCCCTGGTGTGTGTGGCATGTCCTAATAGTGAATTACAGCCATTTTCGTTTTTCACTATTGCAAGGCTACCTGCTCCCCATAGGCCAGAATGGGCAGACTGACTATTACACCTTATAGTCAGGACTGACCCAGGGAACATGGTAGAAAAACGAATTTAGCATGCCTGAACTCAGGATGATAAAATACATCTTTTAGTGAAGTTGGTTTTAACATTCTGTGTTTGAAAATACCACTTTTAGAAAGTGGGTATTTTCTTGCCTAACTATCCAAGCCTGCCTCTGCTAGGTTGTGTATTCCTTGTCTGGAGATTGAGTGACAGGGGCTGGGGGTGGCTACGGGAGACAGGGTGAGTCAGCGCAGGGCTGAATAGAAAGATCTGCATCCAGAGTGGAGGGAGGAGTTGCACCTGGGTCTGAATAGGGCTGTGCCTGCCTTCCACAATGCTGGCTCCACCTCCTGCCGGGCGGCTGAGCACTCTGCTCCACATTCTGAAAGGAAAGAAGGAGTCAGAAAAACAAAGTGCTCCAGGACTGACCAGAACTGGTTTTGGACTAGGCAGAGGCCTCTCTGCCTCCAGAGAACAAAGAGAATCAGGGTATAAGAGGGGCACCCAGACCCCAGGGAGATTAGATCACTTTTGGGAACAAGAAGAAACCTTTGCTGAGGAGCGGAACCAAGAAGAAACTGAGGAGAGACTATCCCTAAGCCTGAAGTGCTGCTTGGGGGATTGGCCTGCAGTGGTTTGCCTGACTGCCAAAGAAAGGAGAAAGGAACTTTTGCTTTGCTGTTACTTTCATCAACTTGTGAAGGATCTCCAAGGGCTTGGAAGAGAGCTTGCCCCCTGACCGAAGTCCCAGGACCATTGGACTTCACCCCTTTGTGAATTGCTGCTGGAAACTCTGTTTCAGTGGCTGCAGAGGTAGGGAGCTGTGACCGACTCTCACGACCGACTCGGTGTCCTGTAAGCACCGCATCGAAGCACCGTCTCGCCCTGCAACGCCCGGCCCGGGTCTCACCGACTCCGTCAACGAGCCGCTGCCTGCACCGCATCGAGGGACAACGCGTCCTGCAACGCTTCGCTACGCTGAATCGAACTGGTCCGACCGACACGGTCACTGCTGCTGAGTTCGAGTCCTGTGACCGCACCGGAGTTGGGCACCGCTCGCAAGCTTTGCGACGCACCGCCCGACTCGCACCGCTGTCCGGACTGATCGACGCCAGCTCCTGAATCCGGCTCCGTCGCCGCACCGCAACCTGCCAGCACCGCATCGAAGCACCGTCTCGCCCTGCAACGCACGGCCCTGGTCTCACCGACTCCGTCTCGACGACGTCAACGAGCCGCTGCCTGCACCGCATCGAGGGACAACGCGTCCTGCAACGCTTCCATTTTTGCATCGCGACCGCGACGAACAGCCATCCGGCTCGCATGCCCGTGCCTGCCGCTTCAAGTAAAAGGTACTGTGACCGAGTCTGTCTACGCTGTGTTGGCCCGTCTCGACGCGGTCAGCTGGATTTGTTAGACTCTGTTTGTTCTCAACATCGCCGTAGCCGGAGGAGGCTACCGACTCGCACAGAACCTTGAATTAAGCCTTTTTGATCAGAACTAAGCATTCTTAACAGTATTGTGGATTATTTTTGTCGTTTATGGTCTTGTGATAAATCTATATAAAGTATACCTATTTTTATAAATATATAACCTGTGTGGTGTCCGTTTGTAGTGTTGTCACTTGATTACTGTATGTGTTCACAAATGCTTTACACACTGCCTCTGAACTAAGCCTGTCTGCTCGTGCCTAGCTACCAAGAGGGTGAGCAGGGGTTATTTCAGGAGTGTACCTACTTTCCCTGACTAGACTCAAGGGTCCCTATTTGGACAAAGGTACATACCTCTGCCAACTAGAGACCCCCAAATCTAACATTGGTGGTCAGCGGTGAGGATTCTGGACTTGCATTTGTGACTCATGTACAGTGATTGGTGAACACTACTTAGTGAGTGCAGACCAAAACGCAACCACATACTTCTATAGCATTTTTTCTGGGATTTTCTATTTTTGCAAATGCCAAGCTCAGTCGCTATGGAGAAACCAGCATTAGTAGCCTCTGTTGAGTGTGATTGGGAAGAAGAGAGGCTAGAATGCTACACCCTTAAGCAGCTCAGGCAATTCTGCAAAAAGTTTAAAGTGTCCATGACCGGGCTCTCCAGGAAGGAGGACCTCCAAAAGGCGCTGAGGGCCTGGGTCGAATCAAGGAGTGCCCCCGTGGAGGGGGCTGAGAATGCAGAAGGGCAGCTGGAGGGGCTATTGGGTCTAGGGGCTAGAAGACCACCTTCCCCAGTAGGTAGCAGTGTTTCTGCCAGAGGACTGTCTCCAGAGGAGTTGGAGGACAGGAAGGAGAGTAGGATGCACGAAATGCAGATGACCAAGCTCAAGCTGAATGGGCAGTTAGAATTCGAAATGCAAACTAGGAAATTAGCCCTAGAGGAAAAGAAAATGCAGTTTGAACATGAGAAAGTTTTGAGGGAGTTGGAATTGAAGGCCAAGAGCTTAGAGATTACTCCCTCTGGTGGCAGTGTACCGCCTGTGCCTGTTGAAGCTAGGGTGTATATTCCCAAAGATGTGGTGAAGGAGTTTTTTAAAAATGATGACATAGGGCAGTGGTTCAAAGCCTATGAGGTAGCCATGTCTTCCCACCGGGTCCCTGAGAAGGATTGGGGAGCGGGGTTGTGGGGACGGTTCCTCAGTGAAGGGCGGGATACCTTGTTGGATTTGCCCTCTGAAGTCTATAATTCGTACAGCCACATGAAGGATGCCTTAATGACTAGGTATGGGTTGACCCCTGAGCTTTATAGGCAAAGGTTCAGGAACTGTAGTAAGATTGAAAGCAGTACCTGGGTTGAATATGTGACCTTCTTTTGCAGAGCCTTGGATGGTTGGGTAAAGGGTAGCAAAGCAACTGATTTTCAGGCGCTCTTTGATTTGATTGCCTGGGAGCACTTGTCCGGTAATAGTTTTCCTGAGCTACGCCAGCACCTGATTGACAGTAAGCTGACTAACCCTAGGCAGCTTGCTGAGGAGGCGGACCGCTGGGTGAGTACCCGGGTCCACAAGGGTCACGTGGGAGACTCCGCCAAGGGTGGGCAGGGTCCCCAGCAGAAGAGTGGGGGGCAAGGGTAAACAGAAGGAGTTCCATAAAGGGCCCCAAAGTAAACCCCAAGGGAACCAAGGGAAAGGTTCCCAGCCTCCCCCTGAGAAGAAGCCAGTGGCCCCGACAGGCCCCCCTGTTCACCAGGGACCACTGGTATGTTACAAGTGTGGCGCCCCTGGCCACAAGGCAAACGATCCTCGTTGCCCTTTGCATGGAAAACCAGCACCCACGAGTGCAGTCCCCCGGCAGTTGGCTAGTGTAGCCCTGGGGGAGGAGTTGGGTGCCCAAGGTGGGGGGATCCCACAGTGTTTTCCCTTGTCTCATTAGGAGACTCTGAGATGGTCCCTAGGACCCCGCTGCCTGAGAACACTAAGAAATACAGGCAGTGGGTGACCATCAATGGCCATAGGGTGGAGGCTCTGAGAGACACAGGAGCCAGTGTGACAGCTGTCAAGTGTCACCTAGTGTCTAAAGAGCAGGTTATCCCTGATGCATTCTATCCGGTTGTTGCCGCTGACAACACAGAGAGTCACTGCAAGGTGGCTGAGGTTCCCTTTGAGTGGGGGGGGGTCTCAGGTACTCTTCAAGTAGCTGTGAGGCCAGCCATGCCTGTTGACTGTTTGTTAGGGAACGATTTGGAGAGCTCACCTTGGGCTAAGGTGGAGCGGAGTGCGCATTTAGAAATGTTGGGCTTGCCTGATTGGGCATGTGTGACCACCCGGTCAATGGCAGCTAAAGGTGTTCAAGAGGACCTGGAGCCTGAGAAGGAGGCCCAGGTGCCGGCCGGAGGGTGAGGAGGCAGGGGGCGCGGGAAACCGGCCCCCGAAGTTCCCACGGTCCAGGAGGAGGCAGACCCTGAGGGGATGCCCTGGAGCCTACAGGGGAACAGGTAGCTGAACTGGGGGACCTACCTGAGCTGACCCATTGGCAGCAAGAAGGAGGACCCTCCAGGGAAGAGTTCTGCGAGGAGCAGAACGCATGCCCCTCTCTCGTGGGTCTGAGGCAACAGGCCACAGACCAGGCAGCAGGTGATCAGTCTGGATCACATTGGGTTTACTGGGAGAATGGTCTCCTGTATTCAGAGCCTAAGGTTGCTGAGCCTGGGTCAGCCCGTGTGCTGGTGGTACCCCAGCGCTTCAGAGCCTTCCTACTGGGGTTGGCTCATGATGTACCGTTAGCGGGACATCTGGGGCAGGACAAGACCTTTGACAGGCTTGTTACCCATTTCTATTGGCCCCAGATGCGCAGGAGTGCCGCCACTCACTGCAGGACATGCCAGACTTGCCAGGCAAGTGGAAAGAGTGGGAGGAAGCACAAGGCTCCTCTCCAGCCATTCCCTGTGGTCAGCACCCCCTTTGAACGGGTGGGTATTGACATTGTGGGGCCACTGGACCCCAAGACAGCCATGGGCAACAGGTTTATCCTGGTCTTGGTGGACCATGCCACCCGGTACCCTGAAGCCATCCCTCTGAGGACAGTGACAGCCCCCGTGGTGGGACGGGCACTGATGGGAATTTTCTCACGTGTGGGATTCCCTCAAGAGGTGGTGTCTGACAGAGGTACCAACTTCGTGTCCAAGTACATGAAGTCCCTGTGGCAGGAGTGCGGTGTAACTTACAAGTTCACCACTCCTTACCACCCTCAAGGAAATGGTCTGGTTGAGAGATTCAACCGGACCCTTAAGAGGCATGATTATGGGTCTGGAAGAACCCATGAGGCGTAAATGGGACGTCCTCTTACCATGCCTGTTGTTTGCATACCGGGAGGTGCCACAGAAGTCTCTAGGGTTCAGTCCCTTTGAGCTCCTCTATGGACACCCGGTGCGAGGACCTCTGAGTTTGGTCAAGGAAGGCTGGGAGCAATCTCCCAGGAAACCTCCCCAGGATGTATACAGTTACATGCTGGCCTTCAGGAACCAGACTAGGCGTTTCAGAGAACTTGCTGAGGCAAATCTGGAAGCCAGCCAGGAGGAGATGAAGCGGTGGTACGACCAGAATGCCACTCTGGTAGAGCTTCAGCCTGGTCAGAAAGTGTGGGTCATGGCCCCGGTGGAGCCTTGTGCGCTCTAGGACAGGTGGACCGGCCCTTTTACGGTGGTGGAGCGCAAGAGTCCAGTTACCTATTTGGTGGACTTGCAGTCTCCCAGGAACCCCTTGCGGGTCCTGTATGTGAACCGCCTGAAGCCCCACTTGGAGAGGTCCCAAGTGGGCATGCTCTAGCTACAGATGATGGAATGGAGGAGGAGACCGAGCCTCTTCCTGACCTCCTGTCAGCCCGAGAGCAAGATGGATCAGTGGAGGGAGTAAACCTCTCTACCTCCCTGACACCTGAGCAGCAGGGTGACTGTCGCCAACTGTTGGGACAGTTCCCTGACCTGTTCTCCCTGGTTCCCAGTGTCACTCATTGGTGCGTCCATGAGGTGGACACTGGGGACAGTCTTCCTGTGAAGCACAAGGCTTACAGGGTGACTGACAGGGTCAGAGCCTGCATCAAGGAGGAGGTCTCCAAGATGTTTGCGCTAGGGGTGATTGAGTCCTCTAACAGCCCTTGGGCCAGCCCCGTGGTCTTGGTTCCAAAGGCTGCCGCGCCTGGTCCCACACCAGAACTCCGGTTCTGTGTGGACTACAGGGGACTCAATTCCGTCACCAGGACTGACGCCCACCCCATCCCCAGAGCTGATGAGCTCATAGATCGGTTAGGGGCTGCGCGGTACCTCAGCACGTTTGACTTAACGTCTGGGTACTGGCAGATCGCCTTGACTGATGGGGCAAAAGAGAGGTCAGCTTTCTCCACACCAGATGGGCACTACCAGTTCCGGGTGATGCCCTTTGGGATGAAGAATGCCCCTGCCACCTTTCAGAGGTTGGTCAACCAGGTGTTGGTTGGACTGGAGGATTTCAGTGCCGCCTACCTGGATGACATCGCAGTGTTCAGTGCCAGTTGGGAAGAACATCTGCGTCACCTCTGGGAAGTGTTGATGGCGCTGCGGAGGGCAGGCCTCACAATCAAGGCGAGTAAGTGCCAGATTGGGCAGGGTTCTGTGGTGTACTTGGGACACCAGGTTGGGAGCGGCCAGGTGGCGCCCCTCCAACCGAAAATTGATACCATTCTGGCTTGGGAGCCCCCAAGACCCAGACAGAGGTGAGAGCCTTCCTAGGACTCACCGGGTATTACCGGAGATTCGTCAAGGGGTATGGCAGCATTGTTGCCCCCTTGACAGAGCTGACTTCCAAGAAGCAGCCCAGGAAAGTGATTTGGACTGACGCCTGTCAAAAAGCTTTTGACACCTTGAAGACTGCCATGTGCACGGCGCCTGTGCTCCAGGCACCCAACTTCTCCAATGAGTTCATCATTCAGACGGACGCTTCAGAGCATGGTGTAGGGGCTGTTCTATCACAGATCAATGAGGAGGGCCTAGACCAACCTGTAGCCTTCATCAGTAGGAGGTTACTTCCCGGGAACAGAGATGGAGTGCTATTGAGCGTGAGGCATTTGCTGTGGTCTGGGCACTGAAGAAGCTGAGACCATACCTGTTTGGGACTCACTTCCGGGTTCAGACAGACCACAGGCCCCTCAGATGGTTGATGCAGATGAGGGGTGAGAATCCAAAGCTGTTGAGGTGGTCCATTTCCTACAGGGGATGGACTTTACGGTGGAACACCGCCCTGGTACAGAACACGCCAATGCTGATGGACTGTCCAGATTTTTCCGCCTTAGCGATGAGAACTCCCTAGGGGTAGGATAGTTCTCCCCACATTTCAGCTGGAGGGGACACGTGTTAGACCTGGCATCCTTGGCGTAGGTCTCCCTTCCATTTTTTCGTAATGCCTCCACTGTTGCCGATATGTTTTTGCTGGACTAGATGCTCATGGGCACTTTGCCGCTGCTAATCAGTGCCAAAGTGCAAGTGCTCCCTATCGTTAATTGATGTATTAGTGACTCCATGATTGGATGATTGGTTTACTTGTCAGTCCCTAGTACCGTGCACTGAGTGTGCCCAGGGCTTGTAAATCCAATGCCGCTGGTGGGCTTGCAGCACGGGTTGTGCCACCCACAGAAGCGGCTTGTAAAATGTGGCTCAGGCCTGCCATCGCAGAGCCTGTGTGCAGCCTAGGGCTGCCATGTCGACTTGGTGAGTACACCCACTTGCCAGTCCCTAAACCTTCCCTTTACTGCATGTTGGTCACCCCTAAAGTAGGCCCTAGGGCAGGGTGCATTGTAAGTATAAGGTAGGACATGCCCTGGTGTGTGTGGCATGTCCTAATAGTGAGTTACAGCCATTTTCGTTTTTCACTATTGCAAGGCTACCTGCTCCCCATAGGCCAGAATGGACAGACTGACTATTACACCTTATAGTCAGGACTGACCCAGGGAACATGGTAGAAAAACGAATTTAGTATGCCTGAACTCAGGATGATAAAATACATCTTTTAGTGAAGTTGGTTTTAACATTCTGTGTTTGAAAATACCACTTTTAGAAAGTGGGTATTTTCTTGCCTAACTATCCAAGCCTGCCTCTGCTAGGTTGTGTATTCCTTGTCTGGAGATTGAGTGACAGGGGCTGGGGGTGGCTACGGGAGACAGGGTGAGTCAGCGCAGGGCTGAATAGAAAGATCTGCATCCAGAGTGGAGGGAGGAGTTGCACCTGGGTCTGAATAGGGCTGTGCCTGCCTTCCACAATGCTGGCTCCACCTCCTGCCGGGCAGCTGAGCACTCTGCCCCACATTCTGAAAGGAAAGAAGGAGTCAGAAAAACAAAGTGCTCCAGGACTGACCAGAACTGGTTTTGGACTAGGCAGAGGCCTCTCTGCCTCCAGAGAACAAAGAGAATCAGGGTATAAGAGGGGCACCCAGACCCCAGGGAGATTAGATCACTTTTGGGAACAAGAAGAAACCTTTGCTGAGGAGCGGAACCAAGAAGAAACTGAGGAGAGACTATCCCTAAGCCTGAAGTGCTGCTTGGGGGATTGGCCTGCAGTGGTTTGCCTGACTGCCAAAGAAAGGAGAAAGGAACTTTTGCTTTGCTGTTACTTTCATCAACTTGTGAAGGATCTCCAAGGGCTTGGAAGAGAGCTTGCCCCCTGACCGAAGTCCCAGGACCATTGGACTTCACCCCCTTTGTGAATTGCTGCTGGAAACTCTGTTTCAGTGGCTGCAGAGGTAGGGAGCTGTGACCGACTCTCACGACCGACTCGGTGTCCTGTAAGCACCGCATCGAAGCACCGTCTCGCCCTGCAACGCCCGGCCCGGGTCTCACCGACTCCGTCAACGAGCCGCTGCCTGCACCGCATCGAGGGACAACGCGTCCTGCAACGCTTCACTACGCTGAATCGAACTGGTCCGACCGACACGGTCACTGCTGCTGAGTTCGAGTCCTGTGACCGCACCGGAGTTGGGCACCGCTCGCACGCTTTGCGACGCACCGCCCGACTCGCACCGCTGTCCGGACTGATCGACGCCAGCTCCTGAATCCGGCTCCGTCACCGCACCACAACCTGCCAGCACCGCATCGAAGCACCGTCTCGCCCTGCAACGCACGGCCCTGGTCTCACCGACGTCAACGAGCCGCTGCCTGCACCGCATCGAGGGACAACGCGTCCTGCAACGCTTCCATTTTTGCATCGCGACCGCGACGAACAGCCATCCGGCTCGCACGCCCGTGCCTGCCGCTTCAAGTAAAAGGTACTGTGACCGAGTCTGTCTACGCTGTGTTGGCCCGTCTCGACGCGGTCAGCTGGATTTGTTAGACTCTGTTTGTTCTCAACATCGCCGTAGCCGGAGGAGGCTACCGACTCGCACAGAACCTTGAATTAAGCCTTTTTGATCAGAACTAAGCATTCTTAACAGTATCGTGGATTATTTTTGTCGTTTATGGTCTTGTGATAAATCTATATAAAGTATACCTATTTTTATAAATATATAACCTGTGTGGTGTCCGTTTGTAGTGTTGTCACTTGATTACTGTATGTGTTCACAAATGCTTTACACACTGCCTCTGAACTAAGCCTGTCTGCTCGTGCCAAGCTACCAAGAGGGTGAGCAGGGGTTATTTCAGGAGTGTACCTACTTTCCCTGACTAGACTCAAGGGTCCCTATTTGGACAAAGGTACATACCTCTGCCAACTAGAGACCCCCAAATCTAACACGCACCTATCACTAAATATATGAAAAACGCTATGGGGTTGATCAATAATGAGATTACACAAGTTGAGGAGCGATTGGCGGCAACAAAAACGGCACTGGATGCTGCACTAAAAGAGACTGGATCAGAGTGTGGGCCAGAATTATTAGTGAGAACTGGTACTGAAAAAGAATCGGTTACCGAGGCAATAAGTCCTTGCGCTAATAAAGAGGTTAATATTTCTAGAATGGTTAACCCCTGTATCTTAACGACCCCTCTGGATATATCAGTACTATCTAATAACTCAAGACATGGTTTCCCCACCTGCCAAAAAGTCGAAACAACAATCACAGACAACTACCGCACCTTTAGTAAAACAGATAGTAGACGATAAAGTTAAGCCACAGAAAGGGAAAAAAAACCAGGGGTGGCAAAAGGCGCGGGGGCCCGTGATACTACGAACCATATGCAAAATGTGCAAAACTTTGAATCGCTTTTTAAAAAACTGCATGGCAAAATCGACAATATTGAGCGACGCTTGATGTCGGAAATCAAACTAGTGCAAAAGGACGTTATCTATTTAACAGATTTGGTCACAGAACTATTACCATTAAAATCCACGCACAAGGCAACCTCTGCAAGCAAATCATTTGAGAGGTTAAAGGAAGGACTAAGTCCCCCAGTCACCATTGGCAAAATCCATCCGAAGCCGATATTACCATCAAAGGATCGCCCTAACACACAATTTGTGGCAGAATCCAGGGCTACCGAAGTTAGTAACATCAATACCTCAAGTATTGGAGATGCTAATCAAGGGAATAAAGTGAGCCGGATTTCACAATCCACGAACTTTAGCGAGGTCTCACTCCATCTACCACCCCAGGCAACTCCTTACTTCATTGTCCTGAAAAATGTGGATAACATTACGGAGTCATGGGAGACTTTGAAAAACCAGGTTGTGCACTGGTTTTCTTCAAAGACTAATTTTGGTATTAATTTATTACAGCAGAACATTATAATGATAAGAAGAGTGAACTGGGTGGGCAGTACTATAAAATCATGTCAGAGAGACTGCGTAGTTGTGAATTTCCGAAGCAGGGAGTTGGTGGGGTCCCTGATAGAAGAACTTTCAAACAAATTCGCCGAGCCTTTTTTCCAACAGGATGAGTCCATAATTGCTGTCCCACTTGGATATTTTTGTAGGCCTAGAAATGAGTTCATATATAGTAAAGTGAGCACACTTCACAGTTACGACCCATTTTCGATCAATACCTCACATAACAGGTATGCTCCCCTAAGAGGTTGTAGTGAATCAGATTGACAGAGGGAGGATGCTGGTCGAGCATTAGTCTGTATTAAGGACTACATTCCAACCGGTAACACAAAAAAAGCTGTCACCGGCCTACCAACACAGGGGCTTTTAAACATGTCCTGGAATGTTGCAGGGGTAAAAAAATAAGTTAAAAAATGGGGAATGGCTAAAAATGATGCAGGATTGCGCCATCATTTTGATGCAAGAAACCTGCCATACTGAACCTTTCTTTATTAATGGATTCAAAATGATTTCTACACAAGCCATTCCGTCTAGTGTGGGGAGAGCCAAAGGCAGATTAGCTACCTTAATTTCAGTAACCTCACCACTTACACTAGGGAGAGTTTATACCTCTTCACAGTTCTATCAGTTTTTATATTTTTGTTCCGAAGGGAAACAGTCTATTATTGTAATCAATTTTTATAACACTATTTTTGATAGTTCAAGACATAGGGTAATTAAGACTTTAGAAGAAGAATTGGATGATTTCTTAAAGGGGGTGGGGGTGATTACTTACTCATTTGGGCTGGTGATTTTAATTGTGAAAAGTGTAAAACCTTAGCTGGAGAACAATGTGGACATTGCGACCAATTTGGCGACCCAATCCTTCACTTTCCACATAATACCTACGGGGAAGCAATCAATTCTACTATTTATAGATACAACCTAGAAATCATGGAGCCGGGTGAACATGATGGAGAGATAATTACCCAAACATATGTAGGGGCAAGATCCTCCTCGAATATTGACCATATTATTGTATCAGGGAATTGCAAGGGCCTGGTGGAAAAGTTTTATATTCGTGCAAGCCTGTTTAGCGACCATCACCCACTGATCATGACCCTGAAGCTAAGCCTGCCACGGCAAGAAAGGGGGAAGGCAGCTGATCCAGATATTGAAACACAAGGTAGTAATGGAGTTTCTATTAAATGATCGGGCGTAAACCCAACCACATTTATGGAAAACCTAATAGGGAAAAAACAAAAAGATATTAATACTTGTCTGAATAGTTCCTCTTTAAACCCAGATGTCGTAAGCGCATTTTAGAATATCACGTCAGAAATTGCTGGTGATTTAAAATCGAAAAATATGACAAATAGAGACCACAATCCCAGATAGTTCTACCCGGAGTGTTCAAAGATAAATAGGGAACTAAAAACAGCCCTAAAAGCTAGACCCAGGGATAGTGAAAGGATTAGCCATTTAAGGAAAAATTATAAACATACCCTGAATTTAAGGAAAATAGAAATGCGAGAGAAGGCGTGGGAGAAATTAATTCAAGCTGCAGAGACACGTGATCCAGTCCTATTCTGGAAAACGATAGACCACCCTTTTAAGGATATAACAGCAGCAAAAATAGACACCATAGTAATTCCTGATGAATGGATAATGCACTTTGAGCGTATTTTTAATCCGGACGCCGCGATTGTCACGAAAAGCGGTAACAGTAATCTTATCTTAGTAGAAACTGTTAAGATACCACCAATCACTCTGGACAAAATTAAAAATTCCCTAAACAAAAGTGCAAATGGTAAAGCTGCAGGGCCAGACGGGGTACCTATTCATGTTTTAAACATAATATTGATTTTTGGTCACCGATTTTATTAAGTGTTTTTAATGCCACCATAGGAGGAGTGTTACCAGTAATGTGGGTAGAAAGCATAATAGTACCCATTTTTAAAAAAGGCGACAGAGGGAAGGCTAGGTGCTACCGCCCCATATCACTTCTTGATTCTACATCCAAATTGATGGGCAGAATTTTGTTGGGAAGACTGGAAAGCTAGGTTACCGAGAACAATATCCTAACTGAGGCTCAGTACGGATTTAGAAGGGGTTTTGGGACGGTGGAACAATGCGTAAACCTTGAGCTATTAATGGGGAAATACACCCTAGCTAAGGAAGGTCAGTTACACCTCTGCTTTGTCGACCTTACCAGTGCTTTCGACCTGGTTAACCATGCCAAATTATGGCAAACACTGGAAGGGCTGGGTGCTCCAAAGGACATTATTATTTATTTATCGCAGATTTACACTTTTTTAACTACCAGAGTACGGTTTGGCACAAAAGGTGAATGTACCTCTGATTTCAGGTTCACTCGGGGGATACGACAAGGATGTGTTTTAGCGCCCCTTTTATTTTCCTTATATATTAACAATGTTGATCCATTCTTACAAAACCTAAGTGTTGATGCCCCTAGAGTCGGTATCCGTGCCCCCCCAGTACTCCTATATGCAGATGACGCAGTCCTGTTGTCTGCGAACGGTCTACAATATTTAATAGAAAAATTCACGCAATTCATGACTGAAAAAGATTTACAGTTGAATCTTAGCAAAACCTTCGTCATGACTTGCGGGAAAAATAGAGTGAAGAATAGGCAACATCATGTGGGAGATACCCAAATTAACAGTTACATCCTTGACCTATGTAACTTGAAATTTTTGCGAACTTGCGAGGGCATCTTTAGATTCTCTTCAAAAATAGGTAACAAACCAGTACGGGAAATTCTTACCCTGTATAGGAGCAAGTGTATAACAGGCGCATGCTATGGTGCAGCTATATGGGGGAGAGCTAACACAACCCTGTTACAAACCCAGGAAAACAAATTCTTAAAAAGGGTGTTTGCGGTCCCAAGCTCCACTGCCTCATACATCGTCCACAATGAGCTGTGCGCACCATATATTAGCGATCTCATAAGCACAGCAGCACTTACTCTTTGGTATGGAATCTGGACGAAAGATGAGACTAAGTTTACTAAGGACATAATTATGGATTGCCTTGCCCTTGACCATAGTAGGAATATCCCCTGGTTAGATTATATTTATAATCTTTTAAAAGACTGTAACGTGGACCCTGATTTTCATGAGCCATTGTCCATTCAGGATTATAGTAAGAGATTTAAAGACAAGGCTAGTTACCTCTAGGGAACGTGCAAGAGTTGATGAAGCTAGTTTAAAACAGAGTGTCAAATCTTACTGTGAGCGCCCAATATTGACGGGCATTCAACCATACCTTATTTCGGTAAGAAATACCCAGCATAGATTTTATCTAACCAGGCTAAGGTTGGGCTCTTTACACTATTTAATAGCTTTCCCTAGATCGGGAAAGTGGAGTCACAACCTTCCAAATTGTCCTTGTGACGGTAAGTCCCCTCAGCCCACGCTGCATTTTATACTTTTTTGTAGTTTTTATCGGGACATTCAGAAATTTGTGTTAAAACCACTGTTTTTAGATAATAAGCTATATTATTATAAACATGCTTTTAATGACATCTGTAGTTTGGAAAATGATAAAATTAGGAATGCAGTCATTGCTTTTATAAAAATGGCAATCAGGAGAAGAAAGGATGACTCCCATTTAGAAGCCTTAACGTATGAAAAGTATGACGTTTGAACACTTGAAGGATTATTAATTCTCATCCTGATATTAGCCATTTCTTTGCACTCTTTGCACTTTATGAAAAAGCACCTTTGTTTACATAATCCAAATGAACAAGACCCTGAGTCTTCGTTTTTATAAATGTAGTTTTTAAATAGGGAAATGATGTCCTTTTTAATATTCGCATGCATTATAATGTTTCTATATGCAAATATTATGAATGTTTTTTTATTTCTTAATTTAGTAATGATCAAATGTCCTTGTATTATTAATAGTTTCCCCTCTTGTGAGATAGAAATTGTGATCGATATAGGAGTAGTAACTTGCATAGAAATCGTAGATGGAATGTCTGTACTTAAGAAAAACCGTTTGAGTACAATTTGAATGATTACTAGTAATGTTATTTTTTTATTAGAATGCTTTTATGATTGTATACTATGCATCGAATAAAGCTTGATTGACTTGACTTGAAGTTGTGGGACCCTCTGATTCTAATTTTCATAGTATTCCTGATTTATTATTTTTAGGTCAGGATATAGGAATTAGCAGTTACCAGAAGTCCTTTCCTTACAAAAAAGGCTATTAAGAGAGGTGTTTTTCACACATTTATATAGCGCGAACTCGACCCGAAGGTACTGAAGCGGTTTACATGAGCACAAGTTACATTACACACAGACGCTTTGTTGATCAGTCTTTGTATGGCTAATCAGCATTTGACTGACCAGCATTCCAGACCAAACTACCATTGCCTTGCAAACTCTGAGCAGGGTTAGAAACACTTGGGGGGGATATTCTCAAGAACGCGTGATAATTATCGCAAAATTAGCTTAACGCAACTTTGCACATCGCAGTCTATCGCGTGAAAATAACGTTGTGTTAACGTTGTATTTTCAACACGGCGGTACCATGCGATAGTCTCAAACTAACACGTCAAATGACCACGATAAAATTACAGTGACGGCAAAAAAAACGTGAAACACGAACGCGAAAAAAGTTGCGATGTGGCCAACCGCGATAAAAAATTCAGCGATAACCAGCGACAGGCCTGCAATTCCCACGCGTCATGTGGGAAAATGCACTATCAAGGCACCAAAAAACACAAACAAAATAATTCGAACTGCGTAGCACCATGGAGGAAGCCGGAGCAAATACAGAGGACGACCAGAATCCCACAAGCCCCCGGGAGGACCAGCCTGGGACCTCGGGGTCACGGAAGGGCAAGGAGAAGAAGACAAGGAAGACGAGGTTCAGTCCGCAGGAAAACAGAATCATCATCACGGAGGTGATAGAACACCACCAACAACTGTTCGTCACCTCCAACGTGTCATTGGCAAATAAAAATGCAATATGGCAGTCCATCCTGGACAAGGTGAATGCAGTCGGAGTGAGGAGGAGGACAATTGGAGAGGTCAAGAGGCGCTGGAATGATGCCAAGCGCAAAACCAAGAAGAAACTCGCTGACAACCATCAGGCAGCAATGCAGACTGGAGGTGGCAGTCCAGCGGAACACCAGGAGCTGGATGAGATGGAGGAAATGGTGGTCACAGTCATCAGTGGGGAGACCATGGCAGGAGTTGGGGGCCCAGACACTGCTCGACATGACCTGACACAACAGCACCAGGGTGAGTACCGACAGGGACTGGGGGGACGGGGGGAGATGGGCACAATGGCACACATGCACAATTAAGTAGAGCACGCTGCACACCCACAATGACTCTGGATCATGTCCCTGATCCCCTTGGCACACTGCAGCACACATACCAACAGCAAGTAGGCCCCCGTCCACTATGGGCACAAAGGGGTCCTTCCCCACACAGCACCAATCTCACAACCAACCCATGCACACGTGTCAAAACCAGCAAAGCTGCGTGTCTGTGAGCCACATTGACAATGCAAGTGACACTGCATGACGAACAGCATGGCTGCAGTCCAATTATCATGACATGGTGCACGCCACGACACTGAGGTGGCTGAGTGTGGAACACATCCGTAAAGGAGCAGGTCACACTCTGACACATCCACGTGCACAAACAACCCCTGGCGTCAACAACACATCTGCGGATAAACCATGCCCAAGAGTCCAAAATCCGAACTAGAGCCAAAATTAGCCAAGTCTGCAACATCTCAGCACTTTAGAAGCACAGAAGTCAAAGGCACACCGCCTCAAATGGATAAGGGGCAGCAAAATCACAGCTGCAGGGGCGACTCTCCCACAATGCAGCACACACACATAGCAATAACAGCACATCAACATTGACGACAATGTGGTACAAAGTGCAACACTTTCACTACAGAACAGAGAACACAACTGGCTCCGCTTGTGCGTAGAAACTGGCCAATCACATCTGGCATAGCAGGAAACTGTGAGATGATAATGTACGTGTACAACCTCACATCTGTGATGTAGTTCAAATGTCCACTGTCCCGTATCAAATAGTCAGCTCCTCCCAAACAGTAACAATGTACATTGTCATGCAGTCTGTATGTAAACTTGAACAATGCGTCAACATACATGTCAACACAATGTTAAAATGCATCTCCCCTTCACATTGCAGAGGGACAATCAACACCTCCTGCAGAGCAGACCAGACAACTCATCAGTGATGATGAAGAGGACCTCCACAGCTTCGACACCGACGCCCTACAACAGCTCATGGACAGCTACGGCAACCCACCTCCAGGAGCAGGGCAGCCCAGCTGCATCGAGGAGACCCCACCCCCTGCACCGACCACACAGCAGGAAGCACCCACCACCACGGCTGGCTCCCAGCACCTCACCGAAGAACACATCGCATTCCAAGGCCATGTGTTAGACTGCCAGAAGGAGGTGGCTGAACAGGTGCGGGTGGGGTTTGACCTCATGGCAGCCAAACTAGATGACATACGTGGGTGTCTAAGTCCCATCAGGGACCACTTACACTCCCTAACGGACACCGACAGTTCGCTCCATGATGTCCAACAATCCATGCCCGACATCGCTGGAGTCATGACTCTGGGACAAGAGAACAACTGTCTAGTCAGAGTGGCCTCAGCGATGTCAGCCGAGAGTTGGCACAGATGCTGAGGATAATGGAGAACATGGAGCGGATGCATGCGGAAAGAATGGCTGCCACGGATGCACACCAACGAAAAGTTGTTGGGATCTTCCATGCCCTGCAGATCCTCATCATCGCAATGCTGCCACTAAGGCAGTCGCTGATGAATGCTGCTGGTACTTCTACACACACATCTCTGGCCCCTGATGTGTCAGTGTCACACAGTGCTGCAGACCAAACATCAGCACCCACATGTCAGACAGATGACATAGAGGACGAAGATGCGGGTGATTCCACCTTTGTAGTAAGAAGGAGCCAGTAGCATTCTTCTCCGCCATATGCCCTGTTTCAGCTTGGTTCTGCCCTCTGCATCATGCCCTGTAACAACACCTCCCACTGTCCCCCGAAACACTCTGCGACACTCACCTTGGACCTCGACATGGACTGCCATATTTTGTTTGCTTACCAATGACACAGCAATCAGACTGCGGACTGTACTCTTCCTCTTCCGATGTACTTGTCAATCCCTAAGTGACTCTGGCTGGCCCTCCACTGGGCTACAATGTAATGTGGGGTTTGCATGGCCATGTACTGCTCCAGCTCCGACACTCCACCGAATGTGAATAAATCATACAAATTCACACAGATGTGTCATGTGCATAATCGATCAAGTATGAAAGTATGGATGAATGTAAGGACATTGATTGCCCAAAAAGGTACACCCTGGGAAATGAAAGCAATGCGCATGTTTGACCGTGACACACATAGGAAGTGAGATGACTGGGAATGTGTGCACTAGCTGTGGCCTCATTGCTCTGAAACAACAATCGCGCAATTCCTCAACTTTGCCCCACGCAATGTTAGAAATAGGGCTGGGTATGAAATGTCAGTCGTTGGCAGGCCTAAAGTAGTGTCCACCATCACATTTGACAACAGAACATCTCTTCGCATACCTACTCACACTCAACTGGGTGGACACAGCCTGTAGTGATGGATCACATTGATCCACATGGCAAGAATATGGACACCATACTCACATTGCTGAAGACACGTAAGAGCACAGGTCTATCAGCAACTATCCCAACCACTATGTCTGGCTCACAGAGGTGGAGCTGGCAATAGGGACTCACCCCTAAGTGAAATGCGTCAGTCAGTCCCTCCCTGTGTACGGACAATGCTCATTGAGGCACACGATTTGTCATTCCAATCAACACTCATCACAGTTGAACACTAGTGAAGTTGCGTAGACTTTATTGCCATGTGCTTGTCAGTACGGGCAAGACAAGGGCCACAACATGCAGATCAATGCATCAGACATTAACAGGCAGCATTCGGTCACGGTACAGTTCCACGTGACAGGCGTTGTGCATGCGCCCGGGATGTTCTGCCATTGCGTTGGTGGCTCTCGTAGAACCGGCACTCTTCTGACCTGCAGCAGTTATGTGGATGATATGCCACAGCTCGGAGCAATGAGTCGTATGTGTGTACAACGTTTGGACGTATGGGTTGTTGTGTACGTAAGTGTCAAGGGCATTCCATGCAAGAGTACCTCGAGCAAGGACTTCTGTGCGTGGGGTGTGGATACGTTGGTCTTTCATTAGCGCTGTGCGTAGTGTGGGAGTCGTCATCATCTGCTATGGTATCTCTCTCAGGGGGTGCCTGCCACATGCAAGACCAAGGTCGGGGGTGCAGATGTCCTTCCGCCTTATGTATAACCCTGGGCGTAGTTCGCGTAGTCGCGCTACGCGTAGCTACGCAAAGTACAGTCCGCACTACGCGAGCTACGCGTAGCACTACGCGAACTGCGTAGTTTGCTGTTCGCACTGTGCAATGCGAGAGAACGGCATCTCGCACAGTGCGAGCAGTCGTTTTCTGCTGCTCAAGTAGATTTTTACTCGAGCAGCAGTTTTCTCAACGTGGACTGGTAGTTTCTCATCTCGAGCATACGCGACCACTCGCAATGAGAAACCTGACCTCCCCGCGTTGAGATCCTCGCCGGGAGGTTTATTTTCCTCGCTCGCGATCGGCAACTTGATGTTGCTGATCGCGAACGAGGAAAAAGTCTCGCCGGGATGTCATTTTGCTTGCTCGCGGTCGCCAACTTGACGTTGAGGACCGAGAGCAAGCAAAAAATGACCGCTGCACTACGCTTCGCTGCGCTACGCGTGTTCGCACTGTGCTACGTGCAAATCGCGTTGTGCGAAGTTGCGCAAACTACGCAAACTTCGCGAGCGTAGCGTAGTGCTTTGCCCAGGCCTACTTATGTATTGAGACAAAGGAGCTTTCATCCCTAATGTTAGTCTGACTACTGCTTGCATTCTGGAAATGTGATGTGGCTTTCGCGCTGCAATTGAGGCTAGGCCTTAGGCTTATGGTGCACCAATAGCGATACACACACAACAGTTGGCATGCATGAGCCAAGAGCCCGAGCGGCCTTGCGCTCCTTGTACAATCCCTTCGTGCGCGGCCGCCCTCCGGGTGCATGCAACATTGCAACATTGTCGATTGCGGGCCGTGTGGCGCAGACACTGCAACAGAGACACACGCATCAGTTGGTTTCCTGTCCAGTCCAGAAATGAACCACGCCCAGAGCCCAGGGATAATTATTCACACCCCTATGCTGGCCTGGCGTACGCCGACCCAGCCCACTCGGCTTACGTATAAAGGGGGGGACGACGACGCTACGTGTCCCAGTTCTTCTCCACTACCGGAGGTGACATGGCTGCGTCCGCCTGGCATATCACGAGACTCAATCAGTAAGGGTCCATGACTTGCGTTGCACAGAGTTGGTGGCACCGGAAACACTGCGGCCGGCACGGGCCTACCGCCACGGGACGGTGACTTTCAGTGCACGGAGGTAGGGGCACCTTAGGTGCTGAGCGAGTGTGCAGCCTGCGATGATGCGCCATTCTGGCGGTCCGGACTGGTAAGGGTTTGTGTGAGCCCTGCTGGACCGCAGTGTAGGCCTGAGCCAGCGGGCAGCGCGGGCCTACCGCCACGTGGCGTTGCCTCGCGGTTCACAGAGTTAGTGGCACCTATAGAGCTGAGCGGGTGTGCAGCCTGCGATGATGCCATGTGCACTGATATGATCTCTGCCATTGCGAAATCAAGACCCAGAATCACGTGTGTGACCTGGTGGCCCGCGGGCTGGGCTGCATGATGTGGAGGCTGTCAAGGTCGCGGGCCCCGGGCTTGGAGCTTGCACCGGCACGTGGTGGGCCCTCTTGGAGACACGCTGGTGGCGGAAGGTGAGCAGTGAGGCCTGGGTGCGCAGGGGCGGGCAAACACCGCTGGGCGGCGGGAGGGGCTGGGGTGCAGCAGCCTGTGTGCGCAGGGGCCGCCAAGGGATGATGGCGTGTGCACTGATATGAACTCTACCATTCATAAATCTGGACTCTGTTTCAGATAAGGGACCTGGTGGACTGCAGTGTATACCGGCATGTGGTTGGAGACACACCGGTGGCAGCAGGTGAGCAGTGAGGCCTGGGTGCGCAGTGGCGGGCAAACACCGCTGGGCGGCGGGAGGGGCTGGGATGCAGCAGCCTGTGTTTTCCGCAGGGGCGGCCAAGCAATGATGGCGTGTGCACTGATATGAACTCTGCCATTCATAAATCTGGACTCTGTTTCAGATAAGGGACCTGGTGGACTGCAGTGTATACCGGCACGTGGTTGGAGACACACCGGTGGCAGCAGGTGAGCAGTGAGGCCTGGGTGCGCAGGGGCGGGCAAACACCGCTGGGCGGCGGGTGGGGCTGGGGTGCAGCAGCCTGTGTGCACAGGGGCGGCCAAGCGATGATGGCGTGTGCACTGATATGAACTCTGCCATTCATAAATCTGGACTCTGTTTCAGATAAGGGACCTGGTGGACTGCAGTGTATACCGGCACGTGGTTGGAGACACACCAGTGGCAGCAGGTGAGCAGTGAGGCCTGGGTCCGCAGTGTCGGCACTCTCTCTCCCTCTCCCTCTCTTCCTTTCACTGTCTCTCTCTCTTCCTCTGTTACTCTCTCTCTCCTTCTCCCTCTCTCCCCTTCTCTCTCTTTCTCTCTCTCCCTCTCTTTCTCTCTCTCTCCCTCTCCCTCTCTCTCTCTTTCTCTCTCTCTCTGTCCTTTGATGAGCGCATGACACACCTTCTTATCTTGAATTTTGTCTTGCAGGCTGTGTCTTACAGATTGTCCAGAGAAGACCCGCCATAACTCTTCCGAATAGTTGTTTGAGTTAAATTTGAATTAAATAATTTGTTTGGAAATTCAAAGATGAATGAATGATTCTCCTTTTTCTGACCACACATGAATGTTAATAGTTGTACTTGTGCGACATCAGGCGAATTGTTTTGTTCATGATTTCGTAAAGTTGATGTAAAGTATCTTTGTCCGGTGTAGGGCCCCGTGGGGGGTAGGTTCCTGGGGGGGTTGGCGGTGGGTGTTGTGACCCTAACTCGGCGATAAGTCCTTGAGAATATGCCCCTTAGAATGTTAAGAAACGACCCTGCAGTTCTTGCTTTCCCTTCCGGCATCATTAGGGCAACTTGGATTTCTAAGCAAGGGGCGTGATTAAGAGGCAGCAAAGCTCACGGCCATCTTTGAATGGAACGCGAGTTAAAAACGAATGCCTCGGATGCTTTTAGTATTTAAAAGTGAAGGCGTGCATTGCACTGTATATTTAAAAAAGAAGGCGGCCGTCGCGCTTAGATGTAAAAGTGAAGGCGGGCGTCGGACTTAGTATTTAAAAGTGAAGGCGGCCGTCGCGCTTAATATTTAAAAGTGAAAGCGGGTGTCGCACAGAGTATTTAAAAGTGAAAGCGGGCACTGCATTGAGTAATTAAAAGTTAAAGCAGGCGCGAGTATGTCAAAGTTAATATATAGTGTAGAAAAGAACAAGCACGAAACTGACATAAAAGCGTGCGCTACTAAACTGACATGAAACCGGGTGCCACTAAACGGACATTAAAGCGAGCACCGATAAACTGACATGAAAGTGGGTGCTGTGCTAAAACCTGAAGTGCTGCACCCGTGTAGATAGAAAAGTTATAGATATGAGTAGAAAAGAAAGTTATGAGCGCGGCGGCCTGTGAAGCGGGCACCATGATGAGGAACTCACAATGTAACACGAGCCAGACTAGACATGAAAGAAGTAGTCCCCAAAGGGACACATAAAGGCTTGCGCGCTGATGCTCGTCCTAAAAAACAGAGAGAAGAAGTCAAACATTGACATTAGATCAATTTCATTTTAGTTTCAAATGGCTCTTGAGATAGAGGCGCTTTCTGTACACCACAACAACTACCTTTTTTACGCCTAGCCATAGCCTGCTGTCAGGCGCCTACCTCAACTTAGGGGATATCGGGTATGCCTTGTTGGCTTGGTTGTGTGGCCTTTTCTCAGAAGCAGATGTTGGTGCACTGTTTGTATTTCTTGGAACTACAGTACCCAACAGGTTGTGCTCTCTAGTGATTGGCTGCAGGGGCATAGTTTCTATTGATGCAGCAGGTACAGTGGCACTGTGGCCCAGAGGCTTAGGTGGGCCACCAAATCCTGATTATTGTTGTATTTTACCATTCAAACACCAACCAGAGGGCCTATTTCCTTCCTTGCACTATGGCCCATGACACCCGGGCTACATCACTGCTTGGGTACACCTTGATACCTTTTGAAACTATAGGTCCCAGCAAGTTGAGAATTCTGGTATTAAGCTGGAAAATGATCGAGAAATAAAATATCGGAAAGGTACAGAATAGTCTGGAAAAAGAAGTACCAGTACTAGTAAAAAGGAGCATTGGACTCCTGGTTCTTTAATCTGGCTCCATAGAGTTTCTACCACATTCTGAAGAATTCCTATTTCTTCTGCTGAGTGAAAGATCTCTAATACTGCTGAGAAAGTCTTCAGAGTCTGAAGGAGTTCCTTCTGACTGGAATTTACACTTGATTTAGTAGGTCTTAGCGAGAGTTAGTAAGCATAATTAGGCTCCGGAAATGTTTTGATTTTCTATTGCTGGACATTAACCTGGACAATGGTTTAGACTATTTGTTGGTCTCCTTGTTCTATTCTATAAGTCTAATTTTAGGATGCGGAGAGTGCTCTCACACTAAAGTTTCCTCACTGGTTCCCCTGGCAAGTGTGGATCGTATTCAACATCTTCTGCATCAATTATATGGCTCTCTACACCTAGACCCTTTTTTTATCTGGATTACAAACTATCTTGCTCATTGCTAAATAAGGAGTTGAAACATTACCAGATTAGGGGCTAGACATTCCAGTAAGGAGAACATAAGGAAATAAGCCTTCTGAGCCTTTGACCTAAGGATCTGGAACAACATTCCCTATGACATCAGAACAGCAGCAGCCGTCCTACAATTCTGGCACAAACCAAAAACTTGCAATTTCAAGGAACACTTCCTCAAGTAGGCTGACATCTCACCAATTCCACTAGTTCTACCTCCTCTGTCTGTCCCTTTATCCTCACTGGGACATGCCATCTGTACTGCTCCCCATTGCTAGGAGCTCGGTTGATCCTTTACAAATACCACAACATACGTATCCCCTGGTTCTGACAGAAGCGAGTGTGGGGGGCAGATTCTTCTGCAGTTCACCTCTGGCAACTGTCACATTCAAGTCAGGTACACATCTTTCAATTCTTTTTGTGTAACTCACTAAAACACAGTTTGGGCAGATTCGTTAATTCTCCTCTTCCCTTTATTTATACAGATATCTTTATTCTGCTGTTGAAGATTACCCCAAAGCAGACGAGGTTTCAGCTTCCCCCTTTCCCTAAAGGATTTCACCCTTCTGTGCTTATTTTACCAGTAGTAGTGATGTTAACCTACTTGAGATTGGTGGTCTATGTTGTAAAAGTCAGAGGCATTATATAATTCCAGTAAGATCTGACATCTTATTCTAAAAGCTTAAAAGCTTAGTGAGGCTTCAGAGTTCTGTTTTCCTGAAGCGACTCTTGTCTCCGTGGCGGGAGCTGTTTCACAATAAAACGTTCTAAATGGTGTACACATTTTCAGTTTGCGAGGACAGAGCCTGAAGCAGGAATCTATCCTTGCAAAATGAACAACAGTTATTCATTGTGCACAGGGAACTGTCTCCCAGTGTAAGGTAGACACTGTCACCCTTTTAATGTTTGTGACAGACATGGTACTCATAGCAATTCTTAATAGTAAAAAAAAACAGTAAATATAATATCAGAAGTGCTACTCTAAATAGTTCAGTCTTTCTTATGCCAGTATTTGAGACATCCACAGAGTTTTCCCCATGATGATGCAGATGGGGCAGCATCTAGGGTTAAGCTGCTTACGGTACAATTGCCTATAAAACAAGGGGGCCTGGCTTTGCCACATTTGAAAACCTATTATGAAGCCGCATTTTTAGATTTAGCTTCTGGACTGTTAAGATCAAATGGTACGAGAGATGGTTTTTTTATGGATAGAATGACTCAAGAAATGGGTTCACAAACTTCAGTATTTTTAAAAACTTCCAAGTTTCCTAAGAAGACAAGGTACAAAACATTAAAAGATTACTCTTCTAGACTTTAAACTTTTTTTAAAAAGACGAGTTCATCAGGCTTACACTTTGTAAAATTGGGAGAATCTAGTAATCTGGGTCTCCAGCTTCGATCCAAAAGCATAAAAGTATGGGAGAATTGTGGACTATCCGAGCTAAGACAATTTTCTGTTTTGAATAGGGTGATCTCGTGGCAAGAAATAATGGCTAGGGCTGAGGGTTATAATAAACCTGCTTTCTTTGAATATCTTCAAATTGTCCATTTTTTAACAGATATAAAAGAAATTTTTGATGTTCCAAATTATTTAATATCAACCCTTTATGCCATTAAACTACATGGTGTGGGGAATTGGTATCGGCTGCTACAACAGCATAGCCAAAAACCCTTACTAGAGAATCATTTAGTGAGGATTGCCAGTGAAACCCAGTGTTTTTTTACTCTTAAAGATTGGGAGGATATTAGCCTTTTAGGAAATAAAACACTTCGAGCAGCGAATTTTAAGAGAATGTCTTTTTTATCTCGCTGGCTCTCTTATTATACTCCGGCGACACTTAAAAAAAAGTTTCCGGAAGTCCCAAATAAATGTTTTAGATGTCAGAGAGATGGGGAAGGTGGATGGCATCATATTTTTTTTACATGTCCCCGCCTGAGTTCCTTCTGGGAATCAATTTTTGCTGATATTGGACAGGCTTTGGGAAAGAAAGTGCCGATACAGGCCGATGCTGCACTATTTGGATTTTGCAAAGATAAATTGTTACTAACTGAGGCCGAGAAAGTGTTTTTGTGTATTTCCTGCACGGTAGCTCGCTCGTTAATTCTCCAGAACTGGAACTCGAATGAAATACCCTCCCATCTAAAATGGTTCAAGAAAATGCAGAGAACCTGTAACTTTGAGGAAGCCTATGCAAAACGACTAGGAGCGATAAAGAAATTTAGAAAGAATTGGAAGTTTTTTAGTGATTTAGAAAAATTGAAGGATATGAATATTTGATAAATATTGGATATGTACCAGTCAAATATATTTATATTTATATTGCATTTGCACTTTTTTATCTTCTTGCACTGTGTAAGCACTAGCACTTTTTTTCCTCTATCATTCAATATGTACTGTTGTTTGAGATTATTGCACTGAAGATGTGTTTTATATTTTTTTTTATATGTAAAATTGGGCTGTTGATATGATATTTAAGAATGATGTTTGTTTATATACCTACTGCTCCGCTTAAAAAAACAGAAAAAAAAAAAAAAAAGATGATGCAGATGGCAACTCTGCAAGCACTAAAATCCTCCTCCCTGTTCTCATCTCCAAAGTAAGTGGTGTATGCAACAAGTGGGCGGACATGCCAACAAGTTTTTTGGCGGCTGTTGCTTTAACACCCACCTCTACCTCAGGCCACATGAATTACAAATGGCCGTGGAGTAGAAACAAGAGCAGACTAAGCAGGGTGTTCTTAAATATGCTGAGGGGGTAGGACATCAAACCAGAAATGGTTCTCACAATAAGGGGGGGTGCATTTTGACAACACCAGTGTGTTCGAAAGCAATTTTGGAAAGAGACACATGAATATTTGAATATTCCTTATGTTCCTACGTAGCTCTGCATGGTAGTGCACTGTTGTAGATCACCAGTATAGCAGGTAGTAAGATAGGCCAGTGCAATTTCTTTAAAACAGGTCACAAGGAGGTTTTATCGTGGGCGCTTTTATTCGCTTCATGATTTCTTTAGTTGTTTAACCGTTCAGCTCTGCTCTCTCCTCCCTGGACTGTATCATCCTGGCCAATTTTTACAATGTTGTCTCTGTCTTCTATAATAACATTCCTGGGTTATTTATTTATTTAATTTTCAGTTTCATATGGCACTCCTTCACTGTGAGGTATCGGGGCACTTTACAGTAGGCTAAGGAAAACAAATGCATCATAACAAGGTTAAAAATAGATCAATAGAACGATGGAGAGGCACAACAAAGCCATCAGCCTTTAATAAGTGGAAAGTTCTTTGAATAGGCTAGGTGTTTTAGGCAGTGGTTCCCATAACCCAAGACTTACCATCTCCACAGTATATACATCGAAGATGGCATTTTCAATGGAGCATTAATGAATTCAGTACCACCTTGGCAATTTGACTGCCAGAGCTAGTCTTCCCATGTTAACAAGCCTAGAACGACATCCAACAGTTGAGAGTCCAAGCCAATCTAACAATATCCCATCTGGATTATGCTTACTGCCCTCATCCATGGACGTCAATTCACCAAAATGCCAGTGGTAACGGAAGAGACATCACATAGCCTTTGACCTTAATGATGTCACAGGAAGTGACATCATATGACCTTTGACCCTGCATCATCCCAAGAAGTGATGTCACATAACTTTAATCCTGATGACATCACAATAATTAACATTGCTGAAATTACATAATTGCATAATTAATATGGCAAATTCTTCTAGGGGAGAACAAAGGGTGAGGATTTCTCTTCCCTAAAAAATGTTTGAAAAAAATGGGCTTTACTAGTGTTTTTTTAATGCACAATTTTCACATAAATTTGCTAAACAGCCATAGGCTCCAAAAAACCACTCACTAAATATTCAAGTTGTTTCATGGTGTGCCAAGCTACTGAAATCTGACAGTCCCCATGAGTTCACCCAATTTTGTTTTTTTAAATGTCCTAGGGTGCCCCCTTATGTCAACAATTACCTCCATTGTTTGGACCAGCATTTTGCCATGATGGCCCCTTTTGCCCAAACATTACATACAGTATGCCATTGCCTGACGTTTCCTAATCTTGCACTATGTAGGTCCCTTATGTCAAAGGTTATGTCTAATATGGACCACATTTTGTTATGGATGGCCCCATGACTTTGCCACAGTTTTCTTCTCATATGCCATGAATTTCTTCCAATGTGCCATCACAAGACATTTGTCACAGGTGCCAACAATGCCAAGAATGTCCTCCGGGAGGCAAGTGCTCGCATTTTTTCATGGGTGCTCCATGACAAGATTTACCTAGAGAGTGCCAGCAGTAGCAATTTGCCATGGGTATTCCATATGCAAGTATTGCCCACAGTATTCCAGTGCTAACATTTTGTCAGGGGGTGCTTTTATAAGCCAAGAAGCATGCCAGGTCCAGCAGTGGATCTGCAAGCATAACAACACATGCTCACTTACATTCACTTATTCACGCTCATTCTATCAATAGCACTGACTTGCACTCATTAATTTTCACCTACTCTTGTGCACTCACTCTCACCCTGAATCACCCATTCCCACTCTCTCACTCACTCTTACTCACTTATACTTACTCACTCATTTTGCCACAACACACGCATCCACGATCCCATATACAAACATCCATGCTCACACATATACACGCTCTCTCCCCCAAACTCACTCTCACCCACATGCACATACACAACATACATTAAAACTACTTTATATTTCTTATCTAAGATGCCAGTGAAGGTCCAGATCTTGCTGGTCCACTTTATATTACACTAATGTGAATAATAAATTATTATTCACTATTAATGTAATAAAAAAGAGCAGAAAATGAGGTTAGAGCGTGACTTTGATAATGCAAGACTCCGCTGTGTTCTTGGCACTGATTTTGCCACCTCTGAGGCCAGGGGTCACAAAGGCAGTGCCAGGGGTAGTAAGGGGCAAGCTAGGGGTCACAACTGTGACCCCTCGCAACCCCTAAATGATGTCCATGCCCACATCATTGCTAAGCATTAACGGATGGGTCTGGACTCCATGAATATGAAAGGCAGTCACATAGTCTCGGTTTCTATGTTTTTACTAATACCACACATAACTGCCAACTTTCCCAGGTCCAGGTATGATGCGTTGCTCCTGTTCATGCTTTTTTCTTTGAATTCTGAGCCTTTAGTCCTGTTCTAATGGAATAAACATGACTACAAATTCCAGAATTCAAATAATATACCTGGACTGGAGAAGCACATCACACATGGAGCTGGGAAACTTGGCAGGGCTGCCACAGGTCCCAAAACAAGATCTCTGGTTTAGAAACAGTTTTGGTGCACCACATCTTTTATGTACTCGTTATGCAAGACTGCGATCATGCTTTGCAGTGAGTAGGGATGGTTTCCACAGAAAGCAGCTGGAGTGGTGCCTCGAAGTGTGGAGAGGATGGATCTCTCCTAAGGTAAGACACAGCAGTTAATATTAAACTTAGCCTAGCTATCGAACAGGGCCATTAATAGAAAAATATCTCAAGTTTAAAGGCAAAATATCTTGACGAAACTTAAACAAAAGAAATTCTATTTAGAATGTTTAATTTTACAACCCATGATGGTAGAAAACTGATTTATAAGATTTCGAGTTTTCTGCACATTGGCCTCTTTCATGCCACATAAAGTGCCACGTCGCTGGTATGAACTATTAATCTTTGTTTCCCCCTCGAAAGGTATGTTAAAAAAAAAAAGCAAATGAAAGAGGGGACATTGGGCACTGCAGCCTGGTGCCATGACTAAAAAGGTTTTCTCCTGTAGTGCCATTAATTATTGGGCAAACTAATGCCAGGCAGAACAACACGGTGAGCTTAGCTGCTAATTAATTTCTGGTTAGATAATTGTTATCTGGCTATGCTTGAAGAAAGTGAAGGACAATGGAAACATCCCAAACAGCTGAGTATTTGGGCTTGGGATGAGAAACACATCTAAATTCCCAGAGGAGTTTTGAAACTAGGGGATTTCCCTCCAATTGGATGTTCTGCTATGGGAATAAGTCCTGGTGAAATGGCCGATCTTTAGGAATTCACTATTCTGTATAATTGGCCCTCTACCACCACGATTACTTAGAAATTGACAAATCGGTCACATATGCCCCCAGGGGATCAAGATGCCATTCATAACACCAGCGTGTCAGTCCAGCTCATGCTGATTGATAACATTAGTGTGTGGAGTCCAACCAGGCTGTATGCATGAAGAAGAGGATTTGGCACACAAGTCGCGGCACTTACCAGCGAGTTATTAGGATAACTTCTGCCACTCATCTCCTGATCTCACAGGCCACTTTAGGAATCATTGCAAATAGGGGGAGAAGCATAATTGCATCCTGACCTTTTCTGGAGAAAGGAGTCTGTTGCCAGAGCTAGAGGATCCAGGATCCGGGTTGCAGCTGTAGAATGATGGAATCTGATAAGTCAGTCTAGAAATAAATAGCAACAAATAGATTGATCATGCATGGACCCCATTTGACCATTAAGGTTGAGTAAAGACGAAGATAGAGTATTACCTTTGGCGTTGCAAACGAATTGTGATGTCCAGTCCACAACATTTTTGGCTTTGCACAGAAAATGAACTTCTAGGAATGAAATGTTGTTCGACAGGCAGAAATGTCAAAATTCTTTCACAATGTCCACCGGGACTTGAGACCTTGTTCCCCACAAGCAGTTGATTTCTCGAACTGCATATATATTTGTCCATGCAAGGTAGAATACAGTAGTGTTAGTTCCTGGGAATGAGAGAACAGATTGCAAAGGATCTGACCAGAATCTTCAGACAGTTTACTATGTACCTGTGTTGGAACACATCTGGAGAAAGTGGGACTAGTTGGGTGTAGAAGACACCCTTTTAAAGAAGTTAAATCTTCAACTTTTGTAAGGCTCTGTAATAGGGTGGCCAGATCGCAACAATGGAGGATAAAAGAAAGCCAATCAGGTGAGCGATCTACTGCAGGGTGATCAAATCTTTTGCAAGAGATCTGCAAATTTCTTTTTGATGGCACTGAGGTTGTGTTCTAGAAGAGTCAGGGTCACTGAGTTTGCATCTATTAGGAAACTTAGGTACTGTATTCAAGTGATCAGAATCAGGCAAGAATTGTTTTTGTTTATAGCACATCTCAACTTTCATAATAGAGAGATCACCAGGTGAAGATGTTGAAGTAAGAGGTCTGGATCCTAAGTCATAACCAGAATAAGATAAATAATTAGTAGAACTTCATGTTCCCTCAGGAATTTAACCACAGGTTTCAAAATATTTGTAAATCCCAAGGGGGTTGAAGAGCCCAAAGGGAAGTGCCAAGAATTTGTAAGTAGAGTTCTGGGGCATCATACTCTTAGGTCGACGTACGTTTCAATGGACGTGACAAATTGTCTCCATCTTCATCAGGACTTATTGGTTCTCTAATTTTTCGTAAAAACTATTATCTTGTTTCTCCCCGACAAATATTGTGTTTTTAGATTCCCCACTGCCCGCCTTTATGAAAAATTAGAGAACCAATAAGTCCTGATGAAGATGGAGACAATTTGTCACATCCATTGAAACGTTCGTCGACCTGAGAGTATGATGCGCCAGTTATCAGCACAGCATTTGAGGGTTGATGTTTTCACCCCTGTGCATGCAGTGTTGTACTGGGGAGCATGAATGCGTGTAGTATGTGTCAGTGATATGAGTGTGGATTTTGTGAATGAGGTGTTAGTTTGGGGAAATTGTTTCTTGTTTGGAAAATTGGTTTTAGTGTCTCAAGAGGAAATGTTTATGAGTTTTTGTACAGATTACATGAGGATTATGATCATTACAAGAAAATGTACTATTAAAATCTGTTGAAATATTGTAAAGAAAAATGTTAAAAAAATTGTATAATGAAAATCATGATCTTTATTCGATTGTTTTTAAAGATGTGAACAATAAAATAAAAAATTTATATGAAATATAGATCTATGTGTGGAGAAATCATGAGTCAATGACCCGTTTCTATGCTACATGTTAGCAAGTATTAAAGTAATTAAGGTCACGTGGGAGGTTGTTCATTATTTTTGGTTCATTTCCGCCATAGGGGGGCGCCTTTTTCAAACAGAATAGGGCATCAAAAGGCGTTTATGCTATCTTACTAAAGTTGCCACCTGTACCCTCCTTTTGGGCAGGCCTTAGGCAAAAGGAGAGGAAAGAACCTCCCCAGAGCAGCGAGAGTGAAGAAGAGGGCTGGCGATTAGAATGGAAAAGGAGGGAGCATGGTTAGTGGCCAAGGGAGGAGCTGAGATTCAAGCTTGTTCTAAAATAGAAGTGACACTCCACACCCCAGCTGGAATCACAGAGTGATGGGGAGCAGACGCGAGAGGAGCTGGCTGTCTTCCTCAGAGCATACGAATGACTGCAAAATGGCAGATGCCATCATGGTTGCTCACAGCAGCAACAAAGAGGAAGGACTTGAGGTGCCAGGAAAGTTAATATATTATGAATGACTGTGGTTGGTGGATGACCTTACGTGTTTAGAATTGTAGTTTTTCTCCTACAACCTGGAGGTGTTGTAGTTCTTTGAGTTACTATGTTTTGAATTCATACATGGCTACTGTAAAATTAAAGCAAAAAGGAGAATGCATAATCTGAAGTCTATGGTCCTGAATTCTAATCCCAATAGTTACCAGAAAGATATCTAGCTCATCTTCAGCGCTACATCTAGTCTCTGAATGCTCATTGCCATCTTTTGGGTTACCTTTCTTGCAAAACATTTTCTACTGCATATCCCTTCATTGGTTCCTGTTCCTGATGTCACCCAACTTCTAAATATTCTAGTCCATTCTCGAGAGTTTAAAGAATCAAGTCATCAAAATAACATTAAATTCCCTTACCAGAAAGAGTTGATTAGGGGACATGTTGCCTGTATGATTCTGGTAAAATTGCCAGCTGTGGTCAACTGACGTGGGATCATAATAGAACCCCAATGTACAAGAGATCTTTTCCTTATAAAGTATGAGCAACGATCCATCTTCCTTTGGTGTCTGCCTCATATTTCACAGTATGCAAGCCCTCGGTCTTTCTGATGATAATTGTGGTTTCTCAGCACAAAAATCACAGGTATCTTGGATCTGGCTATATCTTTGTTTCCATTTGACCCATTCGACCTTGACAATATGGATGTCTGTGAGCATGAATTCTGAATTCATGTGTTGAAGGATACAAGGTACAATTCTCCTGGCCCCTTTATGTGCACTGACCTTGTTGAAATTATCAAATAGGTCAATAATTTGGAAATGCAATAGCTCTGGTCTTGTCAGAACCCACGCCCCAGGTCTAAAACTAACTCCAGTCAAGTGGATCAATAAAATAATAATCCATACCACAAAATATGCAACTTTTGGCAAAATCAGTACATGTACTTATACCAAAACGAATGGAACATATACATTTATATTCTGACATAATGAAAAGAAATGTTTATTTCATTGATGAAATTGTTCTGACCCAACACATCAAAAGACAATATTTTTGCCTGTGACTTGCAATTCTACAGTACCATAATATATATGCTCTGTGTCAATAATTTAACACACGTGTGAATGCCATATATTGTATTTGAGAAGACCATGACAATATACAAATAATATTTCAATAGTTCAAAGATGGTAAATGAAAGAAATTCTTATAAGATCATGATTTGAGTATAGATATTTTTTTATAAGTAATGTATTATTTTGGCATTTGTGGACTTGTCCTGACCTATTTTATTAAATATTTATGAATGCAGCATCAACATGTATTAAATTATGAGCATTCCCTTGAGACTATATTGAAGCAAAATAGACATTACTTAGTGATATGTGGATGACCAAAAATATTTATCTGGGATAACAAATGCAGAGTGCAAGGTAATTATTGTAGTTGGGAAAGGTGCAATAACAGGCATGCCATATTAAGAATGGTCAAATCTTATCATTATACGGCTATGGTATTAGGAATAAGACTCTTTGGGATGATTTTTGACATTTAACATCAATGCATTGATTATTGTTTTGAGATAATTTGACACATATACCAATATTATCGAAATTTAAATGCGTAAATATGTGATTCGGATAAGCATTTCTCTTCTCTGTGTACTCTATTTGAATTATTCGATGTCTCTGTTCTATCAGCCAATTTTCCTTCACACCCTCTAGATGGGGTAGTGGTATTTGTGGTGGTAGGTCTTTTCCTATTATGGTTTTTATGTGTCTCTTATAGTGTTTTTAATGATTTGTAATATTGTGAATAGCAGCCCTGATGAAGCTTGTGGTGTATGAGCGAAACATGTTAGCTGCTTGGCTGTATTTTATGAAGAAAATCTGAAGAATAATAAAGAAATGAAATGTAATAGCACTTTCATAAGATGTTTGGAGTTTTAATTTTGGACTAATTGAATTAAGTGTGAAATGTTGAATTGATTGAGCGACATTGCCTCTCCATTTTATGCGACAATTTAAGAATTTGGGTGTTGGACAGCTGACCCAAGGAGTTGGTCAAACACAAAAAGATGATGGACGAAGTGCTGAAACTTTTCAACCACTCAGCCCCAATCGTGAGATCTAGGTTCAATCCATCATTCTGTTGCTCACAATGCCACCCCAGTTTAGACCCAGCCATATGCAAATCAGTCTTGACCCTGCTCCTCATGGGAACAGTCCAGCCCAAACTGCCAGGCAATCCCTGGACTGGGAACAAACATCTTGGGACCAGTTTTGGGGAATCACCCCTCATCAGCCAGGCTAGCTTGAATCCAGTGGCACAGTGAGCATGAGCCACGCGTCTAGGCATACCCTTGGACACTTAGGGCAAACATAGCAAACACAACAAGATGATGGACGGAGTGCTGAATCTTTTCAACCACTCACCCCCAGTCAAGAGATCTGGGTTTAATCCATCGTTAAACCTACTTTATGAAAATCATAAGGGAATTAACTGATAGTGCAGTGGAATAGTCCTTAGTTTCCCAATTGGTGTTTTTCATCCTTACTATGATCAATTCTTATTTTAGCCCTCTAAAGTGTACCCAGACTCTAAAGTGCTAAGAGCAGGGGTGTAGCTACCAATGGTGCAGCAGGTGCAGGGGCACCAGGGTATGGTGCTGTGAGGGTCCCTGTGCACTCCATTTATGCATCTTTTACTACACAACAGTGGGTTTAGGGGAGTGATTTTCCATACGTGTCTTTGAGCTACTGGGAACAGTGGCTACATCATTGGCTATGGGACTGTTTAAACTGTAGAAACACTTTTACAAATGCTGGTAACATAACATTACAAAAGTTGCACGTGTCATTCATATCCACAGTAGATTTACTTTGTGGGCTACAAAATACATTACTTCATTCCAAAGGTTCTAACATTTACCCGTATTCCATTTCAACTTTTCTATCACTCTTCTCCACTGGTTTTCAGATTTATTGTTTTGTGATTCCCACTTTAGCATCAACAGATCTTCATTTTGTGGGGTGTTTAGTGCTTGTAATAGTGATATGGGCCACAGAGTCATGTCTGCATGGAATTCTACACCTTCAACCACATCACCCTTGCACACGAGCCATCATTCCAACGGAGCTATGTCGATCTAAGGGTATGATCAAAATCTGAATTGCCTTTGATTGAGCAAGAACCTTTTCCCAATAAACCCTCGATGCTAAGTTTTGACTATTTTAGTCAGTATTTTAGCTGGTTAAGAAACATTTTAAAATAATTTACACAGATTTGTCCTTCTTGAGACTGTGGGCAAGGGCGAGATAGCTTAGGGCATCCTCACACTGCCAACGAGGGTGGCAACAACACTTACCATGGGGGGCGGAAGCTGTGAGTGAGGAGCGCAGCCCGTGTCATGCCCGGAACGGTCTGAGACAGTGGTAGCCAAGAAAGAAATGGGCTTGTGGCCTAGTGGTGGTGCTGCAGAGTGCCGAGGCAGTGCGCTGGCTGAAAACGTCGAGGCCCGATGGGAGAAGATTAGGACGTCCCTCGCCCGCAGCTCACAAGTAAGGATTAAAGGGCCTGCAAGCGAGGTGGATGTACATAGAGGCACAAGGTGAACTAGCCAAGTAGGTGTGCTCTCCGAGTGGTGGGGAGGGCCATCATATGATGTGAATCTGCCCGGGCCTAGGCCACCCCCCAAGCTATGTTCTTACCTTCCAAGCAGGTTCATCTGGAGGTGGAATAAGCGTGGGCAGAAGGCAGATGGCGTCTAGAATGCTCAGGAAACACCCAGTACAAAGGAAAAAAAAAGAGTAATACTTACAAAAGAGAGAATAAAGAGTAAAGGATTATTATTAAGACTGGACACAAGAACTGAGGGGGCAGCAAAGTCACAATGAGCGCACCAGCACCAGGAACAGCCACAGCAGCAGACACACCTCCTCCAGTACAGCAGAGCATTCAGGCACCCATAAGTGCACTACCACCATTCAGTCAGATAGAAGACCCTACAATGGCAGCGCAGCAGTGGTACCATTGGATAGGCCGGCTCGATCATTTTTGTTTTGCGCTACTGGGTAGACAAATGGCGCAGTGAAGTGCTCTCTCATGCTCCATATGGGTGGCGATGAACTTTATGGCCTGTTCGTGAACTTACCAAACACGGGATCTGACCACGACTTCAATGCCACAGTGGCTGCTTTAGACAGACATTTTGACTCGCAATTGAACCCTGACTATGAATGGTTCAAGTTGCGGCAAGCCCACCAGTTGGAGCGGGAGTCAGTGGACAAGTTTTTTGCACGGTTGTGCAAACAAGCCAGCACGTGTAGGGGGATGGACCGACAGGATAAAATCAGGGCCCAACTGATTCAAGGATGCAAGTCTTCCAATCTTCGAAAGATGATACTTCGTCAACCAGCATAACCCCTGATGACATCTTGATATTGGCAAGATCTCACAAACTAGCAGACAGTCATGCAGGGGCTATGGAGTCAGTGCTGGCCTGCTGCGCCACAGTCACCACGAAGGCAGAGGAAGTCAAATTCAAGGAGGAGCAGGTGGATGCAATTAGGGGGAGACCAGCCAAAGCACGCTGAACTTACCAGCCTAGACCAAGTGAGAGGTCATGTGGGAGTTGCGGGTTGCCCTGTCACCCGCCAGGAGGGTGTCCAGAGCAAGGTAAAACTTGTTTAAAGTGTGGAGGGTCAAATCACTTTGCAAAGACATGCTGCAACACCAGCTCCAAAGCTGGCACTCCTAAGCGAGGAGGAAAGACATGGAATATGCACAATCATTCGCTAGAGGACCAGGAAGACAACTGGGACATGACCCAAGATGGTGGAAGAGGTCCACCGGAAGAATGAGCATGAGGTATTCACTATATGGTTTACTGGGAGACACAATCAGAAGAAAGGCCACACGCCATTTGCCGAGTCAAAGTAAATGGTGTGCCTGTCGAGGCACTCATTGACACGGGAGAATCGGTTCTCAACTCGGAGCAATTCATCAAACTACATCCACAGCCAGTCCTGACACCGACAAAGGCCCGCATCTACACCTATGGAGGCACGTACCCTATTCCCCTTAGATGAGTCATCGCAGTTGAAGTGGCCTGCAGCGACATTAAAATTAAGACCAAATTCCATGTGACAAAGGACACACAGGAACCCTATTGGGATGCCATACAGCTTAAGACTGTGGGTTGGTCTTCAAGGCAAGTACACCAATCGCATGCAGACCGAATTCTAGCCGAGTTTCCACAGCTGTTTACAGGGCTGGGGTGTCTAAAGGGTGTACTGATAAAACTCCACATAGACGACACAGTGCATCCAGTAGCCCTACGACACCGCCTAGAGCCGTTCCACCTGCGACCCCATGTGGAAAAAGAAGTGGATCTGCTGGAGAAGGATGGGGTCATTGAGAAGGTAACCGGCCTGACACCCTGGGTGTCGCGTATGGTAATCGCCGCAAAACCGAAACAACCTGGTGCCATAAAGCTCTGTATCTATATGCGCCTTCCCAACAAGGCCATTTGAAGGGAAAGGCATATAACGCCTACCATTGATGAGATCATTCCAGATCTGAAATTCTGAATGGTGCGAGGTGGTTTTTCAAACTCAACCTCAACTCCAGCTACCACCAGTTGGCTCTAGAAGAGTTGAGCCCCTACATTACGATGTTTTCGATGCATGTGGGTCCCTGCAGGTTCAAGCAGCTTAGTTTTGGAGTCTCATCTGCAGCCGAGGTCTTCCAGGACACAATTAGAGAAGTTTTGTGAGGACTGATGGGTGTGATTAATGTCAGCGATGACATACTCATCTTCTCCAGCACATTGGAAGAACATCATGCCTGACTCAGGGCCACCCTGCGCCGTTTGGCGGATTGCGAATTGACATTCCATAGATGAAAATGCCTGTTCTATGCCAGTGAGATAGAGTCTACCCACAGACACCCAGGAGTGTCTGTGGGCAGACCCTGAGAATCTTGAAGCCATAAAAACAGCAGCCATTCCAAGCAATCCCTCAGAAAATCAGTTTTCTAGGGATGGCCAACTATTGTGGTCATTTTATTTCAAAGCTTGCAACACTGTCAGAACCACTCAGAGCACTGATGAAGAAGGACATTGAGTGGGAATGGAATGAGAAGACCGCACAGCTGTTTGCAGACATCAAGGAGGCCCTACTGCAGGATGCCACCATGGCATATTTTGATCCGACCCGGAGAACTGTATTTATCATGGATGTGAGCCGGGTTGGACTTGGGGCCATACTGCTACAGATGAAGAGGGAAGGTGAATGGGTCCCCATAGTGTATGCGACCCAAGCCCTAACAGCGGTGGAGACTCGCTATGCACAGATCGTAAGAGAGGCACTTGCCATTCAGTGGGCCTGCAAACATTTTCAGAAGGATTCAATGCTGTGACATACCATAAACCCCTGGTGCCCCTGTTTGCTGGAACGGCTCGCAATGGGCCATCGAGAATCGAAACATGGGCCACCCAATTGTAGAAGTACTCATTTGAAGTATCTTATCTGCCCGGAGCCAACAATCAGGTGGATTCGCTGCTCACACCCTCCTCCTTCAGCGCCTTGAGACCCTCACGGGTGAGTAGAGCGCTTCACAAATCCCTGTCTAGGCATCCGGTTGTTAAGAAAGAAAGCAAGGATCAAGAGGATGAGGAAGACACAGATGAGTTTGTGAAGATCATCACAGCCACAGCATGTCCCCAGGCGCTCACTGTGTCAGAAATAAATGAGCACACCAAGGAAGATGACTATCTGAGAAAAGGGAGACGAGCGCTAAAGGAACATGGGTGGAAAAACATCCTTAATGGGGCTGGGCGATTGATGTAGGAAAAGCAGGAAGCGCAGACCCAGTTATGGCGCTTCAGGGATGAACTTAGCGAGAATGTAAGTAGTCTAGTACTGAGACGTGACCACATTGTCATTCCCCAGAGCCTGTGGACAAGAGTTTTGGAGCTAGCATACCAAGTCCACCAAGGAGTAGCCAAGACTAAACCATGTCTAACAAGCAAGGTGTGGTTTCTGGGCATGGATCTTCTGTTCGAGGAGACTGTCAAAACATGTCATTCATGCATTATCATGGGAGAGGAACCTCCTGTGGCCCCTGTAATCACTGGGAAGGCCTGCCAGCAGCCGTGGGCGTCCATCTGCATGGACTTTGGTAGTTTTCCTGACAGCAGAACAACGCTAGTTGTGATGGCCTGCTATTGAAAATTCCCTGCGGTAGAACTAATACAATCAACGGAATTTAAATATCTCAAACCTTCACTGGAAAAAATATTTGCACTGTTAGGATTGCCAGAAGAGATCAAGACCAACAATGGTCCTCCATTTCAGGGTCAGGAATTCATGGGCTATCTACACCAACTCAACATACAACACTGACCCATTACCCCCCTGTGGCCACAAGCCACTGGGGAGGTTGAGTGCTTCATGGGGACTCTTAATAAGGCCATGAGTATTGGTGTTGATCGGGGTGAGAATCCCGAGTGTAGCCTCTACCAGTTTCTAAGTGCGTACCGTCAGATGCCCCATAGCACCTCTGGGTGTGCTCCTAGTGATTTGGTAATGAAAAGCAGCATCCGAGACATTGTGCCACCTGGCAACCCCAGATCCTAGATGGACAGGCATCTCAACAGAGAAGGAGAGTCAACAATGAGAGGGCCAGCCGAGACAGGAGAGCGGTATGGCCCACTCTACAGATTGGCAATGCTATGGCAATCAAGGATCGCCACTTGGGGTAGAAAATCTGCACACCTTTTGAGCCGGAAGCCTGGGAGGTGGTCCGGATGAAGGGCACCTCGTGGCAGTGTGGAGGTGAAGTAGTGAGGCCCAAGAAATGTATCCTGGTTCCGGAAACTTCCCACCAGCTACCAAAGGGACAGGGACGAAGGTGAGCAGGAATGGGAGCCAGATCCACTGGTTGACCACTCTAACTCCAAAGTGAGCCATTCTCCACAGTGGGGGATACACTGAAGGCAGTGAGATCCCCAACGTATGACAGTCGGTCAGGCTCCAAGGGATTGGCGGCAGAACTCCCACCAGGAGGCTGCCCACCAAAGTCTTAGTATGATTTGTCAGGGAAGAGCATGTAGGGAAATCTCACAATAAAGTTGGTGATCGCAAACCTGCTTTTACATTTTGTGACTCTAATGACTGAAAAGTGAAAGCAGTGTTTAGCTGAAAAATAGACCTATCATTTTAAGGAAAAAAATCATTTTCGAATACAATGTTCTCTGAGGAAGAGGGGGCTCAGGTCAATTCCAAGGCCTTCGATATGTTTGCAATTGATTTTGCTACCTCGGATGTCTGTGCTGCTTGATGGGCTGTTGATCAGAGACAATACTGACAAAACCTTTCTTTGTGATCTAGAGTGGTTACGATTATCCTTCACGCCCTTTTACTGCCCTACACTGTTTGTTTACTCGTTCAATTTTTTATTCAGTTTCCCTTTCATATTCCTCTATTGTTTATTAAGCAAGCTGCCGTTTCTTTCACACATGGAATGTGTTTTTCTTGCCATAACAAAGGCATTGCCTGCTTTTATCTACTAGGTGGTTCTGTCCTCTAATCAACCCACTTATCACTTTCTCCTTCCTCTCACAGAATGCATACTTCCATTATGTCTGCTCTTCCACCGTTTTTTTAAAATCTTTTTTTACACCTTTTTTATCTATTTCTACCTACCTTTCTCTGCCTTCTCCTCAGGTCTTGTTAGATCCCCTACTTTCGCTTTCCCCGAGTCCTATCTGAATGCACAGTGTTGCAGACTCCGCATTGACAACATTGACTCCCCACTGACGATAATCCTGTGACAAAATGTAACCTTTTAAAAAAAGTTAAATCGCATGAAGAGTCCCTTTGGGAGCACCCTCCCACATTGGCCTGTAGGTTGGGGCATGCTCACCCTTGGCCTGGAGGTCAGGGCATGCGCACCCTAACCCCTTTTGTGTCGTTTCATTTTAGTCTTCTCCAACTCAATGACACACTCAAGGTAAAAGGGTATTTTAGGCAAAATAAAATAGCGCTGCTTGATGTTGGCAAGGCTACAAGTTATCTGAAAAACGTAAATCTTGGCTGTGTGCTGAATAAAAGGACACGCCAAGAAACCCCCTGAATTTTTGCAGCATGGCAAGAGGAGTGAATATATATACATAGGGCCCCATTTACAATATTTTGACGCAGGGCAGCGCAGCAAGCCTTCCTGCAGTACTGCTGTGCGTCAAAATAAAATGGCAGGAATGTGCCATATCTACAAGATACGGCGCATTACTGTCCTTCTCCCCTTTGACAGCGCACAAACGGCAGCCGTGCGCCAGCGCAGACACCCTTGTGTCATTTTGCACGGGTGCCTGCACTGAGGGGATGATTGTTTTTGTGCAGGAAGAGACACCTTCCTCCATTAAAACAATCATTAAAGGCATTTTCCTCTTTCTATGCATGCTGCAGAACACCTTCTGACAGTCGCCAGTAGGTAGTTATACATATGACCTAGTATCCATTGCCAAAGTTATTTTGCTAATAACTTTGGCACCATTTGATGTATCTTCAAAACATTTTCAAAACTAGTGGACCAATCACTTCAGCTGCAGTTTGGAAAGTTTTGTGGTGATTGGTTAAGCAGGGACCGATAAAAAAGGGGTGGCCCAAAACATGTTTTCTCCATTCAATTTTCTACAGAGATTTTAGACACGACTACAGCCCACACCGCTGATCGGTATTTCACCAAATTTGGGAGAAAACTAGATCTTGGTCCAGAAAGATCACTTTTTGCAATTTGGTGTAAATCTGTTCAGTAGTTTTAGAGTTATTAAAGAAAAAAGATTTATGTATATCTACGGAAGCAAATCCTCCGCAGATCCAACAGATCTCAAAATGAGATCTCATTGTCTGCCAGCACTTCAACCAGGAAGTGTTGGCAGCCATCTTGGGACTCAGACTTGGCCAAATCCCAAGAAAAAATATTTTTTTTAAAAAGAAAAGGGGGCAGGGTAGGAATACTCTGACCCCCTAGGCCTGGTGGTGGGATCCCACAAAGGTTTCTCTTTAATTTTCCCGCCAAACAGTCGGGGATCTGCAGGAAAATAAAAAAAAACAATAAGCACGATTTCCCACGTGTTTGAAATTTTAATTGGGGTGGGGGGCGCTTGTGGCTCCTTCCCCGGGTGGCTTTGAACCCCGGGGACTGCTAACCTCCGGGCCATGGCTGATATTTACAAGGGAAGGGGGGCCTCGCGGCCCCCTCCCTGGGCCAATTTCAGCCCCAGGGACCCCATCCCTGGTGCCCACCGTTTGTAATACTGGGAGGGGGCACACAGCCCCCCCTCTTGGGCCAACTTTGGCCCCAGGGACTGGCACCCCCGGGGTCTGGCCAAATCAATGAATGGGAGTTGGCATGCAGCCCACCCCCCACCTGGGCTGTTTTCAGCCCCAGGGTAGCCACCCTGAGGTCCAGCCATGCAAGCAAGTGAGAGGGGGGTGCGTGGCCCCCATCCCGGAGCAATCAATGGCCCTGGGGACCCCATCATCCAGGGCCGGCTCCAGCTATGTCCTGGGGTGCCAACCTCCGGGATAAGCGTTGTCCCTGCCCGCATGGTGTGGGAAGGGAAACCTGTGCTTGCTCTCGTTTGGCGGAAGCAATTTAGAAGCTCCCGCCAAGTGAGAGCAAACACTAAAATGCATCAAAAATGCTCCTGCCTGCTGTGAGTGGACTTTTCATCTGTTTCCCTGCACGCACTGAAGCAGGCAGGGAAACAGATGAATAAATTGCCAGCGCACAAACAGCAGCCGTGCGCCAGCGCAGACACCCTTGTGTCTTTTTGCATGGGTGCCTGCACTGAGGGGACGATTGTTTTTGTACAGGAAGAGACACCTTCCTGCATAAAAACAATCATTAAAGGCATTTTCCTCTTTCTATGCATGCTGCAGAACACCTTCTGACATTCGCCAGTAGGTAGTTATACATAGGACCTAGTTTCCATTGCCAAAGTTGTTTTGCTAATAACTTTGGCACCGTTTGATGTATCTTCAAAACATTTTCAAAACTAGTGGACCAATCACTTCAGCTGCAGTTTGGAAAGTTTTGTGGTGATTGGTTAAGCAGGGACCGATAAAAAAGGGGTGGCCCAAAACACGTTTTCTCCATTCAATTTTCTATAGAGATTTTAGACACTACTACAGCCCACACCGCTGATCGGTATTTCACCAAATTTGGCAGAAAACTAGATCTTGGTCCAGAAAGATCACTTTTTGCAATTTGGTGTAAATCTGTTCAGTAGTTTTGGAGTTATTAAAGAAAAAAGATTTATGTATATCTACAGAAGCAAATCCTCCACAGATCCAACAGATCTCAAAATGAGATCTCATTGTCTGCCAGCACTTCAACCAGGAAGTGTTGGCAGCCATCTTGGGACTCAGACTTGGCCAAATCCCAAGAAAAAATATTTTTTTTAAAAAAGAAAAGGGGGAAGGGTAGTATTACTCTGACCCCCTAGGCCTGGTGGTGGGAACCCACAAAGGTTTCTTTTTAATTTTCCCGCCAAACTGTCGGGGATCTGCAGGAACATTTTAAAAAAATCAATAAGCACAGTTTCCCACGTGTTTGCAATTTTAATTGGGGAGGGGGGCGCTTGTGGCTCCCTCCCCGGACGGCTTTGAACCCCGGGAACTACTACCCTCCGGGTCATGGCCGATATTTACAAGGGAAGGGGGGCCTCGCGGCCCCCTCCCTGGGCCAATTTCAGCCCCAGGGACCCCATCCCTGGTGCCCACCTTTTGTAATACTGGGAGGGGGCACACGGCCCCCCCTCTTGGGCCAACTTCGGCCCCATGGACCGACACCCCCGGGGTCTGGCCAAATCATTGAAGGGGAGTTGGCATGCAGCCCCCACCCCTCCTGGGCTGTTTTCAGCCCCATGGTAGCCACTCTGAGGCCCAGCCATGCAAACAAGTGGGAGGGGGGTGCGTGGCCCCCATCCCGGAGCCATCAATGGCCCTGGGGACCCCATCATCCAGGGCCAGCTCCAGCTATGTCCCGGGGTGCCAACCTCCGGGATAAGCGTTGTCCCTGCCCGCATGGTGCGGGAAGGGAAACCTGTGCTTGCTCTCGTTTGGCGGAAGCAATTTAAAAGCTCCCGCCAAGTGAGAGCAAACACTAAAATGCATCAAAAATGCTTCTGCCTGCTGTGAGTGGACTTTTGATCTGTTTCCCTGCCTGCACTGAAGCAGGCAGGGAAACAGATGAATAAATTGCTCTTGCCCTGTAGTATTTTCAGCTGCTCCCTGCACGCGGGAGCAATGCCGACTCCTGCTGGAGGCGGGGATCCATCAGGGTTCCGTGGGGGCTTGAGGTTCACCGCCCCACGGCCTCCAACAATGATATAGTGGGTGGGCTTTAGGGCACCCACCCTTTACTGACTGGGGTCCCCAGGACCAATATTTCCCCAGGGAGGGTGGCTGCATGCCGCCCTCCCATTTAATAATGTGTCTGGGCCACAGGAGAAGGTGAACCCGGGGCCAAAATCAGCCTGGGGAAGTGGACTGCATTCCCTCCTCTCCTTGTTAATATGGATGGGCCCTGGGAGATGGGGTCCCCTTGGCCAGAAATAAGCCCGGAGAGGAGGCTGTGAGCCCGCTCCCCTATGAATTAAATGATGGGGCCCTGGGCATGGGGTCCCTGGGCCAAAGTTTGCCGAGGAGGGGGTCTACGTACCCCCTCCCCTAAAAAATGTGGCGGGCCCCAGGGGATGAAGTCCCCAGGACCAAAAACAGCCCGGGAGGGGACTACGTGCCCCCCTCTCTGCCGTGTACGGCGTGGGGTTGTCTGCATGTGGGGGTTGGCTGCACAGCCTGGCCGTAGGCCAGGCCCTGCAGCAAACTCCTCTGCTGCACACAGCATATACTTATCTGAAGAAACTATAACTCGTACCCTAAAGTAACTACAGGCCACAAGTTATAGTTTCTTAACATAAGCATAACTATAACTGCTTTATTTCTATAGTTTTGTGTGTGTAAAATGTGAACCTAACTATACTGCCTATAAAACCTTTGCTTTTTTCAGAGAATTTCTAAGGTTTTTTAATTCTATTTCCTTACTATAATGTTCCTGTAACCTTTGGTCTTTTTCAGTGTGTGTATATTTATATTTAAAAAAAAAACATTTTTATTGGGTTTTACAGACTTTATACGGAGCATTACAGACAGTGATCATGTGCATCAAAGTGCATTACATATGAAGTGCCATTTTTAGTCCAGAGGCATAGTAAGTTGTTCAATGTTGTACAGTTGAAGTTGCTCCCGTAACTGATGGTGTCTCGGTGTGTTTCACCCATAAGCAAAAGAAAACTAAACTGTTAACTCGGGGCGAACTCTGTGAGGGACAGCTTGGAGAGAAGGGACGGTGGGTGTATTTTTAGTTTCGCGCTGGCTGCAGAGGGCACCGTACTGGGCTCGGGGTTATTGCACTATGGGTCTCTATTTTATTAAGTAGTGTTGTGGTTAAGAATGCAACGGGCGGCGGCCTCCCGGGAGATGAGCAGTGGATGCTGCAGTGACAGGCACCTCACTGTATCACAGCTGGGCCCTATGACGTTGGGGGTGTTTGGGCCCTGTCTGTGGTTTGTCGAAAGTGTGTGAGCAAAAGAGCCCATTGTGGGGAGATAGGGAGTCTGCAAATCTAACGCACCTCTTTGTATCGTAGTGCCTCCTCCTCTGCTGCACCTCATCTGCGCATCACCCCGAGCGTGATCACACTTGGCTAAAAGTAGGGCCAGAGCCGCAAATCGCATGTGCACCTTCTGCTGCTTCCTGCGCTTAAAGACGCCTAGCGACCAGGCTTCCCACGTGTATATGTTCTGTAGTCCCTTGACCTCCCGCAGTGTAGCATTTATGTCATGCCAATATTGTTGTAGGGCCAAGCAGGACCATAACATATGCATAAGTGTTGCATCCGGAGTTTGCCATCGGGGCAAGTAAAGTGTGACTCTGGGAAATGGTTTTGGTGTTAGATAGTCGCGATGGAAGATGAAGAACTGTATATTCTTACAGCAGGTGTTTTGTGAGACTTTTTGGGGGAATTCTAGGGCCTTGTCCCATTCCTTAACATGAAGCACCTTTCCAAACCCCTCCTCCCACTTATGGCGAAGTGTGTCTAGCGATGTGGTCGATAACTTATGTATGGCCCTGTACAACCAAGTGATGAGGTGATGGCCCAGTCCCAGTCTCATGGTCAAGACAGTCTGAAGCACTGGGTGAGTCAGCGGTTCTCCCTCTGACAGATCCCATGGGCACTACCAGGAGTTTGCAAGCCGCCTGTGGTGAAGGAACTGCCCTGGGGGGAGGCCGCTCTCAGCCAGCTGGGCAAAGGCGAGAAGCTGGCCCTCTGCGAAAAGAGCTTCCACTTTAAGAAGCCAGCACCAGGTCCAGGTGCATAGTTCCCCAGCTGTATAATAGCCCGGCGCAAGCCAGCCAGGGGTAATAGAGGGGTGTAAAGTGGAGCATCCCGGGATAGACGGTGTATCCTAGCCATACTGGCTTTCACTGTCACCACTTGCAAGGGGTGAGTCGGGGCTGGTCTGACCCCTTGTAAGAGTAAACGACAAATTGCTGGCAGCAGCAGAGGCCCAGCCTCTGAGCTCGTCTCCCTGAGATAGCGTCCTGCTGTCCAGCGGGACAGCCATTGAAGCTGCCCCGCCAGGTAATATGCTTCGAAGGATGGGGCTCCTAAAACTCCCTGGTGCGTCGGCAGCTGTAACATAGCCAAGGCGACTCGCCGTCGGCCGGCACCCCAAATAAGGGAACAGAGCAGGGTGTCCAGCTCCTTGAAAAAGGAATGAGACGGGATGACTGGAAGATTAGCAAAGTAGTATAAAAGGCAAGACAGAATGGCCATTTTCACCTGAGCGATGGGGTCAAGGTAGGCCGATATGTCCTTTATGTACAGAAGCAGGTCATAGGCATACAGGGACACACTATGAGTCTCTCCCGCCAAAGGAATACCCCACTCCAGCCGCTCCCTCCGCAGGCGTATGGCTAAGGGCTCTATGGCTAATGCAAAAAGCAGGGGAGAGAGTGGGCACCCCTGAGTAACGCAAGTAGGTAAGACCAGGACAGGGTGTCAAACTCCTTTTCCAAGTCTAGGATAAGGCAGGCGGTAAGGGAAATCTCCCCCCTACCCAGTCCTGGACATGGAACAAGTGGCAAATATTTTGGGAGGTGCTTGTGTGCGAAGCGTGTAGGTCTTTTTTCCCCTCTGCTGCATGTGCACTTTTGCTTGGAGAATGAAAATAAAATTCACATCAAAAATTGCAGAATCCATCTGCCTACGTGTGTTCCATCTTCCTAAGGTCTTAGAGTTTGCTTGTGTGGAAAGAATTCATCGGATTTGGGAGTCAGTGGGAGTGTGTATCATATATATATATACAGGCAAGAGAGGTGCAGAAAAAGGGAACAGGGGTGTAGAAAGAGGAAAGAGAGGTGCAGAAAGAGGGAAGAGGAGTGCAGAAAGAGGCAAGAGCAGTGCAGAAAGAACCAACAGAGGTGCAGAAAGAAGCAAGAGAAGTGCCGAAAGAAGCAACAGAGGTGCAGAAAGAGGCAGGAGGGGTGCAGAAAAAGGCAAGAGGGGTGCAGAAAGAAGCAACAGAGGTGCAGAAGGAGGCAAGAGAAGTGCAGAAAGAGGCGAGAGAGGTGCAGAAAGAGGCAAGAGAAGTGCAGAAGGAAGCAACAGAGGTGCAGAAAAAGGCAAGAAAAGTGCAGAAACAGGCAAGAGAGTTGCAGAAACAGGCAAAAGAGGTGCATAAAGAGGGAACAGGGGTGCAGACAGAGGCAAGAGAGCTGCAGAAAGGACCAACAGAGGTGCAGAAAGAGGCAAGAAGGGTGCAGAAAGAGGCAATAGAAGTGCACAGAGAAGCACGAGGGGTGCAGAAATTTGCAAGAGAGGTGCAGAAAGAAGCAAGAAAAGTGCAGAAAGAAGCAACAGAGGTGCAGAAAGAGGCAAGAGGAGTGCAGACACAGGCAAGAGAGGTGCAGAAAAAGGGAAGAGTGGTGAAGAAAGCGGCAAGAGGGGTGTAGAAATTTACAAGACAGGTGCAGAAAGAAACAAGAGCAGAACAAAAACAACCAAGAGAGGTGAGAAAGTGACAAGAGGGGTGCAGAAAGAGGCAAGAGAAGTACAGAAAGAAGCAACAGAGGTGCAGAAAGAGGCAAGAGAACTGTAGAAAGAGGCAATAGAGTTGCCGAAACAGGCAAGAGATGTGCAGAAAGAGGGAACAGGGGTGCAAAAAGAGGCAAGGGAGGTGCAGAAAGAGGGAAGAGAGGTGTAGAAAGAGGGAAGAAGGGTGCCGAAAGAGGCAAGAGGGGTGCAGAAAGAAGCAAGAGAGGTGCAGAAAGAGGGAAGAAGGGTGCAGAAAGAGGCAAGATTGGTGTGGAGCAGAAAGAAGCAACAGAAGTGCAGAAAGAAGCAAGAGAAGTGCTGAAGGAAGCAAGAGCAGTGCAGAAAGAACCAACAGAGGTGCAGAAGGAGGCAAGAGGGGTACAGAAAGAGATAAAAGAAGTGCAGAAATAAGCAAAAGAGATGCGGAAAGAGGCAAGAGGGGTGTAGAAAGAGGCAAGAGGGGTGCAGAAAGAAGCAAGAGAGGTGTAGAAAGAAGCAAGAGAAGTGCAGAACGAAGCAACAGAGGTGCAGAAAGAGGCAAGAGGGTTGCAGAAAGAGGCAAGACAAGTGCAGAAGGAAGCAATAGAGGTGCAGAAAAAGGCAAGAAAAGTGTAGAAAGAGGCAAGAGAGTTACAGAAACAGGCAAAAGAGGTGCAGAAAGAGGGAACAAGGGTGCAGACAGAAGCAAAAGAGGTGCAGAAAGAACCAACAGAGGTGCGGAAAGAGGGTGAAGAAATGTAGAAAAGAGTAGCAAACAGACGCAAGACCAGTGCAGAAAGAACCAACAGAGGTGCAGAAAGAAGCAAGAGGTGTGCAGAAAGAGGCAAGAGAAGTGCAGAAAGAAGCAGCAGAGGTGCAGAAGGAGGCAAGAGAACTGCAGAAAGAGACAAGAGAGTTGCAGAAAGAGGCAATAAAGGTGCAGAAAAAGGGAACAGGGGTACAGAAAGAGCAAGAGAGGTGCAGAAAGAGGGAATAAGGGTGCAGGAAGAGGCAAGACGGGTGCAGGAAGAAGCAAAAGAAATGCAGAAACAAGCAAAAGAGGTGCGGAAAGAGGCAAGAGGGGTGCAGAAAGAGGCAAGAGAAGTGCAGAAAGAGGCAAGAGAGTTGCCGAAACAGGCAAGAGATGTGCAGAAAGAGGGAACAGGGGTGCAAAAAGAGGCAAGGGAGGTGCAGAAAGAGGGAAGAGAGGTGTAGAAAGAGGGAAGAAGGGTGCAGAAAGAGGCAAGAGGGGTGCAGAAAAGCAAGAGAGGTACAGAAAGAGGGAAGAAGGGTGCAGAAAGAGGCAAGATTGGTGTGGTGCAGAAAGAAGCAACAGAAGTGTAGAAAGAAGCAAGAGAAGTGCAGAAGGAAGCAAGAGCAGTGCAGAAATAACCAACAGAGGTACAGAAGGAGGC